>CM038719.1:36916119-36941119 GCA_021613375.1 Megaleporinus macrocephalus | reverse complement strand
CTCTATTACCCACACAATCAAACAAAGATCAGATAAACAAATGAATGAACAGAAAATTAAATTAAGGTGTTTTATGTATGTACTTGTTTCCATGCTGACAATGTTGCAAGAGGCCATCGCAAATGGTTGAAATGACAGTAAAAGTTTTGGCCAGCAGGGGGGTTCGTGCACATGAAGCTTCGAGTAATGAACCTTTTTTGAACCATCTGGAGGGGAAAGCTGGAGGGACTTGATCTGGCCATTACTAGCGTCTAATGAGAAGTAAGTCTGGATAGTTAGCAAAAAATATATATAAATATATATATAGCCAAACTTCTCATTAGAGGCTACCGCGGCTCTGCGTGGTTATGTTTACATTGCGTCACCGTATGTGGGCCCACGTCCTTAAGTGTTCTCCAGAAACACTTCTGTTGTGTTGTGGACGGTTTTGTAGCGCGTTCGTATTTTTGCAGCGTTTGTGAATTTGCAGCACGTTTGTTAAATGTAGTGCTGTGTTGTCGTTTTGATGAAAGTGTTTTCTGTTTGCAGCTTGTTTGTGAATTTGTAGCGCGAGTCTTCTCGGCCACCGTACATAAACCAATTTTTTAAGCAGATTTGAATCTGCACGTGCATTTTTTTACACTGGTTAAAAAAGCTAAACACATCCACCACTCAGGTGAAGTGCAATCTTATTGTAAACAGCGAACACATCACCACAAGAAAAAGGCATCAATAAAGAAAACACCAAGACGATAAAATAGTTAAATAAAATCAGTTAAATACTGTTGCTGTAATTTAAGTATTACTCTTAATATTCAACACCGTCATTAACAATATTTTCTATCTTGCCATGGATGTACTAAGAATGTCGTGCCATGGCAGTGTTGGAGAAGTATTTGCGGCTGGGTAAACCGTATCTCGGGTCAACAACTTCAATGAGTTTTTGGAAGCTGTCATTTTCCACGGTTTTGAAAGAAACCATATCCTTTGCTAGGTAAAAGTTACTGCTTCTGTTACTTCTCTCCATCGTTTACTTGTCTTCTCATATGGAGTGCCTCTCTCAAATGCCCATGTTAGCGTTGTTTGTTTTGGTCCGACTGTAGCGTTAGCCTCTGCTAGCTGTGGTGTAGCTATTCTTTTGGCTACTTGACTTTCAGCGTATTAGGTAGAATTAGGTAGAATTTGCTTAACCAGCGATTTCTATGTGATGCCGTATCGTGGACACATTGTAATCCTTTACGATCTATTATCGTCATATCGCACACCCCTACTTCAGCCTCACACTGAGAAAAGGATACAGCGCATGAATAAACTTTATTCTTTATTGTGAATGACCTAAAGGAATCTCTTGATTATCCCTGCTACAGCAGGCTAGGCTGATCTGAGATAAAGACTAGATTCTAGCCAATGCTGAAGCTTCATCTTTGAGGGTCTCAAGAAGAATGAAGGGAAAGTTAGTTAGTTGACATACACTACTGCTCAAAAGTTTGAGATCACAGTGAAATGTTCTTGTTTTCAATGGAGTATCTTCTTCCTTAACACAACAATGGACTGACGGGTCTCTAAAGAAAGTCGTTTCTTTCTGGTCATTGTGAGTCGGTCAGCAAGTCATCAACTGCTGATCTTCAGATACTAAACTAACCTAGAATGTTGTTCACTTTTATACTCACTTATTAGTAGAATGTTTTTCAGCTGTGCATCACAATTGAGCAAGAGTGTCCTAACAACCAATTAGTCCAATAACATCCTTAACTTGGATTGGTGGTCGTACCAGGAGATTTAGACAGAGGACTGAGAATTGCTGATAATAGAACTATATGTAAAATAAGCCTCTATACAAAATAGACTTTAATACAAACATTTATTCTTTAAAAATCATCCGATACACTTACATTAATTGTGAAATGAACAATATTGTTTGTGAATTGCATGAAAATTGCATGAAACTTTTGAGCGGTAGTGTAATTAGTCGTAAATTAAAATACGTGTGTTAATTGTTATAGAGTGTAACCTAACAAAAGGCGATACATTGACCCATTGATTTCCATTGTAACCAAAATGCCCATGATCGTGGCCCACCATTATAAAGTATAGGGTCCCAACGGTGCTGTGATTGGCGAGCGTTGGACCACAGCTAACCACACTTTTGTTTTAGTGGTTGGGGTGGCAGCGAGAAAACATCACGCTCTCTTCTGTTTCCCCCAATTTCCCATTCATAGTTCCTGCAGGTGTTGTGAAACATTGTAATGCTTGCCAGTGAAGTAATAAGGCCTGAAGCAACACTGCCAAGCGTGTGTGTGCGCGTGTGTGTGTGTGTGTATTGTGCAAACAGTGAACAACCTCCTACTCAAACAGGCACCTGGGTTATCAGGAGCCTGAAAATGGGGGTGCCTTCACATGAGCTGCCCTGAGTATAACCAATCACGCCGCTCCGCTAGCCTTTGACCTGACCACAGATCAGTCAGTAAGGGTGGTAAACATTGGTTAAACCTCCTTTTCTAACTCTGAACTAGCTGCTTGATAACAAATCAGGGGAAAGTCTTGCAAAAGACGAAATTCCCAGTTTCTCCCACAAGCCCAAATGTCGTAAATCAGCCAGAACCAGTTTGGTGTCTGAGGTTTGCTTCTTTAGTTTCAGGCTGGAGCTGCAAGGCTAATGTAGCTCAGAAGTAATGAAGCCTATAATCAACTGTCAGACTTGTTATTGAACATTAAAACACAAACAAACAAATAAACAAAGCAAAACTAAGTAAACCAGATCACCAGAGGTATCAGTCTGACCACATCCATACAAGCCTTAGCATCTGTTCACTGAATTACAAGCTTAATAAAGAGATGGTTTCTTTAAGGGTTCTTTAGTAAAAGCTATGGTTCTGTGGTTCTGTGTATGGTGAGATGGTTCTTTAGACTGATGGAGGACGTGTTGTATATGGTTCTATATGGAGCTGGTTTGAAAACAGTTTATACAGCACCTAAAAGGTTCTTCACTCAACAAGACGATTGATAAAATGTTCTTTATTGAGTGCTCTAGAGAACCGCTTTTATGCTTAACTGGTTCTTTGCAGGGTGAAATTATTATTTCAAGTGATATAGAAATAGAGGTTATATTTATATGGAACGTTTTTGAAACCGGTTTATATAGCACCGAAAATGGTTCTCCTGCTGCGCTCTTATAAACAAGATCAATAGACAATAGAGGACAATAATTCTATTTAGAACCATTGGTTCTAGACAGAACTGTTGGAAGGATGTGTTGTATGCGGTTCTATATGGATCCTTTTTGAAAATGGTTTAAATAGGAGCAGATGATGTTCTACTGTAACACTCTTCAAGTGTTCTCTAGTGAAAGTAATGGTTCTGTTTTAATGGTTCTTCGAATGATGACATGGTTCTCTAGGTTGATGGAGAATGTGTTCTGTTTGGTTCTATTTGGAGCCTTTTTGAAAATGGTCTATTGTTGCACTCTTAAAAACAAGATTACTGTTAATTATTGAAGACAGTAATTCAATTTAGAAGCATCAGTTCTAGACAGAACCGTAAGCTTGCTGACGCGGTTCTTTGTATAGTGTAATGTTATTCAGACTGATGTATGCAGTTCAATGTGGAGCCTTTTAGAAAACAGTTTTAAATAGCAGCAAAAGATGTTCTCCAAATCTAACACTCTCAAAAATGGTTCTAAAAGGGTTCAAGGGTTTGGGTCTAATTAGAACCATTTTAGGCTTACATAGTTCTTTGCATAGTTTTTCATATTGATGGGGAATGTGTTGTGTATAGCACTGTAGAGAACCTTTTTTGGAAATGCCACCAAAAGGGTTCTCCTAGTCTAACACTCAAAAACTGATTCTTCAAGGGTTCTCTAGTAAAAGGAATGGTTCTATTTAATTTTTATTTTATCTTGCGTGGTTCTTCAGATTGATGGGGAATATTTGTATATGGTTCTATATAGAGCCTTTTTGAAAATGGTTTAAATAGGAGCAGATGATGTTCTACTGTAACACTCTTCAAGTGTTCTCTAGTGAAAGTAATGGTTCTGTTTAGTAAGTTTATGCTTTAATGGTTCTTCGAATGATGACATGGTTCTCTAGGTTGATGGAGAATGTGTTCTGTTTGGTTCTCTTTGGAGCCTTTTTGAAAATGGTCTATTGTTGCACTCTTAAAAACAAGATTACTGTTAATTATTGAAGACAGTAATTCTATTTAGAAACATCAGTTCTAGACAGAACCGTAAGCTTGCTGAAGCGGTTCTTTGTATAGTGTAATGTTATTCAGACTGATGTATGCAGTTCAATGTGGAGCCTTTTAGAAAACAGTTTTAAATAGCAGCAAAAGATGTTCTCCAAATCTAACACTCTCAAAAATGGTTCTAAAAGGGTTCAAGGGTTTGGGTCTAATTAGAACCATTTTAGGCTTACATAGTTCTTTGCATAGTTTTTCATATTGATGGGGAATGTGTTGTGTATAGCACTGTAGAGAACCTTTTTTGGAAATGCCACCAAAAGGGTTCTCCTAGTCTAACACTCAAAAACTGATTCTTCAAGGGTTCTCTAGTAAAAGTAATGGTTCTATTTAATGTTTCATTTATCTTGCGTGGTTCTTCAGATTGATGGGGAATATTTGTATGTGGTTCTATATAGACCCTTTTAGAAAATGGTTTTAAATAGCAACAAACGATGTTCTTCTAATCTAACACTCTCAAAAACATGGTTCTTCAAGGGTTCTCTAGTGAAATAAGTCATTTTATGCTTAAATCCACAATCTCTTCGTGACTGTCACTCACTTTCCTCATTTAAAACTCAACTTAAAACTTACCCCAGACTTAGTTCTGATACCAAACATGCTATATGTACTCTGTCATGTCCAGAGTTTTATTATTTTTTTATTTTTTATTATTATTTTTTTATTTATTTAGTTTTAAGTCTTTTAGAGGCCAGTAAAGAACTGCAAGCAGTTTGATTTAGACAAGCAGTTAGCTAACTGGTGCTACTTGGTGATGATGAACATCATAACTTGTTAGCTACGATAGCCTTGCAGGTTCCGTGTACAGTCACCAGACATGTTTTGACTGTGAGATGTGTTAATGGGATCTAATGAGTGTAGTGTCTGTCATGTCTAACAACAGCGAGCTCTGAATATCGCATTAAGTGTCGCAGCTGAGTATGTTTTGTCATTGAGGTTGCGCGTGCGTCACCCTGGCGCAGCGTCTGAGCCTGTACGGTCACGTCCTCTCTCTTTTCCACAGAACACACACGCGTTTCCATGCGGTCCTCCTGTTATTATTTGCATTCTAAACACGGGTCAGTCGGGCGTCCTCTGGTCCACTGTGATCGCTGTGCTGTGTCAATAAGAGACCGAGCAAAGACAAACAGTGCCTCTTCACTACACTTATAGGGAAGATCTATCACTGTCAGATGTGCTAGTACCACCATACTGACCACTACACCACCATACTAACCACTACACCTCCATACTAACCACTACACCACTGTACTAACCACTACACCACCATACTAACCACTACACCACCGTACTAACCACTACACCACCATACTAACCACTACACCACCGTACTAACCACTACACCACCATACTAACCACTACACCACCATACTGACCACTACACCACCATACTAACCACTACACCTCCATACTAACCACTACACCACTGTACTAACCACTACACCACCATACTAACCACTACACCACCATACTAACCACTACACCACCGTACTAACCACTACACCACCTTACTAACCACTACACCACCGTACTAACCACTACACCACCATACTAACCACTACACCACCTTACTAACCACTACACCACCTTACTAACCACTACACCACCATACTAACCACTACACCACCTTACTAACCACTACACCACCATACTAACCACTACACCACCATACTGACCACTACACCACTATACTAACCACTACACCTCCATACTAACCACTACACCACTGTACTAACCACTACACCACCATACTAACCACTACACCACCATACTAACCACTACACCACCGTACTAACCACTACACCACCGTACTAACCACTACACCACCATACTAACCACTACACCACCATACTAACCACTACACCACCATACTGACCACTACACCACCATACTAACCACTACACCACCATACTAACCACTACACCACCGTACTAACCACTACACCACCATACTAACCACTACACCACCGTACTAACCACTACACCACCATACTAACTACTACACCACCATACTGACCACTACACCACCATACTAACCACTACACCACCGTACTAACCACTACACCACCATACTAACCACTACACCACCGTACTAACCACTACACCACCATACTAACTACTACACCACCATACTAACCACTACACCACCGTACTAACCACTACACCACCGTACTGACCACTACACCACCATACTAACCACTACACCACCATACTAACCACTACACCACCATACTGACCACTACACCACTATACTAACCACTACACCTCCATACTAACCACTACACCACCGTACTAACCACTACACCACCATACTAACCACTACACCACCATACTAACCACTACACCACCGTACTAACCACTACACCACCGTACTAACCACTACACCACCATACTAACCACTACACCACCATACTAACCACTACACCACCATACTGACCACTACACCACCATACTAACCACTACACCACCATACTAACCACTACACCACCATACTGACCACTACACCACCATACTAACCACTACACCACCGTACTAACCACTACACCACCATACTAACCACTACACCACCATACTGACCACTACACCACCGTACTAACCACTACACCACCGTACTAACCACTACACCACCATACTAACCACTACACCACCATACTAACACTACACCACCGTACTAACCACTACACCACCATACTAACCACTACACCACCATACTAACCACTACACCACCATACTAACCACTACACCACCATACTAACACTACACCACCATACTAACCACTACACCACCATACTAACCACTACACCACCATACTAACCACTACACCTCCATACTAACCACTACACCACCATACTAACCACTACACCACCATACTAACCACTACACCACCATACTAACCACTACACCACCATACTAACCACTACACCACCATACTAACCACTACACCACCATACTAACCACTACACCACCATACTAACCACTACACCACCATACTAACCACTACACTACCATACTAACCACTACACAACCGCACTAACCACTACACCACCGTACTAACCACTACACCACCATACTAACCACTACACCACCATACTAACCACTACACAACCGCACTAACCACTACACCACCGTACTAACCACTACACCACCGTACTAACCACTACACCACCATACTAACCACTACACCACCGTACTAACCACTACACCACCGTACTAACCACTACACCACCGTACTAACCACTACACCACCTTACTGACCACTACACCACCATACTGACCACTACACCACCGTACTAACCACTACATCACCGTACTAACCACTACACCACCATACTAACCACTACACCACCATACTAACCACTACACCACCATACTAACCACTACACCACCATACTAACCACTACACCACCATACTAACCACTACACCACCGTACTAACCACTACACCACCGTACTAACCACTACACCACCATACTAACCACTACACCACTATACTAACCATTACACCACCATACTAACCACTACACCACCATACTAACCACTACACCACTATACTAACCATTACACCACCATACTAACCACTACACCACCGTACTAACCACTACACCACCACACCACTATACTAACCATTACACCACCATACTAACCACTACACCACCGTACTAACCACTACACCACCATACTAACCACTACACCACTATACTAACCATTACACCACCATACTAACCACTACACCACCATACTAACCACTACACCACCATACTAACCATTACACCACCATACTAACCACTACACCACCGTACTAACCACTACACCACCATACTAACCACTACACCACCATACTAACCACTACACCACCATACTAACCACTACACCACTATACTAACCATTACACCACCATACTAACCACTACACCACCGTACTAACCACTACACCACTATACTAACCACTACACCACCATACTAACCACTACACCACCATACTAACCACTACACCACCATACTAACCACTACACCACCATACTAACCTTTAGACCACCATACTGACCACTACACCACCATACTAACCACTACACCACCGTACTGACCACAAATTCAAGAGCGCGGCGTGCACACAGTCGAGGTACGAGGTGAAAAGCAGCGGTTGGTGAATAAAGTCAGAGCGATAGGCTCATTCAGACTGCTTGCTCTAAAAAAAAGAAAAGAAGACTTCAACCAATCATAGCGCTAGTTTTAAACTCTTCAAATAGGCTACAAGTGGTGAGCCGTCAAAACCAAAGTAATAAAAATAGTTTTCATTGTTCTCGGCCCACAGCTTTCTAAATTAGCCATTTCTAAAAGGTAGCCCGTAAAGTCAACAGATATCAGTTCAGAGTCTAGAATACTGTGTACATATGAATTATGAAGTGATTCTACTGAACAGTTTTTAAATAAATGGCCTCCAAACACTGAAATATATGGTCTTTTCATTAAAAGAGTTCTTGTTTTCTTCACAGTCTACTTGTATGTTTTTTTTCTTTTGTGAACAACTGTTTTTATTTTAACATGGATGAAGAGTGATCATATCACTGAGAGAGTAAAAAAATAAAATAATAATAATAATAACAATAACAAATAAAAGAAATAACGTAAGGCCCTGCTGATGGTATAAGATGCTGATACTAGACTACTTCAGTAAACAGGATACACCACTGAATCAGAACACACGTTAGAAATGATGACGGTCCGAACCTTGGCCTGGACCTTACTGACCTCTAATTAAACACCACTGCACTGGTCCTTCATCAGTGGCCACAGGACGCTGGATAGTTTTGCTTGGTGGACGATTCCCAGTCCAGCAGTGACACACTGAGGTATTTAAACACTCCAGCAGCACTGCTGCGTCTGATCCACTCACACCAGCACCACCCAAGTATACCTGCTGTGTGGTGGTCCTGACTTTTTATACAGAGAATACAGAGAAACCATGGACCATGGTCTGGAACTGGTCCTATATGGAGAGAAGTAAGAAAAGTGTAGGACCTAGACTCCAGACATCAGTTGTGTTGAGGGTCTTGCTTATGGTTGTGCACTGTGACGTCGCTCTTGGCTCCGAGCGAGCGTGAACTCAGAAGAATGGAGGTGAAAAAACAAGTCTGTGCATTTGGACGTGAATGTTATCAGCGAGAGGGGCTAATCCAGCGGCAGTCGTGTTTGTTCAGCTGAAGAGATCCCTCCGTACAGCAGACGAGGTGTGTAGATGGATAGCCCGTGGGATTTGGCTTTAATTTGCTTTAATAGGAGCTTTTAATGCATCAATTATTTAGCTAATAACAGAATGGAATTTGGATTGAGAGCAGTTTGGTAGGAGCTGAGTCACACTGCGCCTCTCAATGCCTTCACTTTTATGTTTGTTCAGCACGGATGGATCTTCTTTGTTAGCAAGTAAGCTGGGGTTTCAACATCAAGGTAACGTTGGGTTAACGTCCACCAGAGAGTTCAAGACTTAAACGCTCTGTCACGTGGCCAGCTTGACTCAACTTGTCTTTGGAAAGCTCCTACAGATCCTTCGTCCTCAGTTCTAGGAATCTTGGAGTGGACTTCCAGGTGACGGATTAAGAAATCCACAGAATCCATTGTTCAGTCCACGCTTTCAGAACTCAAGAAGCCTGTCTGGGAAGAAGAGACCACACCTAAAGCTCCTCCTTCTTCTTCTATACCGGCGTACTATAAATGTCCAGCTTTCCTATGACTGAGTTTTACCCAGCAGCTCCCCATTTCCATCGTGCCCCTCAGTCTTCTCTCAGTCCTGCTGTTGTTCATCATCAGAGTTGGGCCAAGATTCTAAGCTGCTTAGAACTTAGAAGTTCCAGCCCAAGTGTAGTCCTACAATCTCCTCCTGGGGGGTCCTTGAAAATAAACGTAGTGTTTTGGTCTCTATTAGAGTAAAACCAACACCCAAATACCAATTCTAACTATCTGGAGATGCAGCCCTGGTCTGCCTCAGGGTGGTGCTGTAGCAACTTGGTTCACGAAGTTGGTCCTTCATAGCCCAGCAGCTGGAACTGTGCCCAGGACACCTCTAAGATACTTTACAGTGTGCCATAGCGTAGTTGTACAGTAAATCTGGTAGTTTCCCCAACAGCTTGGTGGAACGAGTTAATTATTACTTATACTATATATTATTATATATTAAATATTATTAGTTCTACTCATTAACAAACTAGAAAAGAGCTGCTAAACCAAATCATTTATTGCCATTGAATCAGAGCACACTGTAAAATAAAAGGTCTTAACAAAGTTAATGTTCAGGCTGCTTTAATTATATTCTATTTGAGTTATTTAAACTTGAAATAATATGTTTCTGGGCATAAAACACAGATTCTTGTTCTGCTAACTCTAATCAAAATTGATGCTATAGTGTGTGAGAGAGCAGCCCACCAACACTGGAGTAGCCAGCTATCATAGGACCCCTGAATATACCAGTGGTGATTATGCACCATGACTACAACCTTATATTAAATGTGTGGGGTTAAGTTTGACCACAAGCAGAGTCAAAAAAGCCAGTAAGACTGGTGCTACAGTATAATTCTGCAGAACCCATTAGTGTAATATCACTCAGAAGTGTAATAATATAACAAAATAGTTCCTCAAAAAAAATAATTATAAGAATAATAACATCTGTTATATTGGTGCTATGCAATACTAAACAAAGTTGTCCTACAATACATTCATGCATCCTGCAAAATGTAGAATATGAGCTAAAAATAAGGACAGCATGACATAATCAGGCAAAATGTATATAAATATATGAAAAATAATTATTATTAGCTAAAAAATGTTATCAATTTCCAATAATGTAATGAGATCAGTATTGTAATATTGTATGGAATGAGTTTCAGTATTATTCAGTATCAAAAATTGTATAACATCATAAGTGTAGACCATGTCTTCCATTATAGTTATTATAGTTATGGGTTTTATTGCATTGTTGTCCAAGTATTATTACATTATTGGAAATTTATAATTAGTTTATTTATTTAAATCCATCCATCCATTATGTTCCGCTTCATCCCGGTAAATTGGGGTCACGGGAGGGTGGGGGGACGGGGCTCAAGCCAACCCCAGAGTCATGGGGTTGGACAGCACACTATAGTCGCCCCTGGTTGGGTTCATAGTGTCTGCAGTGATTAAGTATAAAACTAAGTATATGTAAGAAACACATTGTTTTACATTTTCCATAGCAACCGAACTTTTTCTGATTTGAGGTTGTAGTGTAGCTAAAATAAATAAAATAAATACAAAAATAATGTGGCTGTGAAGTAAATTGTAAATAGTTTTTTTTAGCTTAAACTTTATTTTAAGAGGTCTTTTCAGTTCTGGTCTAATTCACTGAGAGACCTACAGTCAGTACGTCCCCTTCACAGTCCTCCTATCTCTCCTGATCACCTGTTTTTCCACTCGGCCTACTCGGCGCGATCTTAAAGATTGAGCAACCTGAATTCTGTCAAAGTGAAAGTGGGCAAATATACTGTTTTCTTTCCTGCATGCTCCGAGTGTGAAATAGGTCAACATGCAGCGAGCGCGCCGTATCAGTGGCGTACGCGGGTACGACTGTCTATCAGAGGTGAGAATCTTTAGTGGAACTTCTGGCATGTGTCACAGGGACGTCAGATCTTTACAGAATCATTACTTTGAATCGCTCTTTGAAAGGATGGTGCTTTTAGGCGAGACAGGTTTATTTATATAGCACGTGTGGTCATGATGAGTGCTCTTCAAATAAAAACCTGAAGATAATTCAAATGAAAAGATAAAAAGATGAGAACAGACATTAAATAAAACAATAAATATATAATTTTTATAATTAAATTCATTAAAAATTCAATTAAGATGCTGTTGCTGTGTTTTGCTCGGCTCTTATGTACACAGTTGACCTGTAGACAGGTAGGTGAAGGTAGAGTTACAGTTTATCTGTACACAGGTAGGTGAAGGTAGAGTTACAGTTTACCTGTACACAGGTAGGTGAAGGTAGTGTTACAGTTTATCTGTACACAGGTAGGTGAAGGTAGTGTTACAGTTTACCTGTACACAGGTAGGTGAAGGTAGTGTTAGACAGTTTACCTGTACACAGGTAGGTGAAGGTAGTGTTACAGTTTATCTGTACACAGGTAGGTGAAGGTAGTGTTACAGTTTACCTGTACACAGGTAGGTGAAGGTAGTGTTACAGTTTATCTGTACACAGGTAGGTGAAGGTAGAGTTACAGTTTACCTGTACACAGGTAGGTGAAGGTAGTGTTACAGTTTACCTGTACACAGGTAGGTGAAGGTAGTGTTACAGTTTATCTGTACACAGGTAGGTGAAGGTAGTGTTACAGTTTATCTGTACACAGGTAGGTGAAGGTAGTGTTACAGTTTATCTGTACACAGGTAGGTGAACGTAATGTTCCAATTTACCTTTACACAGGTAGTTGAAGGTAGTGTTACAGTTTATCTGTACACATGTAGGTGAAAGAAGTGTTACAGTTTACCTGTACACAGGTAAGTGAAGGTAGTGTTACAGTTTATCTGTACACAGGTAGGTAAAGGTAGTGTTACAGTTTATCTGTACACAGGTAGGTGAAGGTAGTGTTACAGTTTACATGTACACAGGTATGTGAAGGTAGTGTTACAGTTTACCTGTACACAGGTAGGTGAAGGTAGTGTTACAGTTTACCTGTACACAGGTAGGTGAAGGTAGTGTTACAGTTTACCTGTACACAGGTAGGTGAAGGTAGTGTTATAGTTTACCTGTACACAGGTAGGTGAAGGTAGTGTTACAGTGTATCTGTACACAGGTAGATGAAGGTAGTGTTACAGTTTACCTGTACACAGGTAGGTGAAGGTAGTGTTACAGTTTATCTGTACACAGGTAGGTGAAGGTAGTGTTACAGTTTACCTGTACACAGGTAGGTGAAGGTAGTGTTACAATTTACCTTTACACAGGTAGGTGAAGGTAGTGTTACAGTTTATCTGTACACATGTAGGTGAAGGAAGTGTTACAGTTTACCTGCACACAGGTAGGTGAAGGTAGTGTTACAGTTTATCTGTACACATGTAGGTGAAGGCAGTGTTACAGTTTACCTGTACACAGGTAGGTGAAGGTAGTGTTACAGTTTATCTGTACACAGGTAGGTGAACGTAGTGTTACAGTTTACCTTTACACAGGTAGGTGAAGGTAGTGTTACAGTTTATCTGTACACATGTAGGTGAAGGAAGTGTTACAGTTTACCTGCACACAGGTAGGTGAAGGTAGTGTTACAGTTTACCTGTACACAGGTAGGTGAAGGTAGTGTTACAGTTTACCTGTACACAGGTAGGTGAAGGTAGTGTTACAGTTTATCTGTACACATGTAGGTGAAGGCAGTGTTACAGTTTACCTGTACACAGGTAGGTGAAGGTAGTGTTACAGTTTACATGTACACAGGTAGGTGAAGGTAGTGTTACAGTTTACCTGTACACAGGTAGGTGAAGGTAGTGTTACAGTTTACCTGTACACAGGTAGGTGAAGGTAGTGTTACAGTTTACCTGTACACAGGTAGGTGAAGGTAGTGTTACAGTTTATCTGTACACAGGTAGGTGAAGGTAGTGTTACAGTTTACATGTACACAGGTAGGTGAAGGTAGTGTTACAGTTTACCTGTACACAGGTAGGTGAAGGTAGTGTTACAGTTTACCTGTACACAGGTAGGTGAAGGTAGTGTTACAGTTTACATGTACTCGGTGAGCATGTTGCAGACACCGAGTCTCTCCTGGCTCTTGTTGTGAGGCAACATGTGCACCCGAGCTGAGTGAAAGAATGTTCATAGCCCTGCCTCCCAGGTCACCGCCTTCCAGGTCACTGCCCTCGTTCCACAGCTTGACCCTCAGTATGGAATGTAAGGTATAACGCAGTGGCCTTGCTGAGGAACAGGAGGCTTTTGGGTTTTGAGGCACAGTCCTCACACCTTCTCTCCTCCCCTGTTTCCTGTAGCTGACAGCCTCCTCCGTCGTCTCTGACTCCAGTCTAAAGTGGAATTTAACATAAATATACATTTCACTATTACCGTGTCAAGCTTGTAACAATACCAGAACCCTCTTTGGTGCTATATAGAACCTTTTTAATATTCTCCATCACTCTGAAGAACCACTTCACCATGCAAGCAACCATTTAGGCATGCAAGTGATTCTTTGAGGCTTCATAGTTCTATATAATCATGTGTAATTAGAACTGCTGTGGTTCTGCTGGGAGAGCTGCACTACTGATAACATGTTTTATAAGTAAGTGCATGTAAACTGTACATATGTTTTAATCTACAGTCCTTTATACACACATACTCCTTGTTGCATATAGTTGGTGTCCAATGAAAAACAAGTATCAGCAAAATAGCAACTTTACAAGAAAGGCCAATATAAGTCAATGGAACCAGAATTTTTTCCATGCTATTTTGGAGAATTCCTATTGGTCCATTCATCATGAAATTTTGCCACAATGTAAACGTCAGCTGCATTTAAATGCATTAAATGATGTAGAAAAATAGAAATTGTCAAAAAATGGAGATGTTTTTCATTGGACAGCGACGATATGTATCTATTATTATTGTACAGTATTCTACAGTATACAGCTATCTGATTTCTTTGGTATATATGTTATTGTACAAAAAACTAGAACAAATGTAAATAATCATAAATACAATAGAAAGTAGTATAAATATCTATTTAATATGTGGTTAATATGGTTAATACATATTATGTGACAAACTGTTAGTCAAGATTATACCAGAGGTTTTCAATAATCAGGGAACGAGTGTTTTTTTAAAAGCAACACAAAAATCTGAATCATAATTAGGAGTGTATTTTGATAAATTTAAAAGAACCTCAGTTTTATTACAGTCAAGCCCAAAAAATGTTTTTAATATCTGAAAGTTATGATATGAAAGTTGCTGTAGGCAAGGTAGATAGATATATATAGCTGGATATCATCTGCATAACAAAGGCAGTTAATGTTGTAATGCCTAATGATGTCCCAATAAATGAAGTTAAATGAAAATTAAGGGGCCCAATATTGATCCCTGGGGAACGCCATGAGAAACACTAGCAGTGATCTGTTTTCAGGAATGAATGGATATAAAATGTTTGCTATTGGATACAGTAGGTACGACATAAGCCTTTTGTAAGCTGAGTTGCTGATACATATATCGATACATATATACATACATAGCTGTCCAATGAAAACGTGTATAAATTTCTACATCATTGAACATTTCATGATGAATGGACCAATAGAAGTGGTCCAAAACAGTTTGTAAAAAAATCTGGTTCCATTCATTTACATTGAAAAGTAAAGTAGGTTTTTGTTCTTTCCCGTAAAGTTGCAATTTTGGAGATACTGTTTTTCATTGGACAGTGACGATAGAGGAAAGTTGGACTGTTAAGATGTTAAATAAATAAATGTAAACTTGCTGTGATTGACAGGTTTTGTGTGTATGTGCAGGTATTGCCCGGTCCACCAGTGGCAGACTGAGGAGGCTGGAGAGAGGAGATTCTACTGGTGCTGCTGGAGCTGGTGAGTTTGGTGGAGCATGGACTATGCAAAGTGTACAGCAGTACAAAAAGAACACATTCAAGCAAAAGACCGTGAAAGGCTGTTTGGACGTGTGTGCTTAGAAACTACACACGGCCATGTGACATCATAAAGATGAGCTAAACAGTTTTTCTAAATCAGCTCAGGAGGAAGTGCTGATAATGTGGGTGGAGGTGAAGGTGGAAGAGGAAAGGAGGCAGGATGGGTTTTATTTGTGTCTCAGAGAATCACCTAGAACAATCCCAGAGCAGCAGATATAACAAGGCCTAAGAGACAGGGTAAAGGAGGCAGAGCCAGGGAGGAGCGGAGGGACAGTAAACAAGAGGGGAAAGACAAAGACAAGGGCAAACCTCTGTCCTGTTCTGTTCTCCTCTGTCCTGTTCTCCTCTGTTCTGTTCTCCTCTGTTCTGTTCTGTTCTCCTCTGTTCTGTTCTCCTCTGTCCTGTCCTGTTCTCCTCTGTTCTGTTCTCCTCTGTCCTGTTCTCCTCTGTTCTGTTCTGTTCTCCTCTGTTCTGTTCTCCTCTGTCCTGTCCTGTTCTCCTCTGTTCTGTTCTGTTCTCCTCTGTTCTGTTCTCCTCTGTCCTGTCCTGTTCTCCTCTGTTCTGTTCTCCTCTGTTCTGTTCTCCTCTGTCCTGTCCTGTTCTCCTCTGTTCTGTTCTCCTCTGTCCTGTTCTCCTCTGTTCTGTTCTGTTCTCCTCTGTTCTGTTCTCCTCTGTCCTGTCCTGTTCTCCTCTGTTCTGTTCTCCTCTGTCCTGTTCTCCTCTGTTCTGTTCTCCTCTTTCCTGTTCTGTTCTCCTCTGTTCTGTTCTCCTCTTTCCTGTTCTGTTCTCCTCTGTTCTGTTCTCCTCTGTTCTGTTCTCCTCTGTCCTGTTCTGTTCTCCTCTGTCCTGTTCTGTTCTCCTCTGTCCTGTTCTCCTCTGTTCTGTTCTCCTCTTTCCTGTTCTGTTCTCCTCTGTCCTGTTCTGTTCTCCTCTGTTCTGTTCTCCTCTGTTCTGTCCTGTTCTCCTCTGTTCTGTTCTCCGCTGTCCTGTTCTCCTCTGTTCTGTTCTGTTCTCCTCTGTCCTGTTCTGTTCTCCTCTGTTCTGTTCTCATCTGTTCTGTTCTCCTCTGTCCTGTTCTCCTCTGTTCTGTTCTCCTCTGTCCTGTTTTCCTCTGTTCTGTTCTGTTCTCCTCTGTCCTGTTCTCCTCTGTCCTGTTCTCCTCTGTTCTGTTCTCCTCTGTTCTGTTCTCCTCTGTCCTGTTCTCCTCTGTTCTGTTCTGTTCTCCTCTGTTCTGTTCTGTTCTCCTCTGTTCTGTTCTCCTCTGTTCTGTTCTGTTCTCCTCTGCCCTGTTCTGTTCTGTTCTATTCGGTTCTCCTTTGTTCTATTTTGTCCTATCCTTTCCTGTTCTTTTCCGTACTGTTCTGTTCTGTCCTGTTCTGTTCTCCTCTGTTCTATTTTGTCCTATCCTTTCCTGTTCTTTTCCGTACTGTTCTGTTCTGTCCTGTTCTGTTCTCCTCTGTTCTATTCTGTCCTATCCTTTCCTGTTCTATTCCGTACTGTTCTCCTCTGTCCTGTTCTCCTCTGTCCTGTCCTGTTCTCCTCTGTTCTGTTCTCCTCTGTCCTGTTCTCCTCTGTTCTGTTCTGTTCTCCTCTGTTCTGTTCTCCTCTGTTCTGTTCTGTTCTCCTCTGTCCTGTTCTCCTCTGTCCTGTTCTCCTCTGTTCTGTTCTGTTCTCCTCTGTCCTGTCCTGTTCTCCTCTGTTCTGTTCTCCTCTTTCCTGTTCTGTTCTCCTCTGTTCTGTTCTCCTCTTTCCTGTTCTGTTCTCCTCTGTTCTGTTCTCCTCTGTTCTGTTCTCCTCTGTCCTGTTCTGTTCTCCTCTGTCCTGTTCTGTTCTCCTCTGTCCTGTTCTCCTCTGTTCTGTTCTCCTCTTTCCTGTTCTGTTCTCCTCTGTCCTGTTCTGTTCTCCTCTGTTCTGTTCTCCTCTGTTCTGTCCTGTTCTCCTCTGTTCTGTTCTCCTCTGTTCTGTTCTGTTCTCCTCTGTCCTGTTCTGTTCTCCTCTGTCCTGTTCTCCTCTGTTCTGTTCTCCTCTGTCCTGTTCTCCTCTGTCCTGTTTTCCTCTGTTCTGTTCTCCTCTGTTCTGTTCTCCTCTGTCCTGTTCTCCTCTGTCCTGTTCTCCTCTGTTCTGTTCTCCTCTGTCCTGTTCTCCTCTGTTCTGTTCTGTTCTCCTCTGTTCTGTTCTGTTCTCCTCTGTTCTGTTCTCCTCTGTTCTGTTCTGTTCTCCTCTGCCCTGTTCTGTTCTGTTCTATTCGGTTCTCCTTTGTTCTATTTTGTCCTATCCTTTCCTGTTCTTTTCCGTACTGTTCTGTTCTGTCCTGTTCTGTTCTCCTCTGTTCTATTTTGTCCTATCCTTTCCTGTTCTATTCCGTACTGTTCTCCTCTGTTCTGTTCTCCTCTGTTCTGTTCTGTTCTCCTCTGCCCTGTTCTGTTCTGTTCTATTCGGTTCTCCTTTGTTCTATTTTGTCCTATCCTTTCCTGTTCTTTTCCGTACTGTTCTGTTCTGTCCTGTTCTGTTCTCCTCTGTTCTATTTTGTCCTATCCTTTCCTGTTCTTTTCCGTACTGTTCTGTTCTGTCCTGTTCTGTTCTCCTCTGTTCTATTCTGTCCTATCCTTTCCTGTTCTATTCCGTACTGTTCTCCTCTGTCCTGTTCTCCTCTGTCCTGTTCTGTTCTCCTCTGTTCTATTCTGTTCTCCTCTGTCCTGTTCTGTTCTCCTCTGTTCTATTCTGTTCTCCTCTGTCCTGTTCTGTTCTCCTCTGTCCTGTTCTGTTCTCCTCTGTCCTGTTCTGTTCTCTTCTGTCCTGTTCTGTTCTCCTCTGTTCTATTCTGTTCTCCTCTGTCCTGTTCTGTTCTCCTCTGTCCCGTTCTGTCCTCTTCTGTTCTGTTCTCTTCTGTTCTGTTCTCTTCTGTCCTGTTCTGTTCTCTCCGTCCTGTTCTGTCGTGTTCTGTCCTGTCCTGTTCTGTTCTGTTCTGTTCTCCTCCAGTGTTTTCTTTTATGTTCTCTTCTGTTGTTCTATGTTTTTCTCTGTTGCGTTCTGTCGTGTTCTGTCCTGTCTTTTTTTATTCTGTCCTGTCCTGTTCTGTTCTGTTCAGTCCTGTTCTCCTCCAGTGTTTTCTTTTATGTTCTGTTCTGTTGTTCTATGTTTTTCTCTGTTTTGTTCTGTTGTGTTCTGTTCTCCTTTGTCCTCCTCTGTTCTGCCTGTGGTGATGGCTCATCTCTGAGGCGTCCTCTCCCAGAGAGAAGAGTAAACTCGTTTTGCCGTGTCAGCAGTTCTCTTCTGGCCACGACTGCACTGACAGGACACTCGTCTATTAACACACAAACACATGCTCGCAAATTATCAGCTGCGCTTCGCTTGGAGCATGAAACGTGCTATAAAACGATTTCTGATTTTCTGAACCTCATTCAGAGCCATAAACACACATTGGAGTAATCTTTAATCAGGTTGCCTGGCTACCGCGGCCTAATGTTTACAAACTGCATTGCTCAGCATTTTAATCACAACTGCTTTTGTAACAAATCCAATTCCAGCATATCGCAAAAGTCAGAGCTCTTCATTCATCTGATCAAAACTCCAAATACAAGTCATTCATTCACTCTTCACCTTCATTACAGCTTCAGTTCTCTCCAGGAGACCCACCTTCAGTTCCTCACACCTCCAAAGTTCAGTCTTATGGTTGCACACAAAATTTAGACTCCATTTCTTGGACCTGGTGCACATCGTCTTCTTCTTCTCTCTGCGAGGAGCTTCTTAAACAATCCTTTCAGACCCCATAGCGTTCAGGTGTCTTCTCACAGTGGAGGAACAAACAGAAACACCTGTGGAAGTTCTCAGATCTGAAGCAGGAGTGAAGCTTGATGTTCTCCTTTCTCTCAAAGAGGTTTTTCTGTTTGTCTCAGGTGGAAAGTCTTGGTGGTCTACCAGGTTTTTGTTCTTTGTAACTTTTAATCATGTTTCTAAACTCCAGTTTTGGAAACTCCAGGTTTTGCACTCCTTCTTTATGCAAGTGGATTGATTATCACATACCTGATCTCCTCAGAAACATCTCCAGAACATTGTGTCACTAGAAGTATTCACATAGAACTGTGTATACATACTCAAGTACAATATATAGGCCTTCTAAGGTAACGCTTTGTCCAGCAGGTGGTGCTGGTGAGCCAGTGAGGTACATGCAATGCCCTCCAGTTAGAGTGCTGTATTAGGTATATGGACCTGGTATTTAAACTCATTATCCATTATATCAGCTTCACTTATCATATAGGTGAGCTTTAGACTTAGACTGTAGTCCATACTCTGCACACTCCCCTTCAGCCTGTTCACCAATTGTCAGGACCTCCAGAGGACCACCACAGGGCAGGTGTTGCTTGGGTGGTGGGTCATTCTCAGCACCACAGTGACACTGACATGGTGTGTTGAGCTGGTGTGAGTGGATCAGACACAGCAGTGTTTCTGGAGTGTTTAAACACCTCAGAATAGTCCACCAGTGTAGGAGTGTCTAATAGAGTGCTATACTCCAGCAGCACTACTGCTGCAAAGTTAAACCCAGTAAAGAAACTAAGGAATTATGTGTAAATGATGAACGTGGAACTAAGAAGTAGTAGGGCTGTGTATTGGCAAGAACCTGGCGATACAATACGTATCGTGATACAGAGGTCACGATTCAATATATCATGATATATTGAGATACTGCAAGCAAAGTGATATACTGAGATTTTTCAAATCCTACTATTAAAACACACCACTATATAAACAGGTTTGCCAATGTTTACAATAGCATTGCACCCTTGTGCTGCTTGTTAATGTTGGAGTGAAGCTAAAAAAAGGAATACAACACTGCCATCTAGTGGTCCGAAACATAATATCCCGATATTCGATATTTTCAATATTTTTCAATATTATTTTACACCCCTAGTAGTAGTAGATTCTGTTACTTGGTGATATACAAGAGTAGAGATAAACATACTCAGGAAAGTACAAGTACATCAGATTTGCCCTGACGCACATGGAACCGAGTGAATGGAGCTCATTACTACAAACCTCTGCTGCCGACTGTGTTTTATATACAGACATAAACGTTTTAATGACCCTTTCAGAGATCTTGACCTTTTGTCCTCAGAAACTCAGACCATCATCAAACCTCTGACACTAATTAAATGAGCTTTATCATACTGTCGTGTTTCCTCCGGTTTCTACACAAGCTGCGTTCTGAGGCCTAGACTGCAGCCGAGGGGGGTCATAAAAGTCTGTTCCAAAGCGAAGAACCTTCGTTTACAGACTAGAAACGAAGCCCAGGCTACAGTCAGTGGGGGGATGCAACTGATGCAGCGTTCCAGCCCTCGCTTACCCAAAATTCTCTGAGTAAACATTACGAAAAAGGTAGAAAACAATGCTTTGGAAGCAGAATTTGTATATATATATATATATATATATATTAGAGATGGACTGATCAGTGTATTTGACACCGATTCCGATTGCCGATCACCTTTCAGCACGATCGGCCGATACCGATCGAAGGCGGGGTATACGCCACGGCAGGGCTACATGTAGTTATTAGTGCAAGCAGGTCATGAAACAGTCTAAACTGGTTTATTACCATTTTAACGAGCTCATATGAAACAACATATGTTAAACAAAATTAACAGTAAATAAACAAAGTAAATCAAACAAATATCCCCAAAACTGCAATCATTACATTTAGACCCTTAATTTAACTAAAAAAGATAATTAAATAAATACAGTAAAAACTGCAGTCATTAAACTCAGACTCTGTTATTTTAAACTAAATCTGTAATCATTAAATGTAGAATATTGAATTGTTGCTGTTGTTCTGTTAGTACCGGTCAGATCTGGTCTGTATGGTGTTCTGGGTTATTAGTTTGTGTTAGCTGTGTGTGCTAGCTCTGCTGTTTACTGATACTCACTGTGTTCAGCGTTGTATCAGATTAATAGAGTTAAATATCTTTGTTCCCCAACGAGACGCTGATTTTACTAATTTAAAAACGTCCTGGATGAGTCTGAGTCACATATGGTAAACACTGCCAGACGGACGACATGCTTTCTATTAGCCCTTCCTTTCTCGCAAAGACGCTGCTTTAGTCAGTGTGTGGAAAATGAAAGGGCGTGTATTTCCACCTAGTGGTTCAGATAGGAATTGCAGGGAGCTGGCCGGAGGGCTCCTCTTTCTGGATGAAATATCAGCCGATCACTGATCACATATTTTGATTAAAAATCGTCCGATACCGATACATAGCTGATCGATTCTTCCATCTCTAATATATATATACCATAGAAAAACTTTGGCTTTCTTTACTTTACTATGACTGTCTTTACTTTTAATGCAAGTCAATAGAACCAAAATGTTTTTTAAGCCAATTTGAATTTTGAGTCATTCGTCATGAAATTGTCACACAATATAAAGAGCAGCTGTTGTGTTTAAATGATGTACAAAAATAAAAAAAATAAATCAGTTCTTTTACACTTTACACGTTAATTGAAATTGTGTCTGAATATAAATATATCTATATATTTTTTTGAACTAATTATTAAAAGCGGGGAGCCCAGACTCGTACAGCTGGTGATAGAAGTCAGTGTGGCCGGTGCTGAGGTTGAAATGAGTGAAGTGCTGTCTGATCGTACAGATGTGTGAGCTGGAGTTTAGGCTGGAGTTTAGGCTGGAGTTTAGAGTTCTGCTTTAATGAATGGGGGAGTTTACAGCTCTCTCATAGAGCCGCCATTGTTCCTCTGCCTCGGACGCCTCTGGGCACGGAGCTTTATGAGGCAGATATCTGTGTGTAGTGCGAGCGCAGCAGTGCGTAACTTCAGCTGCAGATCCTTATTTCATACAAATACAGTCTAAATCTTTCATCTTGTCATGTTGGTACTGAGGGAGGAGCTGAGTAGCTGAATAAATCTGAATCAGTTCAATATTAGATTCATTAATCTTATTTATTTATTTATTTATTTTTAAATTCATTAATACATGTGATTAGTTTCCGTTCATAGAAAGCTGGCAAGCAAATGCTGCAGCATTTAAGGTGGAACTGAAAGCTTAGAGCAGAAAGCTGGTGAATAAGAAGCTGAACATTAGAATACAATGCTGCTCCATTTAAGGTGGAACTCAAAGCTTAGAACAGAAAGCTGGTTAATAAGAAACTGAATGTTTGATTGTATATTCTGTACCATTTAAGGTGGAACTAAAAGCTTAGAGCAGAAAACTGGCCAATAAGCATAAGAAGCTAATTGTTAGAATACAATGCTCCATCTTTTAAGGTGGAACTAAAGCTTAGAACAGAAAGCTGGTGAATAAGAAGCTGAATGTTAGAATGTAAATGCTTCACCATTTAAGGTGGAACTAAAGCTTAGAATAGAAAGCTGGTGAATAAGAAGCTGAATGTTAGCGTGTATATACTGCAGCATTTAAGGTGGAACAGGAAGCTTTACTTAGAATGCTGGCCAATAAGAAGCTGAATGTTAGAATGCAATGCTCCATCATTTAAGGTGGAACTGAAAGCTTAAAGCAGAAAGCTGGTGATTAAGAAGCTGAATGTTAGAATGCAATGCTCCATCATTTAAGGTGGAACTGAAAGCTTAAAGCAGAAAGCTGGTGATTAAGAAGCTGAATGTTAGAATGTAAATGCTCCATCATTTAAGGTGGAACTGAAAGCTTAAAGCAGAAAGCTGGAGAATAAGAAGCTGAATGTTAGAATGCAATGCTCCATCATTTAAGGTGGAACTGAAAGCTTAAAGCAGAAAGCTGGTGAATAAGAAGCTGAATGTTAGAATGCAATGCTCCATCATTTAAGGTGGAACAGGAAGCTTACAGCAGAAAGCTGGAGAATAAGAAGCTGAATGTTAGAATGTAAATGCTCCATCATTTAAGGTGGAATGGAAAGCTTACAGCAGAAAGCTGGTGAATAAGAAGCTGAATGTCAGAATGTAAATGCTCCATCATTTAAGGTGGAACTGAAAGCTTACAGCAGAAAGCTGGTGAATAAGAAGCTGAATGTCAGAATGTAAATGCTCCATCTTTTAAGGTGGAATGGAAAGCTTAGAAAAGGAATCTGGCCAATAAGAAGCTGAATGTTAGAAGGTAAATGCTGTACCAATTAAGGTGGAACAGGAAACGTAGGACAGAAAGCTGGTGAATAAGAAGCTGAATGTTAGAATACATTGCTGCACTATTCTGCACCATTTAAGGTGGAATTGAAAACTTAGGATAGATACTTCACTAAAATTATAACTGTAGGTGTAAAAGGAGAGAGGCGGTCAGGTGGAAGACAGAAAGAGAGAGAGAGAGAGGGAGAGAGGGTGGGGCTCGTACTCTCAGTACACTCACATAAGTGTGTGTCCTGGGTGTGTTTGGGCGCCGCCTGTTCACCAAACCCCCCTTTGACTTGTTGAGTGTCCCGGACGGGTCGAAGGTCACCCCTTCCTGAGTAAAGAGAAGGCCTCTCTGCTCCTAATAACAGCAGTAAGTCGTGTTTACTCTGCTTGAGCAACACACTGGAGCCAGTGGAGAAGTGAATGGAGGGGAATGAGAGTGAGCGGAGGTGTTTGCGTGGGGTCTGGGTTAATGGGCCTGTGTTTGAATCGTGTGGTGCTGGAGGGTGAAGTGAGTGATCGATGTCTTGTTAGCTTTGTTTTCATCGCATCTCTCAAACACTAGTTTAAACAGACACACCAAACACACCCTGGGGACGATTCTGGCGTGGCTGTCCCGGATTCCTCATGCCACCGAGAAGAGAGAGAGAGAGAAACAGAGAGAGAGATATTTTAGGAAAAGGAGCTGAAATCACATGGCCTCTAGTTTCCATCTGAGATACTCTGAGATACAATACAGCTTCAGTGTGAGAGAGAGAGAGAGAGAGAGAGAGAGAGAGAGAGAGAGAGAGAGAGAATGCAAGGGAAAAGAGTTATTGAAAAAAGGAGAAAAAGAAAAGAGAAGAGTGTAACAGAAATAGAAGAAATAGAGAGACATAGAGTGATAGACATAGAGAGAAAGAGATAGTGATAGAGTGATATATAAAGAGAGAGAAACAGAGTGATAGAGAGATTAGACAAAGAGAGAAAGAGAAAGTGATAAACAAAGAGAGATACAGAGTGATGGACAAAGAGAGGGAGAGATATAGAGTGCTAGACAGAGAGAGAGATACAGAGTGACAAAGAGAAAGAAAGAG
>CM038719.1:36836119-36911119 GCA_021613375.1 Megaleporinus macrocephalus | reverse complement strand
GGTTTGTTTCTCTGGTTTTGGCTTGGCCTCTTGTTTTTGGTCATGGTTGGTCTGGTCTTTGTACTCTAGTTAAGCTCTATCTTTGTTACTGCCTATAAATAAAACCACCGTCTACTTAAACAGCTGCCTACATAGACAGTACCTACTTTGACCATCACTAGGTTTTAAGACACGCCCAATATCTAGCGTTAGCTATTCAGAATAGGTCTTGGAACATTCTGCCCAAGCTTGATCCCCAGCACCAAGTTTACAATCCCAACCTGAAACTGTACCCCAGCAAAAATTCTTTAGAACTTAATTTTGTCAGGCTAGAATTGATATGGCCTTCTTTACAAAGTTTTATCCTTCCACACCTGTCAACTGTAACAGTCTAGAGCAGAGGTCTTCATTTCTGGACCCTGAATCCAGTTTCCAGTCCTGGATTTTGTAATCGCTGTTAGTTATGACACTAGGTGGCCAATCAGTTACATAAACAGTGCAGTTAACGACCAGTGATTACAAAATCCAGAGCGGAATCAGGACGGATTAGAAGATGGCACCATTGGCCACGAATCTAGTGCAGCACACTAAAAGAAGAGTAGGGGGCGATATGGCTTCTATTGTTTCATTTTAAAACTTCTCTATAAAAGTCATATGATTCACACAGTCATTTTGACAGACTGTAATACACTACAGGAACTTTAGGGGACGGTGTAAGTTTTATTTATCTGATTTTAAAGCTCTTTCTAATGTTCATATGACCTATAAATTAATTCTGACAGACTGTAATACACTACAGGAACTTTAGGGGGTGATGTAAGTTTTATTATCTGATTTAAAAGCACTTTATAATGTTTATATGACCTATAAATTAATTCTGACAGACTGAAATACACTACAGGAACTTTAGGGGGCGGTGTAAGTTTTATTATCTGATTTAAAAGCACTTTATAATGTTTATATGACCTATAAATTAATTCTGACAGACTGAAATACACTACAGGAACTTTAGGGGGCGGTGTAAGTTTTATTTTTCTGATTTAAAAGCACTTTATAATGTTTGTATGACCTATAAATTCATTCTGACAGGCTGTAATACACTACAGGAACTTTAGGGGGTGATGTAAGTTTTATTATCTGATTTAAAAGCACTTTATAATGTTTATATGACCTATAAATTAATTCTGACAGACTGTAATACACTACAGGAACTTTAGGGGGCGGTGTAAGTTTTATTATCTGATTTAAAAGCACTTTATAATGTTTGTATGACCTATAAATTCATTCTGACAGGCTGTAATACACTACAGGAACTTTAGGGGGCGGTGTAAGTTTTCTTTATTTGATTTAAAAGCTCTTTCTAATATTTGTATGACGTATAAATTAATTCTGACAGACTGTAATACACTACAGGAACTTTAGGGGGCGGTGTAAGTTTTATTTATTTGATTTAAAAGCTCTTTCTTATGTTTATATGACCTATAAATTAATTCTGACAGACTGTAATACACTACAGGAACTTTAGGGGGCGGTGTAAGTTTTATTTTTCTGATTTAAAAGCTCTTTCTAATGTTTGTATGACCTATAAATTCAGGAATATTGTGTAATACTGTCTGTCAGTAATGCAGGTAGTTGATGATCTGCTTCACAGAGCATTGCGTGATGCAGCGTGTGGAGAAGAACCAAACAAGGCTCAATAGATAGAAGCTTGTAGCAACAGTTTCAGCCTCAAACACTGAAATTCACAGCCGAATTCTAACAGAGGATCAAACCACTAGGAATATTCAGATCAACTTTGACTGAAACAGTGAAAACTTCCAGCAGTAGGAGAAACCCGAGCCTGTAATTTGAGCTCCACAGTATTTGAGAAGTGAGGACTGAAACCAACCAAACCATCTGACGGGAACAGCCAGGTCCTGTGGCATTCAGACAAATATTTCGAGCTGTAGTGCGGAACGCTCCGAAGACTCCTGTGATAGATTCTGCAGTGAGGCGGGATAGGGACGAGGGGGAGAGAGGGATAAATGGGGAATAATGGGGGGACAGATGGAGAACAGAATGAGAGTAGATGAATGTAGTCCAGTGGGATGGTGGGATCCAGGCAGCCACGAAGGGGAAGTGCATTCCCAGCTGCGTGTATGGATTCACTCTGCAATCCATCCAACAGCAATGCATTTGCACGCCACACACACACACACACACACACACACACACACACACACACACACTAACGTACATGTTGGAGCTTAAAATGTTTGTCTGAACCCAAAGGAACCTGAGTGCTCACATCAGGCCCAGATTTTGTACTCTTTTATTCCATTCTATAGTGTAGCCCCTTCCTAAAGACCCCCTAGTGGCCGTTACACAAGCAGGTTTTCAGATGAGCTGCAATACGGTGTTCACTGGCGTGTGGACCAACACAGCTACCCAAAAACCCCCGCTCTGCTCTCCTCACTTCAGTCTGGATGAGTTTGAGTGGTTCAGTAGACCACCACTGGTGAGAGACTTGACGGAGGCCGTTTATTCCTTTCTATGGTGTAGCCCCTTCCCAAAGACCCCCTAGTGGCCGTTACACAAGCAGGTTTTCAGATGAGCTGAAATACGGTGTTCACTGGCGTGAAATGCTGTGACTCTGACCGTGTTAAGCTGCTAGGGAGCAATGAGTGGTCCGACAGGAGGAGTTAGGACCCCCTGCTGTGAAAACAGTTCACACCAAAGACAAGATACAATAGACAACAGCTTCCTACGCATAGACAATCATTCACAACTGTGCTGGTGAAAAAGTAAACACAATAAAAGACACGTCGACTTGCCTACTCACTCACGAAGACAGAGGTCTAGTTCAGATTAGGTCTGTTAGTCATTTTTAAGACAGAACTTTATAGGATTCAGACCGAGTTCTGACTTTAAATGTTATGTGATTCAGGCTGAGTCATCCTGAGACAGAATTTAGTTGCTTATTGTAGTCACGTCAGGCTCTGATAGAATTTACTGGGCTATTTACTGGGCAAAACATTATGATGTGGTACCAATTCACTGGACTCTGGCCAGGTTTGGCCTCAAAAACTGAGGTGGCTTTTAGTGAAATTGGGTTCAGGTAGAATTCATCAGGCTCTGGCCAAATTCTGCCTTAACACTTGATGATGTGGTTCAGTTTCAGACCTAAAACTCTTTGACATGGCTTGGAGTGAGTCGGGTCAAGTTGAGACAGTTTCAGTCATAAAGGGAACCCCAGCTGGTAACACTTGTAAGCCTTAATATGGTGTAATGACTCTAAATTGTTAAGATATGTTGTAAAGAAATAACAAAAGTATCAGATTTATTAATAAATTAACACTTTTATTCTAAATATTTAACATATTGGATGCAGACATTATTACTGAAGCGCAATGCCTGCTGGGTAGATGAGGTCAGATGGTTTCAGGTCTGAACTGGACTGTGGTGTGAAGGAGTGAGTGTTAGTTACTAACCTAGCTTAAAGAAAACCATGTACATTGTGTTGTTGATGTAGTTTCAGTGAAAGGCAGTGTGAAGACTGATATTAGTCTAAACAGCTTCACAAACATAAACAAGGAGAATAGTTAGTGAAGCAGCGTGTGGACCAACACAGCTACCCAAAGACCCCCGCTCTGCTCTCCTCACTTCAGTCTGGATGAGTTTGAGTGGTTCAGTAGACCACCACTGGTGAGAGACTTGACGGAGGCTGTTGGTTTTAAGCGGAGACTAAAACACAATGCAGTGCCACAGTTTCTCACACAGGAAGTCCAGAAGCTCCAGATTATGGAGAACCACGAGAAGAACCGTGAACGAGAACATGCACTGGATTCTCTCCTGAGAACGTTTAGCGTTAGCGTCAGCTGCTTCTCCTCGTTTGTGGATCCTGAAGGTGAAAGTACAGTCTTAGTAGTGAACATACTACTTCACTAATAAAGGAGTGTGAAGCTCAGAGACACTCCCGTTCAGTGTATCGAGCTGTTTACTGAGCGTGAATGTTTCCTGCTAGAAAGCGGAGCTCCTTTAATAGACACTCTCCTTCTCCGTCAACACCAACACACAGCTTCACAACAACTCCAGCACTGTGTCACTCTCTCCTCCACCCTCTCTGTTCACCATTTACACTAACGTGGTGTGTGATGTCACCGCTGATGTCAGAAATGTTGAGTTCTAGTTCAAACTGTAAAGACTGAACAGTAGCATGTTTAGTAGCTAGCTGTGCTCAAGCGTGACGGCCGGTTACTGTAACTATTTGACGTCACTACCCGCTGATCACGTCAGTAGATACAACAATGGAGACCCACGTGCAGCGGATTTTACACCAAATCTAATAAATCTGATACTTTTAGTGATTTTTAACAACATGTCTTAATAATTTAGAGTCATTACATCATATTAAGGCTTACAAGTCTTACCAGCCGGGGTTCCCATTAAAACTTCATAACATGGCTTGGGCTAGTCGGGTCAGGTTGAGGCAGAATTTATTGGGCTCTGGCCAGATTCAGTCTCAAAACGTGATGTGGTTCAGTGCAGAACTGAATAGGCCCTGGTCAGTTTTAGACTTAAAACTCTTTAACATGGCTTGGAGCGAGTCGGGTCAAGTGGAGACAGAATGTATCGGACTCTGGCCAGTTTCAGTCTTAAATTTAATGATGCACTTATAGTCCAGATGGGTTCAAACAGAAATGTGTTGGTTGATAGACTCGAGTTGAACTGGCTCGAGCTCTGGTAGAGTAAATTGGACTTTGACCAGATTCAGCCTCAGCACTCAGTGATGTGGTTCGGGTCAGATTAGGTCGGGTAGCGTCAGATTTGATCAGACCTGGTTCAGCCTCAATACTTCATGATGTGGCTGTGGTCTAGATGGGTTCAGACAGAATTCTGTTGGCTGCGAGGTGAGTCGGGTTGAGTCAGATCAGGTAAAAACGTTTTTGGGGTGAAAACAGAATTGAATGGACTTTAGTTTCAGCCTCAAGCCCTGATGATGTGGCTCGGGGTGAGTCAGGTTGAGTTCAGGCATAATGAATCGGACTCTGACCAGATTCAGCCTCCAAACCGGATGATGTGGCTCTGGATCAGAGAGAATTCTGTTGGATGATGTGCTTCCAGGAGAGTCGGGTTGAGTCAGGTGAGGTTGGGTCAGAATTGACGACGTGGCTTGGGACGAGTGAGGTCGGTTCAGACAAAATTTCTCGGGCTCTGGCCAGATACAGCCTCCAAACTGGATGATGAAAGTAGGGTCGCAGTGGGCCCCTTTTTCCCTTGAGGAGGAATCGGAATAAATGAAACTAAATGAGCTAACAGAAAACACTTCACTTAAATATGTTTAATTTAAAAAAAGAATTAAAATAGATTTTTTCTTCCCTACAGAGAGGAGCTCTATTGTTAGATTTACACTAAACTCTTAAGTAGCTTCACTACGCGTATGTTTAGTAGCTATCTACAGCATCAAAACCTTCTAAGCAGTAGACTGGCTCCTCAACTTTATTAATAACAGTGTCTATAGACATGAGAATTTCCTTCTCTGTACATTAACATTAACACAATTTAACATATATCACGTCTACTCTCTATGTTATACTTTACATTACAAATAACTATCTTGGTTTAAACAACTCTGTTAGTCTATCCTCTACCTGTCCCTTCGGTAGTCATGGCCTCCTCGGGATCATCAGTAGAGTTGGAAGAGGTTTGCTGCTCCGACGCTACATTAACATTCCATTAATGAGTTTGGCTATTAATATACTACACTTCTAAATTAGACTTATTATTTTCAGCTTGAAACTGGATATGTGTGATTAATGGCTTTAATAGCTTTCAATAGCCTTACACTGACAATACAAACTTATTTCTTTATCTCTGTTTAGCGGCTGAACTGAGGTCTGTCTTCTGAGGTCTGTTCATTTCACACATTTAGCAGGATCTTCTTCCAACACCTTTCTTTTCTTTTAACCTGTCCTTTTCGGCTCCACCTGGACTCTTTCTGCTCTTCATCACCACCGACTGACGCTTGGCACTATTCTGTTGCTGTATTTAATTTTAGTGCTCCAGAAAAGACCACCTCAAACATTTAGGAGGGGAGAATTCCCTCAGATGGTAGAACCCACCTAATCTACTGAGATGTAGAGGCTGTGTTGTCAGATGAATAGAGAATGAATACACAGTTGAATGGAGAGTGAATGCAAGAAGATAGTTAGATAAGTGTCAACATTATTTTTCTCATCCAACCGGCCCAAACTCGAGACTGACATGGCCCATCGGGAATCCTCACGAATTTCCTGATTAGACACTCCGGGCCTGGACGTAAGTAGGGTCAGGTGGGTTTGGAGTTTCTGGGCTGTATTTGGATTCAGAACACAATTTAGAACTAGAAACTTAGAACTAGAAACTTAGAACTAGAATTAGCCAAACTCATCCAGACTGAAACACCCACATATACGCACTAGGGGGCGGTGAGCAGCCTTTGTACACCGCGCCCGGATAGCAGTTGGGCTTAGGTGTCTTGCTCAAGGGCACTACAGTCATGGCTTGCTGGTCCCAGGGATCGAACTAGCAACCTTCCGGTCACAAGTCCGGTCACAAGTCCGGTCACAAGACCAGATCCCTAACCTTCAGGCCACGACTGCCCCCAAATTAGGCCTGAATTAGAATTCCGCATTTGTAACCATAACCCATATTTACTGGACCTCACTGCATAGGGTCGATTACCTCAGATGCATTGCATTGATCATTACACGCGTCCCATTAGTTTTCTTATAGGATATAATAACACGAAAACCTGGATTTGGTTGCCATGTGTTTTGCTCTGCCTCTTTTTATCTCTTAAACCAAATCATTGGTAAAGTTAAAATCCTTTATCTGATCAATAAGCGTTTGTGCACCAGTACCAACACCAGATCTGATTAGAACATATATAAGTAATCATACATACAATACAAAGTAACATGAATATGTTGTTATGAAAGAAGTAGATCAGATCTTGAGCTCCAGTTTGAAGAAGTGTAGTTCCAGATTTCTCCTGGACGCCCCAGACATTGTATGAATGTATTCAGTTCCTTCAGCAGCAATCTTGATTTAGCTTAATGAAGTACTGAGCAGTCAAAGCAGGTATTAGATGAGAACTGATAATAATACTGGGTTGTTTATAGAAGGAGAAGCTTGGAAAGGGCTAAATAAACACACTGATGTATGTGAAAGCACTACTTACTGTATTAATACTGTTTAATATTTAATATAAAGTGTTTTGCTGAGTAAATAAAAGCTTCCCGTCTGGAAAAAATAGCTTTTTATATATAATAGTATCTGAAACCTTTGTGCTGTACTGTATGTGGTATGTATAGAATTGTGGTGGTTCATTTGGTGGAGATGTTGTCAGGACTTATGGACCATGAAATAAGATGCTGATGACTTCATACTTGAGTGAGGAGTGTTTGTGTTGTCTTCTCACAGTGGAAGGACGAACAGAATGGAAGAATATTTATCTGATGGGGATAGTTTTGGTGGTCTACCAGGTTTTGCAGGTGGTTGCTAGGAGTGCCAGGTTTTTCTCCTGGTTTTTCACTCTGACTTAATAGTATCTGATCTTCTAATCCCCTGAAAAATAAATGCATTGTACTTAAGGGTCGTTCGGCTGGAAGTTAAACAAACAAAGGGTGGTCTCTGACTTTTACACAGTGAGTAAAGCAGCGCTGTGGTAAGCAACCCTGTGTGCAGCTTTAATTTTAGGTGTTCCAGCTGATGCGGAGTCACAGGCGTGGTGTTGCGTCCCTGCTGCATCTGTTTTCTCTCGGATGTTCTGATTTACAGCGTTCGCATAACTATCAGAAATGCCGTTTCATCTCAGTTGATAAATGCGGCCCAGAGCCCCCCAGCTCATGTGGCCTGCAGCCTTCAAACTGCAGAGGCGGAGTGACCTCGAGTTGAAGTGTCATATTTTTCCGGGACTCACTGTGTTGTGCTACTTCGTCTTACCACACGGGGGCAGTGCGGTTCTCCAAATTCTGCAGTTCTCTGAGCTGTTAGTGGGCAAGACTTTAAAAAGGACCTCCAGACTATTTATCATATGCTCTTCAATGTTGGTGCAGAAACCTCTCCTCCACTCTCTCCTGTCCTCTCTACCTCTCTCTCTCTCTCAGGCTTTGCTGTTCTCTTGCTATGTCTCTCGCTCACTTGCTCTCCAGACCTGGATTGTTTTTCCAGCGTTCGGCCTTTCAGGACTTTATAGGGGGCTGTGTAAGTCCACTCAGCTTCCTTCTTCAGTGGGCTTGTTGTTCTAGGTGGACACCAGAGCTGTAAAGAAATAAATACATGAGAATAAACTGCTGAAGGGTCATTTGCACAAGATGTCAGCCTTGAAATACTTGTGGTGAGGCATAGACCATCAGCAGGGCGGCAGTATATATGCTAAAAACAGTGAGTGTATTGTGCTGGTGTGAGTGGATCAGACAAATAGAGTTTTAAACACCTCAGTGTCACTGCTGGCCTGAGAATAGTCCACCAACCAGCAACATCCAGCCAACAGGAATGTGTGTGTATGTGTGTGTATATATATATATATATATATATATATATATATATATATATATATATATATATATATATGTGTGTGTGTGTCTGATTATAGTAAACTCTCAGCTGGATCAATTATTATGTACTATAATAATAATAATAATCTTAATTCAAACAGCTTACAGTATATTTAAATATTAGTATTATTAGAGTATTATTAGAGTATTTGAAAAAAATGAAAACACACAGTAAATAGTTGTGGCCTTAGACTTAGTGCAGCTACAAAGTCCATGTGCGAGACTTTGATACGCCCACACACACCCACCCACCCTCGCTGCGTGCCAGTGTCCGCCAGCTGGGCGCACAGCTGCAAGTAATGGTGGACGTTTATATTTGTAACCAGCCTGCTTAAATGATTCCACACATTTAAAGCAGTAGTCGTCAATCAGCCAGGACATGTTTGGTGTCTGAAGTTAACTTCTTTAGTTTCAGCTCAGGAGCTACGAGGCTAATGCCGCTAACGAGTAATACAGGCTTGTACACGACCGGCCTAGATCAGCCTAGACTTCACTTCCACTGCTTCAGCAATGCCATGTACTGTGGGATCATATTTATATAGGAGGCATATGGGCTCCCTGTCCTCAGCCAGGTGAACGCTGTGCTGTGTGATATTTTGTCGTTGCCATGTAAACACGGCCTTGCTGTAAAAGCAGCCAACACGCTCGGCACAGAGTACACAGCAGCTGGAGAGCAACTCATGATCGAGCCGAAGTGTGTGTGTGTGTGTGTGTGTGTGTCTTCATGCAGCAGGTCTGTTCAGTGCTGATATATCTCCTCAGCCAGCAGCACCACAGAGCTGTGGGTAGAAGTGCAGACATGGGAATAGGTGTGCTGATGGTTGGTGACGTGGGGTTTCGTGCAGAAAGTATTAATAACATCTCATAATTAATAGAAATACTACATACATATTTCAACGGAGAGTCTCTAAACACTGGTTTTCTGCAGTGCTTCCTGTGTGCTATAGCTGTGCTTTGTTCAATTTCAAGTATACAGGACCAATCAACCCTTCATACGCCATCAGTCAGAATAAACTCCTCCCACACTCAGCCAATCACAGTAAACTCCTCCCACACTCAGCCAATCACAGTAAACTCCTCCCACACTCAGCTAATCACAGTAAACTCTTCATACAGTGTCAGCCAATCACAGTACACTCTTTATACAGTGTCAGCCAATCACAGTCAACTCTTCGTACGGTGTCAGCCAATCACAGTAAACTCCTTCTACACTCAGCCAATCACAGTAAACTCCTCCTACAGTGTTAGCCTTAGCCAATCGCACTAAACTCCTCCTACAGTGTTAGCCTTAGCCAATCACAGTAAAGTCCTCCTACAGTGTTAGCTTTAGCCAATCACAGTAAAGTCCTCCTACAGTGCCAGTCAATCACAGTAAACTCCTCATACAGTATCAGCCAATCACAGTAAACTCTTCATACAGTGTCAGCCAATCACAGTAAACTCTGCCTACAATGTTACCCAATCACAGTAAACTCTTCATACAGTGTCAGCCAATCACAGTAAACTCGGCCTACAGTGTTAGCCAATCACAGTAAACTCGGCCTACAGTGTTAGCCAATCACAGTAAACTCGGCCTACAGTGTTAGCCAATCGCAGTAAACTCTTCATACAGTGTTAGCCAATCACAGTAAACTCTGCCTACAATGTTACCCAATCACAGTAAACTCCTCATACAGTATCAGCCAATCACAGTAAACTCTTCATACAGTGTCAGCCAATCACAGTAAACTCTGCCTACAATGTTACCCAATCACAGTAAACTCTTCATACAGTGTCAGCCAATCACAGTAAACTCGGCCTACAGTGTTAGCCAATCACAGTAAACTCGGCCTACAGTGTTAGCCAATCACAGTAAACTCGGCCTACAGTGTTAGCCAATCACAGTAAACTCGGCCTACAGTGTTAGCCAATCGCAGTAAACTCTTCATACAGTGTCAGCCAATCACAGTAAACTCCTTCTACACTCAGCCAATCACAGTAAACTCCTCCTACAGTGTTAGCCTTAGCCAATCACAGTAAAGTCCTCCTACAGTGTTAGCTTTAGCCAATCACAGTAAAGTCCTCCTACAGTGCCAGTCAATCACAGTAAACTCCTCATACAGTGTTAGCCAATCACAGTAAACTCCTCATACAGTATTAGCCAATCACAGTAAACTCCTCCTACTCTGTCAGTCAATCACAGTAAACTCCTCCTACAGTATCAGCCAATCACAGTAAAGTCTTCATACAGTGTCAGCCAATCACAGTAAACTTTGCCTACAATGTTACCCAATCACAGTAAACTCTTCATACAGTGTCAGCCAATCACAGTAAACTCCGCCTACAGTGTTAGCCAATCACAGTAAACTCCGCCTACAGTGTTAGCCAATCACAGTAAACTCTTCATACAGTGTCAGCCAATCACAGTAAACTCCTTCTACACTCAGCCAATCACAGTAAACTCCTCCTACAGTGTTAGCCTTAGCCAATCACAGTAAAGTCCTCCTACAGTGTTAGCTTTAGCCAATCACAGTAAAGTCCTCCTACAGCGCCAGTCAATCACAGTAAACTCCTCATACAGTGTTAGCCAATCACAGTAAACTCCTCCTACTCTGGCAGTCAATCACAGTAAACTCTTCCTACAGTATCAGCCAATCACAGTAAACTCTTCATACAGTGTCAGCCAATCACAGTAAACTCTGCCTACAATGTTACCCAATCACAGTAAACTCTTCATACAGTGTCAGCCAATCACAGTAAACTCCGCCTACAGTGTTAGCCAATCACAGTAAACTCCGCCTACAGTGTTAGCCAATCACAGTAAACTCTTCATACAGTGTCAGCCAATCACAGTAAACTCCTCCTACAGTGTTAGCCTTAGCCAATCACAGTAAAGTCCTCCTACAGTGTTAGCTTTAGTCAATCACAGTAAACTCCTCATACAGTGTTAGCCAATCACAGTAAACTCCTCCTACTCTGGCAGTCAATCACAGTAAACTCCTCCTACAGTATCAGCCAATCACAGTAAACTCTTCATACAGTGTCAGCCAATCACAGTAAACTCTGCCTACAATGTTACCCAATCACAGTAAACTCTTCATACAGTGTCAGCCAATCACAGTAAACTCCTCCTACACTGTCAGTCAGTCCCAGTAAACTCCTCATACACTGTCAGTCAATTACAGTAAACTCCTCCTACACTGTCAGTCAATCACACTAAACTCCTCCTACACTGTCAGTCAACCACAGTAAACTCCTCCTACACTGGCAGTCAATCACAGTAAACTCCTCCTACACTGGCAGTCAATCACACTAAACTCCTCCTACACTGTCAGTCAATCACACTAAACTCCTCCTACACTGTCAGTCAATCACACTAAACTCCTCCTACACTGTCAGTCAGTCCCAGTAAACTCCTCCAACACTGGTAGTCAAGGAGACATAAACTCTGAGACATGAAGTTAAAACGTCATGCGACTGTGGCAGTTGGCGTGTTCGTGTCAGACGCTTGTTGCTGAGCTTGTGTCTGTTGCGGAGCGTGCTGCTGGGAACAGCTGCTGGTTCTGTGTTTGTGCCCCAGGAGAACCACGACAGCTGAAACACAAACACACTAAACGAGCAGATCCATCTGCTTTAGGCCTGATTCCTGCACTGAGCCTGATACACACGGTATGTTATTTGTATGGACGTCACTGACCGTCAACAGACAACTACTACCAACCAACAGACAACCACCTAGAATTTAGATTTATCTACAAAAACTATGATAGCTAATATGCAGACTGTTAGAAGCAGAGGAGTCAACTTAGCCAATAGCATTGACGCTTTGGTAAACAGTTTTTTGCCATATAACCATAAACGTATAGCAATCCTTATTATAATAAACCTTAAAGTTATGGGTAGGTTTTTGTTGTGAAACTGCTCAGTGTCCCCTGTTTCCTGTGTTGTGCCATCTATTTCCCACACTTTGAGTTTAGTACACAGTACAAAGTCGCCTATTTGAAGCTTGTAGGACATCCAGGTAACATGTTCTTTACTCTGTATGTTGTAGTTTTACACTAAATTCTATAATAATTGCTTCAGTTCAAAGCCTAACTCTGAAACTAATAGCCCACTCCTGGCCTCAGTAACTGGTACTCCCCCTATACTATGTAGGCCCTTCCAGTTTTATGGTAGACCAGTTTCTAACATCTACTGGGAGAAACGTTTGCCCACATGCACATTCTTTATGTGCGGTGTTAAAAAGTGTTTCTTGCTTGCATTGCCTATTTCAAGGCTTTGACTGGACCATTCCATAACTTGGTTTTGAGCCAATCCTTGGTAGATTTACTTGCATATTTGGGATCATTATCCTGTTGAAAGGTCTTCTTTATCAGCTTCCATGTTCTCCTCAGGCATTGTCTGGTATGAAAGAGAATTCATGTCTATTCTATGTTTGCTGCGTTTGCCAGGCCCTGAGGGACTAAGCAGCCCCAAACCATGACACATCCACCACCATGCTTTACTGTTGGTTTGAGGGTCTTTTGATCAAATGCAGTCTTTGGTTTTCGCCAAACATCAAGAAACATTTTGAGTTAAGCGACTTCAACTGGATTGATTCGACTGGAGGTGTTCAAAGCTGTAGTGAGTCTGAGGTTGTGTGGATTCTAAACACTTGTGTACCGGTCCAGCAGTGACCACTGGGCCCAGTCTAGTATGTACTGCCCGAGTAGGCAATTTCAGATGCTGTAGTGGTCTCGCCCTGATGTTCTTTTCAGATAGCAAAGGCATCAACAGTGGCAGGAGCTACCTACAGATTGTGTGATGAAATTTGCGTCTATGGCTCCCGGGTTATATTTGCTGGGCCAACGCGGCCCGGTCAGTGTTTTTCAGTCTTTTTCATCTTTTCTTTGCCAGAAAAGTAATTTATTTCCAATATCCAGACTCAGAGGCATCTACGCCCATCTTTCTGAAGGCCTCAGAGAGCTCTCCAACAACAAAGAGAAACCAGACCAGATACCTGAGGATGTCCTCCAACGGCTCGGTGGTCCAAACAAGCAGCGTAACAGCATTTAATGCCAAATTCAACTGGAGCAAAGTGATCACTGGTGTGTGCATATCAAGTACTGAGTATAAGACCCAACTGTCCTCCTTAGAATTTGCACCCTGGGCCTGTCTGTGTGTATTTATGAGTGAGAGAAGGGTGGAGGGAGACCTGGTGATTGCCAGAAGAGCGGAGACATCTAGAGCGTGATTACTCACACAAGCAGTGAGGTTTTTCCTGTTTATGTAGGGTCTGCAATACATCATCCCTCAATGCAACGTGCTCTAGAGCAGCAAGCCAGTGCTTCTCCAAACAGCCGAGACTCGTACTGACAGCGGCGTGTACCCGTAGAGAGAGAGCACACCGCTCACCCCAGCCCTGACATCTGTTCTAATACTTTCAATTCAAACTTAATTAAAATTTCCCACCTTACTCCAAACCTAGCCAGGATCAAGTAGAGCTGCAACTGCCCCACGGTTTCATTTCAACAGGGCGAGCATGGAAGTGATCAAGCTGCTCGAAACCGGTTTATACTGGGGCACGCGCCAAGCTCAGCCTCGCTGGCTTCAATTTCCGGCGCAGTGTGAACGAGTTTCCTGGCTCTGGCCAGCTAGCTAGCCTGCTGTCATGCAGTCGTGGGTCGGGGGCAGTCCTAGAGAGCCAGCCTTGTGGCTAGAGGGTTGGTTTGACCTCCTGAACCAACAGGACACGAATGAAGTGTTCTTGAGGAAGGCAGCTAACTCCGAAATACTCTCCGGGCACTGTGGATAGTGCCCCCTAGTGTGTATATTCATTAGTGTGTGTGTATGTGGGTGTTTCACTACACAGATAGGTTAAATGTGGAGGTCCGATTCCACGGTGGGCAAACGCAAATGATAAATAGTTCTAAAGTCTACTTCCAGAAGTAATTAAAACCCACACTAGCTAGCAATCTGATCTGGAGCAGTAAATGTATTTGGACTGCACATGGATGAGTGCTGCTCACCAATCAGTAGGCGAGCGCGGCTAGTCTGTCTGAATACTCAGTAGGTATTGAGTAGTTGGTGAACGGTACCCGGATGACCTACTGAATCGGCAGCGATTTTTATGTAGGCGAACACAGCACACTGCGCTATCCCATGATTCACCTGGAGCCGCAGATGAATTCAACTAGTGACTAGTAGACGATTTCGGACGCACCCCTAGTAAGTGTGTAAGTAGGCTGTCTAGGTAGCAGCTGTGTAAGTAGCAGCGTTCTCTCCTCATCTCTCCTCATAAAACAGATTACTGAGACGCTCTAGTTAGAGAGAGACTGCATCACGGCTTGTTCCCGCCCACTGCAGCACGCCACCGGTGGTTTAGCTGGTTGCTAAGCTACCGACCGGCATCCAAAACAATACACTGCGTCTTAAAAATCCGCTAGCATAAATGCTAATGGCTTGAATATAAAACTGCAAAATGGTCAACAACTTGATACAAAGTTGTAAATAATGGTTGTGTCTCAAATCCTAGTGAGCTCCTACATAGGCAGCATTTTACATCATAGTATGCGCTCCAGACACATAGACTGTCCCAATACTTACATACCTTAAACATGCTTCTACTGAGAAACCTTATTTAGACCTGATTTTAAATCATGGGATTGTCTTAGCGGCTGAGGAAGCGTTCATGCTTTCTTTAAAATCAGGTCTAAATAAGGTTTCTCAGTAGACAGTATGTTTAAGGTGTATAAGTATTGGGACAGTCTATATGTCGGGAGCGCATACTATGACGTACAAGGCTGCCTATGTAGGAGTTCACTAGGATTTGAGACAGACCCATAGACTTCATTATTGTTACTCTGCAAACACAGTTACGTTTATACTGTTTTAGTGCCCACAGTGTTAAAACGTAATTCCACAGAAAGTTGTGATGATGTTATTGGACAACGTTGTGACAACATAGTTGCAACGTGGTCAGTATGCTGTCCCAACCTCCTAGAATCCTTACGTTTTGCTAAATTGCCAACAAGTAGTCATATCACCATGACAACTTTACTTAATAATGATGTTGTGACAACGTTGTGACAACATTGTGACAACCTTGTTTAGAAAAGGCAACGTTGAAAGAAAGTAGACGATGTTGTGATGACGTTGCGTCTCCTGGTAGATACATTAGTCTACATCAGAAGCAGCTTCACACTCAAAGTCTAATATCTTCTAGTGAAGTGTGTAGTGTGTGGAGCTGCAGTGTTGAGGAGTTGGTGTGTTAGGTGGAGACGTGAGTGAGCAGTGAGTCAGTTTAGTATGTAAAAGTATTTAGTGAGTATCTTAATCTTCTTCTTGGTTCCTCTTTAGTCTTTCATGTTGTTTTGTTCTGAATTCCTTTTGGGTGTTGGGTTTCGTTCTGCTGCACGGGTTCAGCTCCTGCCTGGATCTGCTCACGCTGCAGTTTGGAGCTTTAGCACTTTATGTAGGACCAGAAGATGGTAGCAGTCAGAGTTCTGATAGTGTCGGAGTTTGTGCCTGATTCAGAGCTGATTTAAGGCGTCGGGGCTGATTTACGGTGTCGGAGCTGATTTACGGGGGTCTTTGATTTGAGCAGTGCTTTAGCGCTGCTGGCCTGAGGCCGTGCACACATTCAGGAAACGTCAGGGGAAACTGCTGCTCTAACTAAACCAAGAGCTTCGTCTGGACTCCTTCTGAAACAGTGTGCAGCTGTGAAGTGGATTCTGTTATTCTCTCTCTCTCTCTCTCTCTCTCTCTCTCAGTCTCTCCCTTTCTCTTTTTATTTTCTCTCTCTTTCTCTCTCTCTTTCTTTCTTCCCTCACTTTCTCTATCTCTCTCTGTCTCTCTTTTTTCTTTCTTTCTCTATCTCTTTTTCTCTCTCTCTCTTTCTCCCTCTCCCTCTCTCAGACTCTCTCTTTCTCTCTTTTTCTCTCTCTTTCTCTCTCTCTTTCTTTTTTCCCTCTCTTTCTCTCTCTCTTTCTCTCTCTCTCTCTCTCTCTCTTTCATTTCTTTCTCTCTCTCAGTCTCTTTCTCTCTGTCTCTCTCTCTCTCTTTCTTTTTTCTCTCTGTCTCTCTCTCTTTCTTTTTTCTCTCTGTCTCTCTCTCTTTTTCTTTTTCTCTCTCTTCTCTCTCTATCTATCTGTCTGTCTGTCTGTCTGTCTGTCTGTCTGTCTGTCTGTCTGTCTATCTATCTATCTATCTATCTATCTATCTATCTATCTATCTATCTATCTCACTCAGTATAACTTCATTTCTATCTATCTATCTATCTATCTATCTATCTATCTATCTATCTATCTATCTATCTTTTTTCCCTCTCTCTTTTTCTAATTTCACTCCTCTGATTCTTTCTCCCCCCTCACTTTCTCTAACATTCTATTTCTCTCTCTCCCTCTCCCTCTCTCAGTCTCTCTCTTTCTCTCTTTTTCTTTCTCTCTTTCTCTCTCTCTTTCTTTCTTTTTTCCCTCTCTTTCTCTCTCTCTCTCTTTCATTTCTTTCTCTCTCTCAGTCTCTTTCTCTCTCTCTCTCTTTCTTTTTTCTCTCTGTCTCTCTCTTTTTCTTTTTCTCTCTCTCTTTTCTCTCTCTATCTATCTAGCTCACTCAGTATAACTTTATTTCTATCTATCTATCTATCTATCTATCTATCTATCTATCTATCTATCTATCTATCTATCTATCTATCTATCTATCTATCTCACTCAGTATAACTTCATTTCTATCTATCTATCTATCTATCTATCTATCTATCTATCTATCTATCTATCTCACTCAGTATAACTTCATTTCTATCTATCTATCTATCTAACTTCATTTCTATCTATCTATCTATCTATCTATCTATCTATCTATCTATCTATATATCTATCTATCTATCTATCTATCTATCTATCTATCTATCTATCTATCTATCTATCTATTTTTCCTCTCTCTTTTTCTAATTTCACTCCTCTGATTCTTTCTCCCCCCTCACTAACATTTTATTTCTCTCTCTCTCTCTCTCTCTTTCTCTCTCTCTCTCTCTCTCTCCCTTTGCCTTCACTCTCTCCTCATATTCTCTCTCTCTTACTGGGTTAATGAACTCTTTACCCACAGTATGAAGAATTAAGTCACTTGTGGGGAGTGTGTGTGTGTGTGTGTGTGTGTGTGTGTGTGTGGAGAAAGTGGGAGTGATAGAGATAAGGAGAGAAAGAGAGGAGGGAAAGAGTGTTACACATAGAAGGAGTGAGTGAAGAGGGAGAGAGAAAGGACGAAAAAGTGGGTAGAGACAGAGGGAATAGCGAGAGAGAAAGAGAGATGGAGTGGCGAGAGGGAGAAGAAAACTGAGAGAGAGTGGAGAGAGTAGAGAAAGAGGGAGAGAGAGGAGAGACAGAGTGTTCGGGGTAAAAGTATTGGAGAGATAGAGTGAGTGAGCAGAGAGGGTAGAGAGAGAGAAGACAGAGAGAAAGAGAGACAGCAGAGATTATAGAAAGGAGAGAGAGAGAGAGAGAGAGTGGAGTGAGAGTGTGGGGGTGGGGGGGTTTGTCATCGCTCACTCGTTCTGGAGTGCAGGAGGGAGGAAGTGGAGGAAGAGAAGTTTTGTCCTTTAAGAAGAAAGCTCTGCTCCGGGGTCCGGCGAGCGCTAGGCTGGGCTTTTTTTCCTCCGTCACCTCCTAATTTGGGATTTGTTTGGGGGCTGGAGACGGGAGTGCATGTGAGAGAGCGAGGGAGCGCGGGAGAGAGAGAGAGAGAGAGAGAGAGAGAGTCTGCCTCGGTGGGAAAGCACACAGCTTTAACGTTCGCCTGGAAAATGTCCGAGTCCAGCGTTAATGTGCATTTGGAAGGAATTATTTCAGACTTTGAAGGTCAGTTTTCCAGTTTTCTTCTTTCAGTGCACTCTTTCTTCAGCCTGGCTTTTAAAGGAGAGGTCTACATGCTAGCCTGGCTAAAAACCAGTGGAAGCCAGTAGTCACCAGTTAGCCTAGAGACCCTGTTTACACAGAGCTGGTGGGAGACTGTTCGTGTCGGGTCACTGTTGCAGTGTTAACTGTATGTAACTGTGTGTATTTATTATGGTACACGTGTGTAGTGTGTATAAACGATTCTGGAGGTTATTACAGGTTATAAAGCTCATGTGTCATGTGTTCATTTTTAGATTGATAAGTTTCTCGTCTCTGTTTGTCCTTTAATTTTAAACAGTATGTTTTTGTTACTGTGCCTTTAAGAACAAGCTCTGTTCTGATTGGCTGTCCTGTATTGCAGCGTTTATAACTTCACTGGGAGTGGGCGGGGCTATGTCAGTCTGAAAATGAGGTTTAGTTAGATTTGAGAAATGTAAGAGTTTATGTTTACTTGCTGTTATTTACTTGTTTGCTGTGTCACTCTGCTGTGTTTGTTTGTGTAGCTGTGCTGAGTGTTTAAGTGATGCTGGTCATGGGAGTATTTGTGTCCTCACAGTGATGAAACCAGGAGAACTCTTTTTCCTTTCTCTCTCTCTCTTTTTCTTTTTCTGTCTTCTATTTCAATTCTCTATTCTCTCTCTCCTCTCTATATCCTCTTTTACCTTTCTTTCTCTCTTTTTTCTCTTTCATCCTCCCCCTCATTCTCCCCCTTATTGATTCACTGTCATCCCTCTTTCTCCCCCCGATTCTCTCTCTGATTCACTCTGTCATCTCTCTTTCTCCTCCCCTCTCCTCTCTCAGCACCTCAGCTGGATGAACTCCTGACAGACACACATGCATCTCACACCTGCCCCCCCCCCCTCTCTCTGTCTCTCTCTCTGTTTTTCTCCTCAGCTCTAGTTTTATTTTCTGTATGTATTTTCTGTATTTTATTTTTTGGTATACAAGTGTGTGTGTGTGTGTGTGAGTGCATATGTTAGAATGAGTGTGTATGAGTGTGTATATATGTATGTATGAATGATTGTGTATATTTGAATGAGTGTGTATGTGTGAATGTGTGTGTGTATATATGAATGGGTATATATGTGTGTATGTGTGTGTATATATGAATGAGTGTGTATGTGTGAATGTGTGTGTGTATATATGAATGGGTATATATGTGTGTATGTGTGTGTATATATGAATGAGTGTGTATGTGTGAATGTGTGTGTGTATATATGAATGGGTATATATGTGTGTATGTGTGTGTATATATGAATGAGTGTGTATGTGTGAATGGGTATATATGTGTGAATGTTAGTGTATGTTAGTGTATGTGTGAATGTGTGTTTGTGTATATGGGAGTGTGTTTATGTAAATGTGTGAGTGTGTATATATGAATGAATCTGTATGTGTGATTGTTTGTGTATGTGTGAGTGCGTATATATATCAATGAGTGTGTATGTGTGATTGTGTGTATGTGTGAGTGTGTGTGTGTGTATGTATTTGTGAGTGTAATATGTGAGACAGTCATAATAATGGAAACAGAAGTAATAATTATGAGATATTAAATCAGAATCATGAGATGAGGATCTCATTATAAGATAGTGAGGCTTACATGACATAGTATTTCATTATTATGAGATATCAGGTCGTAATTATAAGATTATAAATCATACGAGCTCTTTATTAAATTGTGACACAATGTTATTACAAAATGGGAAATTACAAGATACTTGAGACCGAAGGTCATATATATTAGATAGTATTAGATTATTATGTGATATCAGTTCAGATTACCTTATTAACACATAATAAGCCATAATTATGACCCAGGAAGTCGTAACTACGAGATACTGTGAGATACTAAATTTATTATTGTGGAAAACAGAATAAAATACATTTAATCATGAATCATATAGAGTCACTGACCCTCCAGAGTCACACGGCGAATAATCGTTTAATATTGTCACCACAGCTTCCTAATGAGAAATATTAGATATGCTGACTGGATTAAACATAATTTTCTAATAAGATTCCAAGGAGTTGAGCTGAGCTGGGTTAAGTTGAATTGAATTGAGTTGACTTCAGCTGAGCTGAGCTGCATTGCGTTGAGCTAAGGTGACCTGAGCTAATATGAACTGCGCTTGAGTTGAGACTGAGTTAAGTGGAGTTGATTTGAGCTGAGCTAAGATAAGATGAGTTGAGCTGAGTTGAGACTGAGTTAAGCGGAGTTGATTTGAGCTGAGCTAAGATGAGATGAGTTGAGCTGAGTTGAGACTGAGTTAAGTGGAGTTGATTTGAGCTGAGCTAAGATAAGATGAGTTGAGCTGAGTTGAGACTGAGTTAAGCGGAGTTGATTTGAGCTGAGCTAAGATAAGATGAGTTGAGCTGAGTTGAGCTGAGTTAAGCGTAGTTGATTTGAGCTGAGCTAAGATGAGATGAGTTGAGCTGAGTTGAGACTGAGTTAAGCGGAGTTGATTTGAGCTGAGCTAAGATAAGATGAGTTGAGCTGAGTTGAGACTGAGTTAAGCGGAGTTGATTTGAGCTGAGCTAAGATAAGATGAGTTGAGCTGAGTTGAGACTGAGTTAAACTGAGTTGATTTGAGCTGAGCTAAGATGAGATGAGTTGAGCTGAGTTGAGACTGAGTTAAGCGGAGTTGATTTGAGCTGAGCTAAGATAAGATGAGTTGAGCTGAGTTGAGCTGAGTTAAGCGTAGTTGATTTGAGCTGAGCTAAGATAAGATGAGTTGAGCTGAGTTGAGCTAAGTTAAGCGTAGTTGATTTGAGCTGAGCTAAGATGAGATGAGTTGAGCTGAGTTGAGACTGAGTTAAGCGGAGTTGATTTGAGCTGAGCTAAGATAAGATGAGTTGAGCTGAGTTGAGACTGAGTTAAGCGGAGTTGATTTGAGCTGAGCTAAGATAAGATGAGTTGAGCTGAGTTGAGACTGAGTTAAGCGGAGTTGATTTGAGCTGAGCTAAGATAAGATGAGTTGAGCTGAGTTGAGACTGAGTTAAGCGGAGTTGATTTGAGCTGAGCTAAGATAAGATTAGTTGAGCTGAGTTGAGACTGAGTTAAGCGGAGTTGATTTGAGCTGAGCTAAGATAAGATTAGTTGAGCTGAGTTGAGACTGAGTTAAGCGGAGTTGATTTGAGCTGAGCTAAGATAAGATTAGTTGAGCTGAGTTGAGACTGAGTTAAGTGGAGTTGATTTGAGCTGAGCTAAGATGAGATGAGTTGAGCTGAGTTGAGACTGAGTTAAGCGGAGTTGATTTGAGCTGAGCTAAGATAAGATTAGTTGAGCTGAGTTGAGACTGAGTTAAGTGGAGTTGATTTGAGCTGAGCTAAGATGAGATGAGTTGAGCTGAGTTGAGACTGAGTTAAGTGGAGTTGATTTGAGCTGAGCTAAGATGAGATGAGTTGAGCTGAGTTGAGACTGAGTTAAACTGAGTTGATTTGAGCTGAGCTAAGATGAGATGAGTTGAGCTGAGTTGAGACTGAGTTAAACTGAGTTGATTTGAGCTGAGCTAAGATGAGATGAGTTGAGCTGAGTTGAGACTGAGTTAAGCGGAGTTGATTTGAGCTGAGCTAAGATAAGATGAGTTGAGCTGCGTTGAGCTGAGTTAAGCGGAGTTGATTTGAGCTGAGCTAAGATAAGATGAGTTGAGCTGCGTTGAGCTGAGTTAAGCGGAGTTGATTTGAGCTGAGCTAAGATAAGATAAGATGAGTTGAGCTGAGTTAAGCGGAGTTGATTTGAGCTGAGCTAAGATAAGATGAGTTGAGCTGAGTTAAGCGGAGTTGATTTGAGCTGAGCTAAGATAAGATGAGTTGAGCTGAGTTAAGCGGAGTTGATTTGAGCTGAGCTAAGATAAGATTAGCTGCGCTTGAGTTGAGACTGAGTTAAGCGGAGTTGATTTGAGCTGAGCTAAGATGAGATGAGTTGAGCTGAGTTGAGACTGAGTTAAGCGGAGTTGATTTGAGCTGAGCTAAGATAAGATGAGTTGAGCTCAGTTGAGCTGAGTTAAGCGTAGTTGATTTGAGCTGAGCTAAGATAAGATGAGTTGAGCTGAGTTGAAATACTCCCACAACTTTAGATGCACACAGATAAATCCATGCTTTTAGTAGGCGTCACCCCAGCCCTACTGTGGACAGAGTAAACAGGCTTCTGTTGGGAAGCTAAAGAACCCTCATCCTCACTGTATTTCTTAGGGCTAGCACGTCGGATGGGTGTGATGGCTGTTGGTCTTCATTCCTGCTGAAAGGAAAAGCCTGATTATGCAGCCGTTCATGCTGGAGAACGCGTGAGGCTGTTTGTGGAACTTGCATGCTGAACTGACCACATTGTAAAGCTAAATTTGAGTCTCGGTGCTGCCCTGCAGTGTAGCAGTTTGGCTAGCGAGAGCGCTGCAGCTGTAATTTGGCGCCACACGCTACTGCATGATTGCCCTGACTGTGTGGCCAAGAATGTGTTTCTAAGGACCAGTAGAGAGGAGTTCTTTACTGAAGGGAAAAGTTCTAAATGACATTTACAGGCAGCCGCGCTTATCTAGAACAACTTACAGGTGAAGGTACCTGTGTATCGTGTGGATTTTAAAAATCAAAGTATTTCACTTGACTTGCAATATCACAATACATCGCAATATATTAAATCGTGACCGCTGTATCACGATACGTATTGTATCGCCAGGTTCTTGCCAATACACAGCCCTAACGAACATACAGTGAGCAGGTTGCTGATTGGATGATAGCAGGTGGTTTGAATAGCTGATTGGTATGGGTCAGAGAGAGGCTCCGCCCACTATACGTCATTGAAATGAAGGCAGTGCTGCATGTGTGAGTGACGAGACTCACTTATTGTTTCACTTTGTAGTTTCCCGGCTGATATGCTGCAGATGAGGTGATGAAGAGGTCACGGTGCATCACACCATCTTGTTAAGCAACTTACCTATTTATTAAAATGCTGATACTCAGACTAGAAAGTTTATGTTGGCTCCCCAAAGTTAGAATTCCAGTTCAGAAATACCAGCAGTTGCTGCTGCACCCATAAAGCCCAGTGAAGTACTGACTTTAGTAGAAAAGCCTGGTTTGCTGTTTCTCTGCGGAAGATGTTTGGGACTGTGTGTCTTGTTTCCGTCTGCAGTATAAATAAAGTGATTTACTCTGAATAGGTTGTAGTAACTTCACAGGCCAAAATATCCTTTACTTTCAGTTAGGGCTGGGCGATATGGGATAAAATCTTATTACGATAATTTATATCGTGATATAATTTATATCACGATATAAATCAAATCACTATTTCCTTTTTACTTTAAGTGAGAAGTGAAGATATCAAAATTTTAAAAAATTGTTAAATTGTTTTTTTATGCTCTGATTTATTTTCTATCGGAAGATAGACAGATGTACTACAGAACATTACACAACTGTATTTCAAATAACTTAAACACACACACATACATATACATACATACATACAAATATATACACACACACACACACACACACATCTATATATATATATATATATATATATATATATATATATATATATATATATATATTACAAAATCTGCATTTAATGATCACAGATTGTTGTTTAAAATAACAGAGTCTGAGTTTAATGACTGCAGTTTTTACTGCATTTATTTAATTAGCTTTTTTAGTTTTAAATTAAGGGTCTAAATGTAATGATTGCAGTATTTGGGGATATTTGTTTGATTTACTTTGTTTATTTACTGTTAATTTTGCTAAAAATATTATACTGTTTTGACATGAGCTGGTTAAAAATGGTAATAAACCAGTTTAGACCATGTTTCATGACTTGCTTGCGCTAATAATTGCATGTAGCCCTGCCGTGGCGTATACCCCGCCCTCGATCGGTATCGGCTATCGGCTTAAAGGTGTTCAGCGATCGGAATCGGCCTCAAAAACGGTGATGCGTCCATCTCTAATATATATATATATATATATATATATATATATATATATATATATATATATATATATTAATGTTAAGCAGGCTGTTGGTGGCCCTTTAAGTTCAGGCTGAGGAAATGGCTCGTAGCGGTGAGTCGACTCTCTGTTGGCTCTAATGGGGAGCTGGTTTAGTGATTTTGTTTTCAGTAGAAAATAAAGTTTCCCTTCTCGAGATATTTTGTTATAAAGTCAAATTTTGCCTCAGCTTTCTCACTCGAACTCCTACAACCTACATATTTATCTTTAGCGATTACGAAATTACTATGATTAGCATAACGTGTGTTGCTGTGTCGCTAAGGTGGCCACGCCCACTGAAAGAATGGATTTATCCGGAGCGCAAGCTGCAGTTACATACAATCACTCGTTTCTCAAAACACAGACGGAACTTAATTCTATCGACTTTCTATCGACTACGTCTTATAGTTCTATCGAGAAAATGTTATAATTATCGTTATCGTTTTATTGCCCAGCCCTAGTTTCAGTGTAAGTTAATGTACAGAGGTTTTATTACTAGTGATTTTGGAGCATTTCTATTGGTCCATTCATCGTGAATCATTCACAGGATATACAGAGCAGCTGTCGTGTTCAAATGATATTGAAAAATGATACAATAGAACGTATTTTAGATGTTCGCTGCTGTTCAGAGTTTCCCTCGCTCCTACTGAAAGGTTCAGCGAGCTACACCAGTTCATCCAGTGCTATTCTACCTGCAGACAGACAGGCAGGCTAATCCCTTGGACAGAGGCAGCCAGAGGAAACAGTCTGCACACAATCACTCCACTTCACTCAGACTGTCTCCACCCTTATCAGTGCTCTCAGTTCCCTGCTTACCTACCGCCCCGCCACCGCTTTCCCGCCCGCCGCTCGCTTCTCCTTCGCTGGAGCGAAGCGCAGCATTCCACTGGTGCGTGCTCCGCTTACCGCTCTTTGTTTTTCTCCTGTTTTGGACGCGCAGGCTGAAATCCATACCCACTGTCTCTGAAACTCCTGCCAGATGGAGCAATGAAATACTTCCCTTCATCTGGAGCAGGGCCTGGCATGTGCGCCGAGGCTTTGAGGAGAGGACATGGACGTAGACTCGACCCGTAATTGTACACCAACGAATCTTAACAAGAAAAACATCATCACGTCTGTAATATACAGCGGGTCGCCCGCAGGCCTGGACTGCTCAGCGGGCTTCCCAGTGGACTGCGCAGTCATCTGGACCAGGATGACCACTGCCCGCTGCTCACGATGACAATAAGACTGAAAGCACGCACATAATAAACTGTGTATGTGTAGTGTATCGCCGCAGTCCAAAGAAAAACTAGTGTCTCCATGGTAACTTTACAGGAGAGGACAAACACTGCTTGTGCTTTCTGAGTTGAGCTGAGCTGAGTAGAATTTAGTTGAGTTTGGTTAAACTGAGCTGAGTTGAGTTGAGCTGAGTTTAGCGAAGCTGAGTTGAGCAGACCTTAACTGAGTTGAGTTGAGTGGAGTTGAGTTCAATTCACTTGAGCTAAGTTGAGCTGAGCTGACCTAAGCTGAGTTTAGTTGAGCCGAGCCGAGCTGAGTTAAGCTGAGTTGAGATGAGTTGAGTGAAGCTGAGCCAAGCTGACCTTAACTGAGTTGAGTTGAATGGAGTTGAGTTCAATTCACTTGAGCTAAGTTGAGCTGAGCTGAGCTGACCTAAGCTGAGTTTAGTTGAGCCGAGCCGAGCTGAGTTAAGCTGAGTTGAGATGAGTTGAGTGAAGCTGAGCCAAGCTGACCTTAACTGAGTTGAGTTGAATGGAGTTGAGTTCAATTCACTTGAGCTGAGCTGAGCCAAGCTGACCTTAACTGAGTTGAGTTGAATGGAGTTGAGTTCAATTCACTTGAGCTAAGTTGAGCTGAGCTGAGCTGACCTAAGCTGAGTTTAGTTGAGCCGAGCCGAGCTGAGTTAAGCTGAGTTGAGATGAGTTGAGTGAAGCTGAGCCAAGCTGACCTTAACTGAGTTGAGTTGAATGGAGTTGAGTTCAATTCACTTGAGCTGAGCTGAGCTGAGCTAGGCTGAGCTAAGTTAAGTTGAGCTGACCTAAGCTGAGTTGAGTTGAGCTGAGTTAAGCTGAGTTGAGATGAGTTGATTGAAGCTGAGGTAAGCTGAGTTGAGTTAAGTTGAGTGAAGTTGAGCTGAGTTGAGCTAAATTAAGTCAAGTTCACTTGAGTGGAGCTGAGTTGAGCTAAGCTTAACTCAAGTTGATTAGAGTTGAGTTCAATACACTTGAGCTAAGTTCACTTGAGTGGAGCTGAGTTGAGCAGAGGTAAACTGACTTGAGCTGAGTTGAGAGAAGTTGAGTTGAGCTGAGCTTAACTGAGTTGAGTGGAGTTGAGTTAAATTCACCTGAGCTAAATTGAGTGGAGTTCAGTTGAGTTGAGCTGAACTGAGATGAGCTAGGCTGAGCTGAGTTAAAATGAGTTGAGCTGGGCTGAGTTGAGCTAGGCTGAGTTAAGCTGAGTTGAGCTAAGTATACTAAGGAACCACAACATTTCTATTGGTTCATCAAGCCAAAAAATAAAAATCACAAAAAAGGAGATACATATATTTTTTGGACAGTGATGTAGTAATGAGTATGTAATAAACAGTGACGTCCAGACGTAGATGATGAGCCGGCTCAGTCCTAGCATTGGGACTTAAGTTCATAACTCTGTAAAATGATGAGTGAAGCTGAGATGATTGCCACCTGTCCTCACACAAGCCCTGACATTCACCCGCCTAGCTGCTCTTGTAGGCTTATTCAGGAAATCAATGAACCCATCACCGACTGAGGTGGTTTCTATTGGTGCTTACTGACAGACTGTGTTTACGTTGGCACATTCAGCGTTTGCTAACAGGAATAGCCCTGAGACTGTTTTAGAGCATAGCGCCGTCCCAGCACTAGTTCTGCCAGGAAGACTAGTCATTCATTCATTACTCACAACCAATAAAGACTGGCCTACACCAGTCTTCAAACTGACTCCACTTCCCCTCATCTATCCTCCCCACCACCACCGTGGTGTGTCAGTTTGGCCCTGTCCGGTTGTTGAGGGAGTAGGCTCCACCCCTGCTGTGCCGATCCAGCAGGATAAGTGGAAGTCTTGACCTTCCAAGACCTGGAGCGAGGACGGGACCCACGCCAAGGACTGCTTAAGTTCAGAACCATTGTATCCTTCACTTTTAATCATATCCAGGATCAAAACGATGAGTCTTTCAGACACAGCTGATAGTCTTTAATCATGTGGAACCATTTAGTGACCCAACTGAGTACGGAGGAGTGAATCCATGAATTTCCCGCTATGACTAATAAACAGCTTTGTCTAGGCCGGGCTGCTTATGCTATCCATACCTGTGGTCATTCGGTCCCTTATCCCACTGATAGCTCATCTAATGAACATCCCTCGAACTAATAATAAATGAAAGCAGGGAACACTATGATGACCTCGGGGCTGGAAATGGTGAGGTCAAGTGGACGAGGGCATGTTTGGGTCTCCAAAGATTCACACAACCTGTATTAACCTGTAGACTTTGAAGGTTGAAGGTCTGCACATCGTAGCCTTTGCCAAGTGTGCTATGGCCTATAAAACCCCTCTCTGCATCACCAGTGGTCCTGTGGTGGTTTCTTTCCATTGGTAGGTGAGGTGAAAGGGTGGGCCAGGCATGTGTGCAGCACCAGATGGACTACAGTTTGTAACTGTATGCATGTTTGGTGGGTGTTTGTGATGAAATAGCAATGCTGGTATATTTACATTATGATTTGATGGCATTTTATTTATTTATTTTTGACCATTTTTGTGTATTGGGTTGAAACAGAGGTGACCAACATGTACATCACTCAGCAGTGTCTCCCAAAATACATCTAAGACCCTCAACCACGCCCTCCCTCACCCACCCTGTCACTTGGTATGGGTAAATGCACAAATATCTTGAAACATAGAAGAGGGGAAAAGTAAATAAATAAAAAATATAAAAACAAACAAACCAAAAATAATAATAATAACAATAATAATAACAAGAATAGTATAACATAACCGATTGCCTTTTTGAAATACACTATGCAGATCAGGCCGTTATGACTCTTGGATTGAAGAGCAAAAGGGGGTCCATATATGAAGATATTGCCATGTGTTGCCTCTAAGTGTGTGTCTCATTTTTTCAAGATACAAGAATAAAGCAAAGTCTGTGAGCCAGCTAAAAGTGTGCAAAATGCAAAAGCATCAGAGTAAACAGCTGAAACCGTAGAATTTTTGGGAATTAGACCAAATAAGGCCATGATTTGATGGCATTTTGAGAGGTGTTGCTGTTAAGCATATAAAAAATCTGAAAAAACAAATGTGAACATTTCATGGACCAATGGAAATGCTTAACAGACCAATGAAAATGCCTAATGGACCAATGGAAACGCTCCAAAATAATTTTTTTGAAAAAAAAAAAATTCTGGTTCCATTGACTTACATTAATAGTCGCCAAGTCGGGTGCACTTGTTTTTCTTTGGACAGCAATAACATTGTAATTGCAATATCTCGCATTTAAGTTAGGCCTCCGAGATCTTCAGAGAAGGCCTTCATTGTATTTAAACTTGGCAAGCATTGTAGTAATCCTCTTATTTCACTGTTAAGTTTAGATTAGACTTTTAAAGAGATCAGGAAATGACAGAGGAATCAACCAAGTTATGATATTCAGAAGGTGAGAGTAAATTTATGGGGAAAAGAAAGTTATTCCCGTCAACAGAGCAACTGAGCTGTGAGAAAAGTGTCCTGCGTCGTGCTGGGTGACGTTAGCACGGAAAACCTCACGATAAGCATCCGAGAACGTCATGTGGAGAATAGGTGAGATGGAAAGTAGAGCACGGAAAAACGATTGGCGGGAGAAAAAGCCAACTGAGGACACGAGAAAGTGGGGCTGCTGATAGGACCTATCAGACACCGACTCATTATTTTCATGCTCTTGCCATTACTGTTGTGATCTCTGCTATCTTGGCTCACCTACACAGAGAGATACAGCAGCTTTGAAGCTCAGCTGGAGGTGGGGGGGGGGTTGATCTGAGGCAAGGTCAAGACTGGGAAAGTTCTCATTGTACTGCTAATATACTGTATATACATTAGAGCTGCACAATATATCATTAGTTAATTATCACAGTCTTTTTAGTTTGGTTTAGGATACTTTGTGCACCTCTGCTGTGGAAATGTTATGTAGAAGTGTGCTTGAGCTTCACTCCATGATACATTGTGGTTATATCTCCATCCATCCATCCATCCATCCATCCATCCATCCATCCATCCATCCATCCATCCATCCATCCATCCATCCATCCATCCATCCATCCATCCATCCATCCATCCATCCATCCATCCATCCATCCATCCATCCATCCATCCAATAGGCTGCAATGACAGACCAGATCAAACCTCAATGCAAACTAGGTAAACTACAAGCCCCTAAAATGCTTCAGACATGATGATTATATATATATATATATATATATATATATATATATATATATATATATATATATATATATATATATAGTGTAAAATGTATGAAGCAGTAACAGCTCAAAGACAAATCTGCATTGCTACAGCTAACCGTTTAAGGAATTAATTATATATTTATTTGTTTTTTGTAGACCTGAATATAGATTTTTATGTTTGGTTTAGGATTTTTGTACGTTGTATTGATTTGTTTACTATTATTTAGATTTTAGAGAATTATTTAGGTTATTAAGATAAAATTTGAAATTGGATTTCTTAGATTTATATTGATTTCAGGTTAATTTTGAAGATCCAGTGCTTACTTTTTGGGGATTTTGGAAATGGTGGAAATTCAAGTCAAGTGAAGTTTATTTGTGTAGCGCTTTTTACAACGATGTTGTCACAAAGCAGTTTTACTGGAGTTTGAAAGCATAAAAACATTAAGTCACAACACTTTATCCACTGTGAGCAAGCCAGAGGTGACGGTGGCGAGAACAACTCCTTCAAAACTGGAGGAAGGAACCTTGAGAGGAACCAGACTCACAAGCTGAGACCCATCCTCCTCTGGTGGAACAGTATTTACAGTTTATTAAACTAAAGCTGAGTCTGAAGGTAAAAGCTTTAGAAGCTGTAGAGGTGCTACATCAGGATGATACAGCGATGCAGTCAAGGATGTAGCAAATGGCACGAATGGAAAGGAGAACTGGTTGGTGCCAGGTTATGGGGGGCCCTGGTGGTCTAGTCCTTTTTAGTTAGTTCTGGTTTGGGTTAGTATAAGAAGTGTTTCAGAGTGTAATTGTACATTTCCTAACATGGTTTGTGCGTCGGACCCCTTCCTCGAGCAGATGAATCGAATGATTGAAAGCACATTGAAATTGTATTTAAAGAGAACTCGGCCAGATCTTGGTGAAGGGTCGAAGTTAATTTGCTACTATTGTCGATATCAATACCAATTTTTCAGAGTACTCATTATTTTAGTACTCACCAATACCGAGTTACCATAATGAATTACTGCGGGTGAAGTAGTTGTTAGTGTAATTGAGGATAATGTGCCTTATTGTACAGTTACATCATTCAAACCTAGTCAATATAAATCACATGCACTAGCTGCCTATGCGTTACTACAAAAAAAAAAAAAAAAAAAAATATATATATTTTATATATATATAATAATATATATATATATATATATATATATATATATATATATATATATATATATATATATATATATATATACACCTCATCTGTCTTCAAATCACAGGGACAGCAGGAGTCACATAAAGACTAACGAGGCTAACACATCGGCAGGCTCCTGTTCTGAGCTGTTAAAGGTCTTTTTGGTTGGTTGAGCTGTAGCTGAATGTCCTCTATAGCCATATAAACACTGTGCAAACACACTCAGTCCATGCAACAAGAGAGTAGCAACCCCTACATACAGCTCAGCCTACAGATAGGCGGTTAATTTAAAGTAACACGCTGCACGCCCGAGTACTGAGCACTGCGCACTGAGTACTGAGCAGCTTGGCTAACATACACGGTAGGACAGTTCGGTCTCTCTACAGTGTACTTTACACAAGGTTTCAGGGTTTTAAGAAACTTTGTCATTTCAGCTTTATATAAGTACACAATGAAACGTAACAGAGTTCACACAAGAACCATATAGTGCAACACAAAATATATATATAACACACACAGTGCAGACCAATACATTTAATAAATATAATAGGGAATAAATACTAAAGAACAAAACACAAGTTAGTCAGTACATGGCTCTGATCATATTGAGTTGTGTTAAGAGGGATGTGAACATAGCAGTCGCTGAGCTAGCTGCTTAAACAACATAACAACTAGGGCTGTGTATTGCCAAGAACCATATTGGTGATACAATATGTATCGTGATACTGGGATCAAGAGATATATATATAAGTTATATAAGAAGATATTAAGAAGATAAGATATATTGCAACATACTCTAATTATACTATATACAATATATACTGTGATATTGCAAGTAAAGTGATATACTGTGATTTTTTTATATCCTACCATAAAAACACACCACTGTATGAACAGGTTTGTCAATGCCTTCAATAGCTTTGCACCCTTGTGCTGCTTGTTAATGTTGGAGTGGAGCTGAAAATTGATTACAACACTGCCATCTAGTGGTCAGAGGTTTAAACACAACACACACTAATTCACTGTCTGCCAGGAATGTAAACTGTTGGTTAATAATCGATACTGTGTTTTTGAGAATCAATACTAAAATACTATAATAATACCGCAATATTTGATATTTTCTTACACCCCTAGTAACAATGGTAACTAAATACTGGTTAATACTTTCTAGCAGCAGATTATATATATATATATATATATATATATATATATATATATATATATATATATATATATATATATATATATATATATATATATAATAAACTGTATATAAACCACTTGTATTAATGTTTATACATGAAGTTATGAAATAACTTACGTTTGGGAGAAGGACCACACCCAAACTCCTCCTCTCCATCATTGTATGCCCTCACCCTCTTGTGACAAAATTCACACCCCACCACCTCCCCAGCTCCTCCATCTCTTCCAAAATCATACTCCCTCTTCGCTTGGCAAGGTGGGGCCCGGCTTCAAATCCCAGCAGTCACCCTGAACTCTAACCCCAAGTTTTTTTTTCGAGTTCCCCTGCCTTAGTGGTCCGCACTTTACAAAATCACTATTACATGCACTAAAACAGACTCTGTGCCAGAAGTAGGTGCCAACATTTTCACTTCTGCTTTCTCCTCCATGTCTCCGCCCATATTGGAGAAGCGCTGGTGATTTGGACTGGGGGGTCTTGAAGGGAGCTGGTGGGAATATTCCACTGCAGAATGTTTTTAAGTGACCTTTGTGTCTGACTGCCAAAGCTCCAGTAGCTGCCTGTGTGAGCAGACACTCCTCCACTGCCAGCTCCAGCCATTCTTCTGTTAGCACGCCAGTGTGCACTCCGCTTCGTCACGTGGATGTTGATACTGTGGTATTTTGTGTTTGAGTAAACTGGTAAACTGGTACCAGTACTGATTTAGCCTGAACTGATTTAGCCTGAAGAGTCAGCTTCATCAGTATAGTGTTGATGCTGAGGTCATTTGAGACCATCTGTTGGGACAATAGTATGTGGACATATTATGTATTGTATGCATATTCCATACATTCAGAGGTGGTAAGTAACAAAGTACACGTACTTAAGTACTTTTTTGGTATCTGTACTTTACTTAAGTATTTCTGTCACCTAATACTTTTTACTTGTACTCACTACATTTCAAAAGACAAATCTATACTTTTTACTCACTACATTTTGAAGACAGACTCGTTACTTTAGTTTAAACAATCTTTTATCTCCTTATTTATGGTTTTTTAATCTATTCAGGGTACCAGTGAAGCACAAATCATAATCCTACTGGATGTGAAGGGGGGAGGGGAGAGGGGGGCTGTGATTGGCTACTTTGACAGCTTTCAGGCCTCAGCAGTGAGCGCTCGGAAAAGAAACAAACAAACAAGACACCTCTTGGCGAATGAGATGCCTATTGTGTTTCCCAAAGAAGCAAGAACTCATAGCAAAGACACCGTGTTAAAGAAATTAGAGAATTTTTTTTGAAGAAATACTTTTACTTTTATACTTTAAGTACATTTGGGAGCATGTACTTTTATACTTTTACTAGTGTAAAAAATGTAAGTTTTTTTACTTTTTTACTTAAGTAAGGAACTCATGTACTTCTGCCACCTCTGCATATATTCCATATATATATATATATATATATATATATATATATATATATATATATATATATATATATATATATATATATATTCAGAAAAGCCTCCGACCCAATGCCTGTGACTAGCAGTCTCATATTTGAGCAGGTTTTTCTAAATCTCATCCCTCACTAATATTATTTTTATCAGTTTTAACCAAAAATCATATGTAATACAGCTTTAAATAAAAGAAAGTCTAAATCTGCCATTTTTGTAATCTAGCCAGCTGAAGGAACAGCCTGCTGTGGGAATTACTTGATGTCAGCGCTTAAACCTTCCAGGTGTTTCAGTCACCTCTGTGTTTTTAACAATAGCTGGGATTAAATAACTGACAGGTCATTTATTAGGCCAATCGTTTGTAGGCTCTATGTTTCAGGAAGACTGATGACTGTGAAGCTGAAGCTGAATATCTGATATATTTTATTGACTGAACAGTGAAACTCAGACGCAGTGCTGGTCGTTGGACTGAGTTTCCTGAGTGACACTCGTCTGATAGACATAATAAAGCGTTTGTGTCGTTAGTGGTTTGTGTTTCAGTCACAACACACATACAGCTAACTATAGCTGAGCCTCACTCTCTCACACTCTCTCACTCTCATTCTCTCTCTCACTCTCTCATTCTCTCTCACTCTCTTACTCACTCACTCTCTCTCTCACTCACTCATTCTCTCTCTCTTTTACTGTCTCTCTCTCTCACTCATTCACTCTTTCTCACTCAATCTCTCACTCTCACTCCCGCTCTCTCTCCTGCGCTCTCTCTCTCACTCACTTACTCTCTCTTTCTCTCACTTACTCACTCTTGCTCTCTCTCTCTTTTTTCTCTCTCTTACTCTCTCTCTCTCTGACTTACGATCTCTCTCTATGTCTCTCGCTCACTCTCTCTCTCTCTCAGTCTCTCGCTATATCTCTGTCTTTCTCTCTCTTACTCACTCACTCTTGCTCTTTCTTTTTCTCTCTCACTCTCTCTCTCTCACTCACTCACTCTCACTCACTCACTCACTCTTTCTCTCTCACATACTCACTCTGTCTCTTTCTTTTTCTCTCTCACTCTCTCTCTCTCACTCACTCACTCTCTCTCACTCACTCACTCACTCTTTCTCTCTCACATACTCTGTCTTTCTTTTTCTCTCTCACTCTCTCTCTCTCACTCACTCTCTCACTCACTCACTCTTTCTCTCTCACATACTCTGTCTCTTTCTTTCTCTCTCTCTCTCTCTCTCTCTCTCTCTCTCTCTCTCCTCCGTTTACGCTGGCTACTCAGAGAGTGAGTGTGTGTTATGTAACAGAGTTGACGTGTCTGCCTTGTGTGTGTGTGTATGTGTGTGAGTGTGTGTGTATGTGTATGTGTGTGTGTGTGTGTGTGTGTGTGTATGTGTATATGTGTGTGTATATGTGTGTGTGTGTGTGTGTGTGTGAGGTGTCAGGCCTCATATGGTCAGTGTGGAGAGTGTATGTAAATCTGGAGACGGCCGCTGCTCCGGACTCTCAGTGTATATATGGTGGTGGTCTGTGTACAGTATGTAGACCGTTCAGCTCAATTACTTCATACTGCAGTCCAACAGTAACAAGAATGATTAATTATTCAGAGCTCAGGACTTTACAGAGATTATCTTATGGTCTGTTTATTCCAGAGGAATTCATAGAGTTGGTAATAATATAAATATATACATAATACTAATATTAATACATATTATTAATACAGTAAAAGCACTGAATGTACTGAATGTATTTTTTTTTTTAAAAATAAGTCAAATTAAAGATTTTAATGGGCAGGGCCTTATTCTAGCCACGTCCCTGCATTTCAGAGCAGGAAGTGAGACTGCATCCCTGTCCCTCATGACCACATGGTGAGCAGTCAGACCTCATTGCTTTAAAGTAAACGTGTACCAGAATTGTTAGTAGCAAAACCCAGATTCCCTGCAGTTCAGAAACGTTCTTGTGTTGTGTTAAAAAAGTATGATGATTATATACCATATAGCTGCTCATAGCTGTGTTTGCAAGTCTGGCAACTACAAAACTGGCTAGTGTTAGTGGTAAAAATAAGCTTAAATGGTCACTTCTGGAACATTTTGGTAAAGCTTTAGAAGTGTTATGACTGGTTTGGTTTGGTAATGGTGTTTAATCATTTGTTTTAATAACATAAACATAATTAAGGTTCACTCAAGCGCCACTCTGTGACCTGTAAGTTTTAGTCTAAATAATAAATCATTGTTTCCATTGTGTTTAATGCGTTAGAATGAAGAAGACTGATGAATGTAAATGATCTCTGTTCTGATTGTCTGTGTTGTGCCTCCTTCCCAGGGGATTCAGGGATACTCATGTCAGCTGGCTACTCCAGCATTGGTAGGATGCTGGCTCACTTGCTGATGCTCTTTTCTAGTTTGACAATGTTCCAAACATCAACAGAGATCTTACGCATCTCCTCTTTTTTAATAAATGAGTTCACTCTTTCTATCAAACTCTAGGGGTCTGTCTCAAATCCTAGTGAGTGTCTAAGTAGGCTGTCTAGGTAGCAGCTGTGTAAGTATCAGTGTTCTCTCCTCATCTCTCCTCATAAAACAGATCACTGAGACGCTCTAGTTAGAGAGAGACTGCGTCACAGCTTGTTCCCGCCCACTGCAGCACGCGACTGGTGGTTTAGCTGGTTGCTAAGCTACCAGCCGGCATCCAAAACAATAGCCCGAGGCTTAAAAATCTGCTAGCATAAATGCTAATGGCTCGAGTATAAAAGTGTAAATGGTGAAGGACTCGTTACAGAGTTGATAATAAAAAACTGTTTTGTGTGATTATATGACCAGAAACTCATTAAAACTCCAGAGAGAATCAAAATAACTCACATTTTAAAACCACTTCACTGCTCGTAGATTAGCCTGTGTTGCATCATGGGATTGTCTTAGCGGCTGAGGAAGCGTTCATGCTTCCTTAAAATCAGGTCTAAATAAGGTTTCTCAGTAGACAGCATGTTTAAGGTATGTAAGTATTGGGACAGTCTATGTGTCTGGAGCGCATACTATGATGTAAAATGCTGCCTATGTAGGAGCTCACTAGGATTTGGGACAGACCCTTGATATTTAAAATATCCTGCAACATACTGTAAAGCGTTTAGAGATTTTTAGAGCTGGGCATAGTTCTAGGCCATGAAGAAGCAACTGGATAAATGAATTTGCTATAGCGCCACCATGAGGAAGATCAGCGCATCACTAGGTTCAATTGTGAGAGGAACAGACTAAACAATGACTTTCCCTTAAAATTGTATTTGAGCATTTGTTGTTTCTGGGACCCTCAGAATTGAAGTTCTACAGGTTCAGGAGAATAATTAGAAAGTCCCAGCACCCCCTGTATGGTGTTCCTTGGTTCTACACTTCATCTGTGGGTGGGTTATAATGGTTTGTCTCTTCAGTGGTAATGGTCTCTGTTCTGATGTGAGTTTGGACTGAAACCTTTTAACTTCAGCTTAAAGCTTAAACCTCTGGAGGCCGAAGAGGCCAATATATGTGGACGCATTGGTTTCAATGACATTCCGAAAACAGTGAATTCAAACTGGGCCGCTTGGTTTCCATATACGGCCTTTATGGACTGGGAGAGTTTTGAAATGGTGTTTACATACCACATCAAACGTCTCCATTTAAAAAAAAAGAGTCAGGACATCTGAGTTTTCCATGAGTCGGGCCCTTTAATTGGAGCAGTAGACCAAAAGAGACGTGGACTATCTCTGTCACTGAATCTCTCTCTTCCTGTTTAACGCAGTCGGAGTCATTTTCCATTGAGCTTTAACTGCACTCCCGGGGCCGAGTGTGGGAGTGTGCGCTGTAGCTATGCAGGGCATGCGGTTCTGACTGGCTTTTTTCTTTGGCTCCCCTTATTAATCCCACCACAAGCTTTCAACAGGAAATGACACCATCAGTGGTCAGCTTACAGAGAAGCACCCCTCCAAAGATGACTCATGAGAAAAAGTTCACTCTTGAGAAAACGGCAGCAGATCCAGAATTATCCGTCTTCCGTATCCGACGAGATCAGGTCACTGAAAGGCCGCCAGGGTCTTAAAACCTGACTGGAGTGGCTGTGGCTTGATTCAAGCAGGGTTGCAAAGCTTTGAGCATCAAGAAAAGACGAATGGACCAATGGGAATGCTTCTAAACCTTCTTCTTACCTTTACGTTGGGGGCAGTCATGGGTGGGAGGTAAGGGAACCAGTCTTGTGACCAGAAGGTCACTGGTTCGATTCTCTCTGAACCAAGAGGACATGACTGAAGTGCCTGAAAAGCAAGATACCCAACCCCCAACTGCTCTGCAGGTACAGTGGATAGGGTTGCCCACCGCTCCAGGCATGTGTGCACACTGCCTCCTAGAGTGTGTGTTCACTAGGGTGTGTATATCATCACTGTCCAATGAAAAACAGTTATCTTTAAAATGCCAACTTTACAGGAGAGACCAAAAACTGTCTTCACTTTCAATGGAAGTCAATGGAAGCAGAATATTTTCCAAGCTATTTTGGAGCACTTCTGTTGGTCCATTCATCTTAAAATTTCATCACAATGTAAAGAGCGGCTGCTGCATTTAATTGATGTAGAAAAATAGAAATCGAGATGCATGTTTTTCATTGGACTGCGATGATATGTGGGTGTTTCTCTGCACAGATAAGTGGCAAATATTTCTAAATATTAATTCCCTGCTCTCGTAACTTGTTTTTCTTTGAAGGGAACCATATATTTTATTGTATCCAGGCTCCACATTAGTTGGCAGAATTCTTTAAAAGCTGTTTAGCTTCATTAATTTAGTTTCCCATCAAAACAGCCATTAAGTATAATATATGAATATTTCCAGAAGATACCTCTGAGAAGATTAGATATAAGATTTCATCACAATACAGAAAAACTGGAACCTATCAAACAAAGAAACTGCTGGTGCTCTCAGAACAGTGGACCGACCACCCCAGAGTCCAGAACCTCAACACCACTGAATGTGGTTGGGGTTATTTTAGCATATTAAAAAACCTATACAACTAAAAGGGGGTCCTCTAGGAGTAAAGGGGGCTGCAATTAAGGTTAGAGTGTCTGAGGAAGATGAACTCTCTGTTAATGGCTGCTTGTACTGGAAAGTAAATCAATGATGGTGGTCTGCTGGATGATTAGTCCTTGATCACTCCAGCTTATTGGAAAGAGCTCCATTACTCCAGAGAACGCAGGTGAACTGCTACACAGCCCAATGCTGGGTCTGTCTCAAATCCTAGTGAGTGTCTAAGTAGGCTGTCTAGGTAGCAGCTGTGTAAGTAGCAGCGTTCTCTCCTCATCTCTCCTCATAAAACAGATTACTGAGACGCTCTAGTTAAAGAGAGACTGCGTCACGGCTTGTTCCCCCCACTGCAGCACGCCACCGGTGGTTTAGCTGGTTGCTAAGCTACCGACTGACATCCAAAACAATAGCCCGAGGCTTAAAAATCCGCTAGCATAAATGCTAATGTCTCGAGTATAAAACTGCTAAATGGTCAACGACTCGTTACTGAGTTGTAAATATCGGGTCTGTCCTAAATCCTAGTGAGCTCCTACATAGGCAGCATTTTACTTCATAGTATGCGCTCCAGACATGTAGACTGTCCCAATACTTATACACCTTAAACATGCTGTCTACTGAGAAACCTTATTTAGACCTGATTTTAAAGAAGTATTGAACGCTTCCTCAGCCGCTAAGACAATCCCATGATGCAACACAGGCTAATCTACGAGCAGTGAAGTGGTTTTAAAATGTGAGTTATTTTGATTCTCTCTGGAGTTTTAATGTGTTTCTGGTCATATAATCACACAGAACAGTATTTTATTATCAACTCTGTAACGAGTCCTTCAGCATTTACCAGTTTTATACTCATTAGCATTTATGCTAGCAGATTTTTAAGCCGGGCTATTGTTTTGAATGCCGGCTGGTAGCTTAGCAACCAGCTAAACCACCGGTGGCGTGCTGCAGTGGGCGAGAACAAGCCGTGACGCAGTCTCTCTCTAACTAGAGCGTCTCAGTAATCTGTTTTATGAGGAGAGATGAGGAGAGAACGCTGCTACTTACACAGCTGCTACCTAGACAGCCTACTTAGACACTCACTAGGATTTGAGACACATCCTATATGACAAGAAACACATTAAAACTCCAGAGAGAATCAAAATAACTCACATTTTAAAACCACTTCACTGCTCCTAGATTAGCCTGTGTTGCATCATGGGATTGTCTTAGCGGCTGAGGAAGCGTTCAATGCTTCCTTAAAATCAGGTCTAAATAAGGTTCCTCAGTAGACAGTATGTTTAAGGTGTATAAGTATTGGGACAGTCTATATGTCAGGAGCGCATACTATGTTGTAAAATGCTGCCTATGTAGGAGCTCACTAGGATTTGAGACACATCCACTGTTCTAGCAGATGGCCTTGGGCCCAAGTGTGGCTGCTCCAGAGCTCCAGAGCTTCCCATTCTATTGGTCATTGCATTTTGGGCATGTCAGCAACAGGTTTTACCTTCTAGTAGCTCTGTCCAGATACTTCTGGTAATGTAAGTACAGCTTCCCAGCTTGCGCAAGCCCTCTCCACCCCCCGCCAACACACAGTGGGATAAAGTAAATTGTTGTATGAACTTAATTTGATCTATTCAGTCCAATAGAGCCAGTTTATATAGAGTTCCTTACCTCAACACACGGCGCAATCACAGATAAAAACTAAAGTCGAGTCCAATTTATTTTGTTTTCGTGGAAGGTTTTTTTTTCTTTGGACCAAAACAAACTCATTTCATCCACACGACGTACTCGTGTTTAGGTAGAACAGACGAGAACGGACCGGTTACGTAACACAACATCATTTATTTCCGGTTCACAATCGTTACGTAGTTGAGATGTAAACAAACTCATTCATAGTGGTTTAGTGTGAAGGGCTTCAATTCCAGAGGAACATCCACTCTGTACTGTTCTCAGTGGAGGAGATGGGAACCAGACGCCCATCCCTGAAACTTCATACCCAGAACATCATCCCATTAAGTGACTGAGACAATGCTGTAGACCACCACAGAGCAGGTATATTTGGGTGGTGGGTCATTCTCAGTGACACTGACAGGGTGGTGGTGGTGTTATTGTGTGTTGTGCTGGTGTGAGTAGATCAGACAGGTTTTTAAACATTGTGTCCACTCATTGTCCACTCTTCTAGACACTCCTACCTTATTGGTCCACCTTGTAGATGTAAAGTCAGAGACAATAGCTCATCTGAAAGTTAATAACTGGTGGTGGTGGTGTGTTATTGTGTGTTGTGCTGGTGTGAGTGGATCAGACAGGTTTTTAAACACTGTGTCCACTCACTGTTCACGCTGTTAGACACTCCTACCTTATTGGTCCACCTTGTAGATGTAAAGTCAGAGACAATAGCTCATCTGAAAGTTAATAACTGGTGGTGGTGGTGTGTTAGTGTGTGTTGTGCTGGTGTGAGTGGATCAGACAGGTTTTTAAACACTGTGTCCACTCACTGTTCACTCTGTTAGACACTCTTACCTTATTGGTCCACCTTGTAGATGTAAAGTCAGAGACAATAGCTCATCTGAAAGTTAATAACTGGTGGTGGTGGTGTTATTGTGTGTTGTGCTGGTGTGAGTGGATCAGACAGGTTTTTAAACACTGTGTCCACTCATTGTCCACTCTGTTAGACACTCCTATCTTATTGGTCCACCTAGTAGATGTAAAGTCAGAGAGGGTCACTCATCTGAAAGTTAATAACTGGTGGTGGTGGTGTGTTATTGTGTGCTGTGCTGGTGTGAGTGGATCAGACAGGTTTTTAAACACTGTGTCCACTCACTGTTCACGCTGTTAGACACTCCTATCTTATTGGTCCATCTTGTAGATGTAAAGTCCGAGACAATAGCTCATCTGAGAGGTAATAACTGGTGGTGGTGTGTTAGTGTGTGTTGTGCTGGTGTGAGTAGATCAGACAGGTTTTTAAACATTGTGTCCACTCATTGTCCACTCTGTTAGACACTCCTTTCTTATTGGTCCATCTAGTAGATGTAAAGTCAGAGACAATAGCTCATCTGAAAGTTAATAACTGGTGGTGGTGGTGTTATTGTGTGTTGTGCTGGTGTGAGTGGATCAGACAGGTTTTTAAACACTGTGTCCACTCATTGTCCACTCTTCTAGACACTCCTACCTTATTGGTCCACCTTGTAGATGTAAAGTCAGAGACAATAGCTCATCTGAAAGTTAATAACTGGTGGTGGTGGTGTTATTCTGTGTTGTGCTGGTGTGAGTGGATCAGACAGGTTTTTAAACACTGTGTCCACTCATTGTCCACTCTGTTAGACACTCCTATCTTATTGGTCCACCTAGTAGATGTAAAGTCAGAGAGGGTCACTCATCTGAAAGTTAATAACTGGTGGTGGTGGTGTGTTATTGTGTGTTGTGCTGGTGTGAGTAGATCAGACAGGTTTTTAAACACTGTGTCCACTTACTGTTCACGCTGTTAGACACTCCTACCTTATTGGTCCATCTTGTAGATGTAAAGTCAGAGAGGGTCACTCATCTGAAAGTTAAAAACTGGTGGTGGTGGTGGTGTGTTATTGTGTGCTGTGCTGGTGTGAGTAGATCAGACATGTTTTTAAACATTGTGTCCACTCACTGTTCACGCTGTTAGACACTCCTACCTTATTGGTCCATCTAGTAGATGTAAAGTCAGAGAGGGTCACTCATCTGAAAGTTAATAACTGGTGGTGGTGGTCTGTTATTGTGTGCTGTGCTGGTGTGAGTAGATCAGACCGGTTTTTAAACATTGTGTCCACTCACTGTTCACGCTGTTAGACACTCCTACCTTATTGGTCCATCTAGTAGATGTAAAGTCAGAGACAATAGCTCATCTGAAAGGTAACAACTGGTGGTGGTGTGTTAGTGTGTGTTGTGCTGGTGTGAGTGGATCAGACAGGTTTTTAAACATTGTGTCCACTCACTGTTCACTCTGTTAGACACTCTTACCTTATTGGTCCACCTTGTAGATGTAAAGTCAGAGACAATAGCTCATCTGAAAGTTAATAACTGGTGGTGGTGGTGTTATTGTGTGTTGTGCTGGTGTGAGTGGATCAGACAGGTTTTTAAACACTGTGTCCACTCACTGTTCACGCTGTTAGACACTCCTACCTTATTGGTCCATCTAGTAGATGTAAAGTCAGAGACAATAGCTCATCTGAAAGTTAATAACTGGTGGTGGTGGTGTGTTATTCTGTGTTGTGCTGGTGTGAGTGGATCAGACAGGTTTTTAAACATTGTGTCCACTCATTGTCCACTCTGTTAGACACTCCTATCTTATTGGTCCACCTAGTAGATGTAAAGTCAGAGAGGGTCACTCATCTGAAAGTTAATAACTGGTGGTGGTGGTGTGTTATTGTGTACTGTGCTGGTGTGAGTAGATCAGACAGGTTTTTAAACACTGTGTCCACTCACTGTTCACGCTGTTAGACACTCCTACCTTATTGGTCCATCTTGTAGATGTAAAGTCAGAGACAATAGCTCATCTGAAAGTTAAAAACTGGTGGTGGTGGTGTGTTATTGTGTGCTGTGCTGGTGTGAGTAGATCAGACCGGTTTTTTAAACATTGTGTCCACTCACTGTTCACGCTGTTAGACACTCCTACCTTATTGGTCCATCTTGTAGATGTAAAGTCAGAGACAATAGCTCATCTGAAAGTTAATAACTGGTGGTGGTGGTGTTATTGTGTGTTGTGCTGGTGTGAGTGGATCAGACAGGTTTTTAAACATTGTGTCCACTCACTGTTCACGCTGTTAGACACTCCTACCTTATTGGTCCATCTAGTAGATGTAAAGTCAGAGAGGGTCACTCATCTGAAAGTTAAAAACTGGTGGTGGTGGTGTGTTATTGTGTGCTGTGCTGGTGTGAGTAGATCAGACCGGTTTTTAAACATTGTGTCCCCTCACTGTTCACGCTGTTAGACACTCCTACCTTATTGGTCCATCTTGTAGATGTAAAGTCAGAGACTATAGCTCATCTGAAAGTTAATAACTGGTGGTGGTGGTGTGTTATTGTGTGTTGTGCTGGTGTGAGTAGATCAGACAGGTTTTTAAACATTGTGTCCACTCACTGTTCACGCTGTTAGACACTCCTACCTTATTGGTCCATCTTGTAGATGTAAAGTCAGAGACAATAGCTCATCTGAAAGTTAATAACTGGTGGTGGTGGTGTTATTGTGTGTTGTGCTGGTGTGAGTGGATCAGACAGGTTTTTAAACATTGTGTCCACTCACTGTTCACGCTGTTAGACACTCCTACCTTATTGGTCCATCTAGTAGATGTAAAGTCAGAGAGGGTCACTCATCTGAAAGTTAATAACTGGTGATGGTGGTGTGTTATTGTGTGCTGTGCTGGTGTGAGTAGATCAGACAGGTTTTTAAACATTGTGTCCACTCACTGTTCACGCTGTTAGACACTCCTACCTTATTGGTCCATCTAGTAGATGTAAAGTCAGAGATGGTCACTCATCTGAAAGTTAATAACTGGTGGTGGTGATGTGTTATTGTGTGTTGTGCTGGTGTGAGTAGATCAGACAGGTTTTTAAACATTGTGTCCACTCACTGTTCACGCTGTTAGACACTCCTACCTTATTGGTCCATCTTGTAGATGTAAAGTCATCTGAAAGTTAATAACTGGTGGTGGTGGTGGTGTTAGTGTGTGTTGTGCTGGTGCGAGTGGATCAGACACAGCAGTGCTACTGGAGTTTTAACGGTAGCTTATCTGCTGCTGCACAGTTTGTGTTCCTCTAGTCTTTCATAAGTGGTCACAGGACGCTGTTGTCTGGATATTTTTGGTTGGTGGGCTATTCTCAGTCCAGCAGTGCCGCGGCAGCCCCCTGGAAATGTTTAGGATTCGTCCCAAACGCCTGAGTTTTGGTCTCTGATGCACACGCAGGAGAGGCCGGCCGGCTCGGGGTCTGCGCTCCTGGCTCGCAGCCAGCTCTGTCTGATCCACGTGTGTGTGACGTGTTCTGCTGTCTGGCTGTTTCAGCCTCCATAATGGGCCCCTTTGTGAAAGACCCCGCGCTGTGAGCTCCACCGGCCCGATCCTGCTGAAAGGCCTGGAATTCACACCTGCATTCAGCAGCTACCTGTGCAAGAACAGACCAGATCCAGAGGCTGGACAGAAGGCCTGTAGGCAAGGTTGCCAGATTGGGCTGGATTGCGTAGGAAATATTAGTGTGTTTATTTTTAGTTTTTTATTTGTATTTTTTGTACGTACATCGTATAAGAAAGTTTATTTTTTATAGCTGCCGTGTTCGTCTGCTGAGAATTTTAGAGCACGGCATTTGATGCATCTGGCTTATAATGCACTTACACATGTTTAGCAGACTGAAGATTCTCCACAAGGGGGCACTCAAGTTGCTTCATAATATCAGATTGACTGACTGATGTTTGATTTCTCAGTAGGCCACATTTTTCCCACTCAATCATTTATTAAAATATACCCTAAAACCAGGTCTAGGGTCGGGTCGTACCAGAATATGAGAGTGGGGTCTAGTCTGGGCTGGGCTGGACTTGTATGGGCTGGGCTGGTCTAGTCTGGGTTGAGCTGGGCTGGTCTGGGTTGGGCTGGTCTGGTCTGGGTTGGGCTGATCTGGGTTTGGCTGGGCCGGTCTGGGTTGGGCTGGGCCGGTCTGGGTTGGGCTGGGCTAGTCTGGGCTGGTCTGGGTAGGGCTGGGCTGGTATAGGCTGGGCTGGACTTGTATGGGCTGGGCTGGGCTGGGCTTGGCTGGGCTGGTATGGGTTGGGCTGGGCCGGTCTGGGTTGGGCTGGGCTAGTCTGGGATAGGCTTGGCTAGTCTGGGCTGGTCTGGGTAGGACTGGGCTGGTATGGGCTGGTCTGGACTGGGTTTGGCTGGGATGGGTAGGAGTTCTTCCAGGTCAGGTCAAAGGAAAGAGAACCCTGAACGTCATCCAAGCAACCTTTTATGCAGAGCGGCGTCCCCAAGTGGTCAGTCACGGACCTGCACACAGTGTAACAACATGGCCAGCAACAGAAACAGAGAAAGTCTATTATGACCAGAGGTTGTAACATTGACCACATTGGTTGTTATTTCCACCTGTTGAGAGAAGCCCACCTACAACATGTTCTCAGCTTCACAGTGTAGGGTCAAAAACTGCTAGTCATGTGGACGCTGCTGATTGGTCAGAAAAATGATCATGTGTCAATGCAGTTTAGCACAGTGAGAGTATATTGCAGTTGTCCAAAGAAAAACATGTTTTTTATTTTTGTATATTATCTTTATATCCTGTTAAGGATATAGAATGGTATTGAATTAAATTGAATGCTGAATGGACCAATAGAAATGCTTCAAAATCTCTTTACATTAACTTACATTAATAGTTAAGAGCGGTTTTGGTTTCTACTGTAAAGTTACTATTTTGGAGTCTTGTTTTTCTTTGGCCAGTGATGATGTGGATTTGGAGGGCAGCTGCATCTGGGCTTAGATTGCTTATTGGCAAATCAAATAACAGACACACAAACTATTCTAACCTAAACTAGTATAACAGGCAAGTAATACTGTAACAAGGAGGACAGCTAAGCTAGCTGGATAATGGAAGGTAACCACTACACTACCAGACTAACCACTACACCACTATACTAACCACTACACCACCATACTAACCTCTACACCACCATACTAACCACTACACCACCATACTAACCACTACACCACCATACTAACCTCTACACCACCGTACTAACCACTACACCACCATACTGACCACTACACCACTATACTAACCACTACACCACCATACTAACCTCTACACCACCGTACTAACCACTACACCACCATACTGACCACTACACCACCATACTAACCACTACACCACCGTACTAACCACTACACCACCGTACTAACCACTACACCACCGTACTAACCACTACACCACCGTACTAACCACTACACCACCGTACTAACCACTACACCACCGTACTAACCACTACAACCACCATACTAACCACTACACCACCTTACTAACCACTACACCACCATACTAACCACTACACCACCATACTAACCACTACACCACCGTACTAACCACTACACCACCGTACTAACCACTACACCACCGTACTAACCACTACACCACCGTACTAACCACTACACCACCATACTAACCACTACACCACCGTACTAACCACTACACCACCGTACTAACCACTACACCACCTTACTAACCACTACACCACCATACTAACCACTACACCACCTTACTAACCACTACACCACCATACTAACCACTACACCACCATACTAACCACTACACCACCGTACTAACCACTACACCACCGTACTAACCACTACACCACCGTACTAACCACTACACCACCATACTAACCACTACACCACCATACTGACCACTACACCACCATACTAACCACTACACCACCATACTAACCACTACACCACCATACTGACCACTACACCACCATACTGACCACTACACCACCGTACTAACCACTACACCACCGTACTAACCACTACACCACCATACTAACCACTACACCACCGTACTAACCACTACACCACCATACTGACCACTACACCACCATACTAACCACTACATTACTATACTAACCACTACACCACCGTACTAACCACTACACCACCATACTAACCACTACACCACCTTACTAACCACTACACCACCATACTAACCACTACACCACTGTACTAACCACTACACTACCATACTAACCACTACACTACCATACTAACCACTACACCACCATACTAACCACTACACCACTATACTAACCACTACACCACCATACTAACCACTACACCACCATACTAACCACTACACCACCATACTAACCACTACACCACCATACTAACCACTACATCACTGTACTAACCACTACACCACTATACTAACCACTACACCACCATACTAACCACTACACCACCGTACTAACCTCTACACCACCGTACTAACCACTACACCACCATACTAACCACTACACCACCATACTAACCACTACACCACCATACTAACCACTACACCACCGTACTAACCACTACACCACCGTACTAACCTCTACACCACCGTACTAACCACTACACCACCGTACTAACCACTACACCACCATACTAACCACTACACCACCATACTAACCACTACACCACCATACTAACCTCTACACCACCGTACTAACCACTACACCACCGTACTAACCACTACACCACCATACTAACCACTACACCACCATACTAACCACTACACCACCATACTAACCACTACACCACTATACTAACCACTACACCACCATACTAACCACTACACCACCGTACTAACCACTACACCACTATACTAACCACTACACCACCATACTAACCACTACACCACCGTACTAACCACTACACCACCGTACTAACCACTACACCACCGTACTAACCACTACACCACCATACTAACCACTACACCACCGTACTAACCACTACACCACCGTACTAACCACTACACCACCATACTAACCACTACACCACCATACTAACCACTACACCACCGTACTAACCACTACACCACCGTACTAACCACTACACCACCGTACTAACCACTACACCACCATACTGACCATTACACCTCCTCATGATATACGCCTCATGATATTACTGGCTAATTTTTTTTTTATTCCGCCCACTGGTTAACCATAGTGTAATAAAGAGTCAGAGCAGAGGTCGTTACCTATTGATGAAAAATTAGCTTTATGAATGACTTGATGCTTTATATCATACTTTAGATTCGTTTTCAGGTTGGCAGCTATTCTGAAATGTGATTAGAAGAAAAATGGATGCGTGTGCTGTAGCATGATGCTGCTTTTCGCATTCCTCACCTGTTACCACACACACTCACACACACACACACACACACATGTGAATGGCTTAAAACTAACTTAATTGTTGGCTATAATCACGATGCAGTTCATTTGTATGATAAAACAAGTGAGTTTCGAACAGTTCACCTCAAACCTATTAAAGCAATCTGGCAACCACGCATGTGGAGACTCCAGTGAGGACCCGCGGGCTTCTTCAGAAGCTCACTGGAGTAGCACGTTTTCAAGTTATCGGGAAAAAGCTAACTGTTGTTTTAGCAGCCTTTAATTAGGAGGTGGATGTTACTCGGAGTAATGAGAAGCAGAACGGGTTCAGTGAAGCTGCCGGCTTGAGAGCTGATCTCATACAGATATGGTTTGACCCTGTTTCTCAATGAGCAAACCTGCCAATGTGGATTTTAAGCGCTGATGGACTCTCTGAAATATGGGCCAGCTGTGAAATCAATGCCACAGACTTTGTTGTGCGAGTGGAGGGAAAAAGCCTGACGTGCAGAAGACTTTCTACTGCCAGCAAGGCAAACACACACTGCACTGTAAAACCGATCAGGAGAGATTTTGATGCTGGCTGTGTCGTAGGGTGATAATGATGGATGTCAGTGGACTGGAAGAAGAAAACAAGAGCCTGTTCTGCTTTGGCAGGCGTGTACACACCATGAATTTATTACTCAATGCACTAATTCCAGAAAATATATTTTCTGACATTAAAAGTGTTTGTGTTTTATCTAAGATGCTCAGCTTTTGCTGATGGGTTGAATGGGTTTTCCTGTTGTATGGTCTGTCTGGGATATACAGTAGAGCAGAGGTCAGTAATAGGCGGGCCGTGGTCCGGGTCTGGACCCAGACGTCGTCCAACGTGGACCCAAACTGATAATCTATTAAGAATGATTTAGTGTTGACTGTGTTTATTTTAAGAGGCGGAGCTTTTCTAGTGTTTACGGTATACGCTTTGCGGCACAGTAACCTCACAGACCAATCACGTACATAGTAAAATCACCAAACACGCTCCTCAGCCAATCAGATCTGTGCAGATTCAGGAGTGCAGCCCAGGTTTAAAGTCCTGACTGGACAACCAAGAGCTCACTCCCTCAATGAACAAGAGAAAGTGTGGAGGAATTCAAGAGGGAGATAAACTCAGTTAACAAGAATAAACATTTTATTTCCATTTTTATTATAAATAAACACTTTATGCTGCACTTTTTTTCAAAATCATTTTAAATGCAGCCTTTGTTTTTACTTAAAGTGAGGGAAAAAAATTATTCAGTTCAGTATTTAATCAGTAAATATACTGAAATATACTGAACGGTATGTGTGATGTGTTGGTGTTTCAGTAGCTGATGGTATAAGATGCTGATACTAGACTACTTCAGTAAACAGGATACACCACTGAATCAGAACCCATGTTAGAAATGATGATGGTCTGGACCTTGGCCTGAGCAGATCTCCTCTAGGTGGACCTTACTGAACTGTGCCAGCCATCCTCACTATCCTCTATACCATCACACCAAGCTTGAACTGTTGACAGTAAGGCAGGTTGGGTCCCTGGATTCATGATGTTTACATCAAATCTCAGGACAACTGTTCCATTAAAGTCACTTATATCACATTATAACACATTCTGATGTTTCACAACATCGAGATGATACTGTTATACATAAATATACATATATATGACAAATATGACATACATGCAAGAAGAAAAGAAAAAACAGTGACCAGAAAATCAGGTAATAACTTCCAGCGAGGATCCAAGAAGATGGAAAGGGGCATCATCCTCAAATTAAACCCTTTACAGATCCCCTTGTGTGGTATGGTGATTATTGATATATTAAAGTCACAAGTTTCTTATAACTCGTGGAGTGAATATAGTAAACTGTGGCCTTAAAATAGTGAATTGTGACCACCAATATACTAATTTATGGCCTCAAAATAGTAAATTGTGGTATCAATTAATACATTGTGGCCCCAGTATAGTAATTTCTGGCTGCAGTATGATAAATGTTGACCTCAATATAGTACTTTATGGACTCAATGTGGTAAATTGTGGCCATGAATATACTTATCTATGGCCACAGATAGTGATTTGTGGCCTTAGTATTTTAAATTGTGGCCTCAATATGGTAAATTGTGGCCTCAGTATAATAACCCTGACCATTTTATATTAATTTGTGGCCTTAATACAGGAAATTGTGATGTTTATATAACTATTTGTTGTCTCTGTATTATAATTGTGGCCTCAATGTAGTAAGTTTTAATATCTATACATATTTTTCTGGCCATAATATTGTAAATTGTGGTCTCAATATAGTAAATTGTAAACTCTGTATATGGCCTCAGTATAATATCCCCAGGCCACTGTATATTATTTTGTGGCCTCAATATTGTAAATTATTATGTTTATTTAGTAATTTGGTGTGTTAGTATTACAATTGTGGCCTAAAATAGTACATTGTAATGTCTATACAGATATGTGTGGCATCAAAATATAAATTTGTGGCCTTAATATAGTAATTTGTGGCCTTAGTATAATATCTCCAGGCCACTATATATTATTTTATGGCCTCAATATAGAACATTTTAATGTCTATACATATATTTGTGGACTCTAAATATAAATTTCTGACCTCTTTTTATTAATGTATGACCTGGATATAGTACTTTGTGGCCTCTGTATAATAACTGGTATCTTGATTGGTATTAATTTATGGCTACGTCTCAATTAATAAATAAAAATAATAATTAAAAAAATAAATAAAACATTGTTTGTGTGTTGCTGATAGAACGACGACGTCAATGCCATTGGTTTGGGACATACAGCTAAATAAAAATATGTCTTTTTGTAGATGGAAGTAAAAAATCTGTTAAACGCAACGAACGAACTCAACGTTTGCCAGTTTCCGTTCGGGCCGCGAACCATGCCGTAAAACTACATTACCCATAAGGCACTGCGAGGTTTGACGGGATAACTGAACTCACAGCGTGCGCTCGGGGTTCTGGAGATTGTAGTCAGTTGGGCAGGTTTGCAATGGCGGCAATGTTGACAAGACATTTGAAACGAGTCAAGTCTGGTAGGCTCAGAGTCTAACGTTATTTCTGTTTTCCCTGTTGTTTGTTGAGCTTTTCCTCACATTTGACACAATATTTCTTCTCACAAAACGATAAATATTCTAACTTCTTGTCAGCCTGTGTAATATTGCGTAGCTTGCTAACCGCTGTGTGCGAGAAGTTCGTTAAATAATAACGTTACACTCGCCATACTTTTACATTTAAGTTATAATATACGTTCTTACATTTTTTTACTTTTACTTTACATTCAAACAACCACAGAAAGGCAAAAGAACAACATAAATAAAAGACGTGGCTGAAGTTTGCTTCTGATTTGAATTCCCGGCTCCACCTTAAGCGACGCTGCAGTTACATTCTGACGCGTCTGGCCATTTAAGGTGGAGCCGGGAATTTAAATTAGAAGCGAACGTCAGAAAACAAGCAGAAAGCTTTTTTTTTATAGTGAGTCTGAGTTTTACGGTAACCCTGAGCGATTAAGTTACGCCCTTAACAGGCCTGTTTGCGTTAACTTAACCTCGTTGTCTTCCTATTCATCAGCTTCAGGTTCTAATCGTCCGGTCCACCTTAACTGTCGTAGGCTTACACTCTAGCGCCTGAGGCCGTTTAAGGTGGAGCGGGCAAATTTGAACAGGAAACTGACCCCAGCTTGGTCTAATGGTAACTATTAACCCAATTCCCACAGGAAGCTAAATTGTTGTAATGGTTTTAATGGTCCCTTTTCAGCAGAGTGTATATAAAACATTCCTATTTGTGTTCTTTGGCAGTCACAGTGGATAAGACGTCTAATTGAATGATATTCTTAGATAAAGTTTATATTCACACACGAAACCTCTCTGAAAGATCTCATTTCTCTGTGTTTGTTTTGAAATCCAAGCAACGTCTAATGTTTTACCCTCTTTCTCTTCTTCTTAGTACCTGTATTGTTAAAATAGCTTAATAATAATAATAATAATAATAATAATAATAATAATAATACTGTGGCATTCAAACCTTGGTTTCTGTTTCAGACTGCAGTGTCACTCAGGCTGAAATTGAGTTGATACTCTTTTCAGGCAGAGAAGTCACAGTTTCTTGAGGGCGGAATAGGGAGCCCTTTGAGAGCAAGTGCTCTTATTTGGAGATGTGGAAACACTTTCTGCCAACAGATGACCACATTTGACGAAGCAAGACTTGCCTGTCCTCTGTATTTGGGAAGCAAGAATGATCTCTCAGCTCTTTTCACTGTAATGGTTTAATGCTCAGAATCAAAGCTCGTGTCCAGGTATAAAAACATCAGAGCGTTTTTCTATCCCGCAGTTGAAAACGGCTGAGCTGAATCTCCTTGTTTCTTTGGTGAGCCATGCATCACTCATCCTACCAAGTCTTGTTGATAAAATAGGTGTAATCAACTCTTTGAAGACACTCTTTGATATTTTTGAATCATGTCAGACTATTTGACTCAGCCAGAGCTGCTTGTGCAGTGTATAAAACTAAAAGCAAAAGCAAAGTGAAAATTTGTAACACAGCTAAACTTTGATATTCTTCATGTGGGTCTATTGTTATTTCAGCTTCATACAAGTACACAGTATGATTACAATAGCATTGCGCCCTTGTGCTGCTTGTTAATGTTGGAGTGGAGCTAAAAATGGATTACAACACTGCCATCTAGTGGTCAGAAGTTTAAGCACAACACATAATGATTCACTGTCTGCCAGGAATCTGTGTATTGATACTGTGTTTTTGAGAATCGATACAGTATCACCGAACATAATATGCTGATATTCGATATTTCAATATTTTCTTACACCTGTATTAGTAGATAGCCTGGTATATATGACCACAGCAGTATAACTGAGGTAGCGGCCAGAACAACAGTAACGTAATACAGTGTTTGGTTGATTGAAACAGTATTCAAGCAGCAGGTATTGTTCAGGAAATCATTTAGATTATAAAAAGTAAAGCATCTAAGTATGAAATGTAACTATTATTTTAATTTACATTCAGTATTTTCGACATACGTCAGACTTGCAGAAGCTGGGAGCAGATGTTTGTGTGTGTGTGTGTGTGTGTGTGTGTTAGAGAGAGGAGGCGTCCACTCTTTCAGTCAGAAGTTGAGGAATCTGATGCCTTGTGGAAAGAAGCTGTTGCACAGTCTGGCTGTGAAAGCCCGAATACCCTCCGGTACCTTCTTCCAGATGGTAGAAGAGAAAACGGGTTCATGTGAGGGGTGTATAGGGTCATCTACAATGCTGGTGGCTTTTTGGAGGCAGCGTGTGATGTAAATGTCTGTGATGGAAGGAAGAAAGATCCCAGTGGTCTTTTCAGTTGTCTTCATTATTTGTTGAAAGGTCTTGCAGACGGAGGAGGTGGAATTCATAAACCAGGCAGGAATACAGCTGCTCAAGGTGCTCTCTGTTGTGCATCTGTAGAAGGTGGTAGAGGAGGTGGGTGGAAGAGCAACACAAGTTAAGGAAAGCTGGAAATGCAGGTACCTCTGGGCCTTAACTGAGCTTTGAGGCTGGTGTTTGGGGTCCAGGTGATGTTCTCCACTGGGTGAACACCGAGGACCTTGGCGCTCGTAACAGTATCCACAGAGGAGTTGTTGATGATAAGCGAAGAGTGATCCGTCTGTGCTCTTCTGAAATCTACGATCATCTCTTTTTGTCTTGTACACCTTCAGATAAAGGTTGTTGACTTTGCACCAGTCTGTCAGAAACCTGAATAGTCAATTAAGTACATCTCTCAACCCAGTGCAGTAAATATCAGGAGACAGCAGAGCTGGCAGTTCAGCCCTGTGCTAGATTGCAAGGGCGTAGATTTGCTCTTGACATTGGTGGGAACCTCCCCCCCCTCCCCCCATTGCCTGTTTATTCTTGTTGTTGTTTTCTCTTTGCTCTCTGATAAAACGATAAAGGACTTGTATATGACATATGCTATTCTATGTGCTTTTAAATTATTCTGAATAACAATTCATAATTTAAGTCATGAATTATATAATGTTACATTAATGTTAAACTAATGTTTACTCCAGCCATCAGGGCTCATACATGGAGCACTGCATAACCTGGTGCTGTTGTCCACAAAACCAAAGTAATAATCCCAGAAAAAATGGGATAGGACGAGTAGAGATCATGATTCAACCCTTTGTGCCCCTGTAGGTTAATTCTATGCCTTTGCTAGATTGATATTATTAGCCAGGCAGTCAGTATCACAGCTTGGTTTATCTCTAGTTTGTGCTGTAGTGAGTATCAGTGCTATGAAGTGCCACTTTGTGTGTACATGCCAGTGGCTGGAGCTGAATTGAAGCAAGCAGAGGATTAGTAGTATAGACTAGCTCATACTTAAGACCAGCTGTAGTAAAATGCTAGTTGCGAAATAAACCAGAATTTTGATGGGAGGCGTGGCTACTAAGGATTTCTTTACATTAAATTTAGTTCAGACTTTCAAAAATAAATTATGCTCACATTAATATATAAAGTTTTTCTTACCAGCAAGTGCCATTAATTCCAGCTTGGTTAATTCAAGCATACTTGTGATAAGAACGCTGCTTTTACATAAATAGTTAGATGCATTTAGAATCAGGTGTCGGTATCAGAATGGAAAACTTGGTGTCAGCGCATCTCTAATCGTAACTGAAACATAAAATTTTACTTCAGTCCTCATGATTCTCTTTGGTTTTTTTTCTCTTTCAGCACTAAAAAGGTCGTTTGAAGTGGAGGAGGCTGACTCGCCCACAAATCCATCGCCTATTTCTCGCAGGACAGGGAATCCCCTGCGTTCCTCCACCGGGACCGCCTCCAGCCGCTTCCACGACCTGGGCTCTCGCAACTCCGACTACACCTCCAGACACGGCTCCGAAAGCTTGTCCAGCAGCTCCAGGCATGGCTCCGACAGCTCGTCCGGTGGTCAGCGCTCTCCGAAGAGCAGCCTGCGGCGGGCGGAGCTTACCGGAGCCCGTCTCCCGGACGCCGCTTCTCGCCGCACGGAAATCTCCATCGATATTTCCTCCAAACAGGTGGACAGCTCGCCCAGCCCAGGCATCGCTCGCTTCGGCCTGAAGCGGCCCGAGGTGTCCCTGCAGAGCCGTGCTCCGGAGCTGGCTTCACAGAGGAGGACGGAGGTCACGCTGGGTCGGTCCCAGGATGCTCCGGCCTCGCTGCGGAGAGCAGACGGACCTGCTCTGGCCTCCAGGATCCCTGAGCCTGTCCAGAGGAAAACGGAGCCCCCCAGCCCGGTGGACGCCTCGCCCATGACCCGACGACCTGACAACCTCGCTGTCAGACAGACGGAGACACCCTCTCCGGCCAGAGAGTCTGAGAACAGCTTCATCTCAGCCGCCAGCGTGACCCCCAGTTTCACTGAGTATAAAACACCTCCACCAGCGCAGGAGAACGCCACCAGAGCCCCCGAGAGTGAGTCACTGATTTACTTTTACTTCAGATCATTTGTTGGTATTACGTTCACTCATCCTAACAAATACCAAATGGTTTATTATATATCTGTGGGCTTTCATATCTTGAATATTATAGCCAACGTTACATTTCTTGTTTTTAATTAAAACGCTGATCCAAAAGCTTTTTTAGCTTTTTGTAGCACATCTTGTGTTCGTATTATTACAATGATTGTATGTTTACCATTTAATTAGAGATGGCACAGTACTACTTTTTTTATTATTTTATTTTATTATTTTTCTTCCCGATACCAGTATTGAAACCGATCACTTCTAAGCTATAAAATTAGCGCATAAAACAATTCAAGATGGATTAATTTTATCTATTTAAAGTAAAATCACGATATATTTGAGTGCTTTTTCAGTCTACATTTGTTACAAACAATCGCTCGCATGTATCTAAAGTTGTGGGAGTGTTTCACACAGAAACACAACAGTGTGGTGCTCTGTCAGCTCTGCACAGTGGAGATGATCACAACAGTACAACTGCTACACACGAGACTTTGAAGTGCCTTGTCAACACAGCAGCAGGACAGCACCTGTTTACCTGTTTATCTTATCTTAGCAGATTATTTTAAGATTATTAACACGTGTATCATGTTTCTTTCAGTAGTGTCTCTTGAAAAGTCTCATTGCTAACTGTTTCTTAATCGTCCAGTGTAGAACCTAAGACTGTTCTAGATACCGCGGGAGCTTTAAAACACACGTAGCTGCTTCTGAAACGACTCTGTCAAAATATATAGTCCATAAACTGTCCAATTACTTGTGAGTGAGGCGTGTAGACTACGTGTCATGTGCCTCTAAAAGTCGAGTCAGAGTGTAGACTCTTAGTCTTTAACCATTTATAGATCACATACGTTTAAGGTACCATTTAATACATTAAGTCTAGAATGGCCATGTGTTTTCCTCGTGCTCCTGAGTTGAGATGAGCAGCCCTATGTTTGAGTGCTTTTCAGCCTACATGTGTTACAGGATTAGATGACACTAATTTTTTATAAGTAATGCAATGTCCTAGATGTAGTGATGTGGCAAACATACACAGTCAGTGATATTAACATTGTATTAAAAGGTATTAATTTAATTTATGTCTCACATCCTTTTAGGATTGTCAGTAAGATTGGCTGATAAAAGAAATTACAGCACGGTATATGGTATAGAATGTGTATATACTAATATTTACTTTGTCCTGAGGTTTTAGAAGTTTTGTTTTTTTCTTTAAAATGTTTACGTATTGCGGTTAGCTCGTTGCAGTGGGTCCATATTTGATATATGATATGCTCAGAATTTGTGGTGTACTGTGACCACCCCACTACTGCTTCAGTCTTCCTGCAAAGCACTCGGCAGCACAGCTCATGTGAACAGTAAACAGTAGCATGCTGGGGATAATTAAATTATTATAATAAATTATTATTATAAATAATTAAATTTCTTGCTTAACTATTATGCTTTTTCTCTTTTCCTCCGTTTGTTTTGTAGCTTTTTATGTATGTAAAAGTTCTGTAGCTCACCAAGTACACCATCTTTTTTTGTTGCGAGGTGATGTCATCTTGTAATGCAGTCTTTACTGGCCACTGGTAGCTGCTCTGGCTTTTCACCACTCAGAACCAGAGTGGGCGAGATGAGCCATCAGAGCTTAAAGACTCGGGAGCTATAACAGCGTTTCAGAGGGTATAAATAAAGCATGAGGAAAACTGAGGCATGTAAATCTTTTCTAGTAGATCCTGAAAATAGACTATTGTAACACATTTTAATTAAATAATTTGTCACTGATAGCATGATAGGTAAATTCCATGCCATCTAATCTCTTGTATGCTTGAGCATGTGTTAATTGACCTTTTCATCAGTGTTCTACAAAATAAAGCTTTATTCATGTGCACGCAGCGTCTCAGTACTCACCAGTATAAGCTGAATATGAAGCCGTGGTGATGAGAAATGCAGGAGTTAGGAAAGAATGTGCCCTCAGCCCGTGTCTCAGGCTGACGTCACACAGCTGCAGTGTTTTGGCGAAATCCTGAGGCACAGAAACCGGCATTAGCCTGACAACCATGCCTGAAGTATTTCGGTCAGATCCCATAAATATTTTCTTCCAATGGAGCGGCCGTTTTCCTTCATGGGTGTCTGTCCAGCTGAGCTTTTGAGGGCTTTTGTAGCACCATTAAGAGTATCTGTGAGCTTTCTGTGGTTTGTTTTGATGTCGGGACAGAGGCCAGCCCATGAATATGCTGGATTATTAAGGCCAGAGTCGGCTCGGTCTGTACGGTTCAAAGTAAAGGTGGACAAATTAGTCAGACTGACCCAGATAGCAGTGTTCAGTTTAGTTTTAGTGTTTGGTGTCCAGTTTTTTCTTCAGTGTGGGCTTGGTGGTCTGCTTCTGCAGGGAGTATAGAACACCTCCTGTTTTGTCCCGTGCCTGCAGCGTTCAGCCACGTTGCTGTTTGGTTCAGTAGGTTATTCTAGGTGCTAGGGCTGGGCGATAAATCGGTTTTATCGATTAATTCGAATTTAAGGGCGATATGTTTTTATGAAAACCGGTTTTCTTTCTGTTTTAACTTCTGCCACCGACGCCTCCCTTTGGGCTTCCATAGTGATCACCCCCGCACCCTTTGGTCCAGCCGAACGATGCAGCCCTACATGAGTTTAACGATACATTTTGTTAACGACACCTAGGCTCTGTGAAGTGTCTGCTTTCAAGTAAACAGCAAAAAAATCTATTAAATTCTATCTGATTTATTGTGAAAAAATTAATTTTTTTTAAAAGGCTAAACTGCATCCACTGGTTTGTACGACATTAACAAGAAGCCAAATGTGATTTGAGTGGGTTGAAAGTTTTATTTGTGGGTATTATGTAGGTATTTAACGGCCCTATATCTGTATTGGTGATCAATCTAAGTGCAAACAAATTGGTGTCATCAATGTGACAAACATTGACGCATGCATGTTTAGTTTTGTTCTAACGTTGTGATCATAATTCCTCTCTGTACTCTCCTAAGCTGTAGGTGGCAGCATGTGGTGCAAGCTAGTTGCAGTTTAACAAATAAGGCCATGTGTGCTTGCTGTTGCATTGAAAGCGCCTGATGATGCACCTGTATTCTCAGCAGTAGCAGCCTAGATACTAGATACTGGAGACTGTGTTGAAGCCAGTGGTTTGATTGTATAATGTTTAATCGTACAATCACAATCTTAGTAGCGTGTGGTGGGTGAAAGTTGGGGCAGGGGGATCTCCAAAGAACTTAGACATGTTACAGTTCTGGGGTCGCATTAGAGAAACATCATGTCTTTTTGTTTTAATTTAGGATTTAACAGCTCAAGATTCTTTGCAATGCAAATATCGTAATGTGGGAGTTTTATCTTAGAGCCACTAGTTAGGTAATCCTAAACTGGTTGATTGAAGTCAGAAACCAGCTGTTAGGTCTGTTACCAAACAAAACATAGTTATTCCGTCAGTTATGTTAATGTAAGTTTACATAATGTAAATATGCAAAAGCACAAAAAATGCAACGTGACTTCTGCTGCTCAAACATATTTCTTTAAAATAAAAAAAGGCAAAATAAAAGCTATTGCACAAAAAAAAAGCTAAACTGAATTAACTCGCCCCAAGACCATTTCATATCAGTAACAAATCCTGGTATTGAATCATATTGTAGTTCATTTTGAGGTATCGGAGATGATCAGATTATTGGTTTAAAGAGAATGCAAGAATTGCATTGTGGTAATTCACGATTTTCACCTCTAGTGTCTCAGAAATTTGTGTAAATTAGCATTTTCACTAGGGTTTTGCTGGTGAAAGAGGATTCACGATCATTCTTCACGCTCGTCATCAGTTCACTATTTACAGCTCTCTGTTAGTGAGCTGAGAAAGACCAAGCTCTGCCGTTAGTCGAGATCTGAAAAAGACTGACTGCTGTCTCTCTGTACGTTTTCCTGCACCTTTGTCTACTGTGGCTTTTGGTGGTCTCGATGTGGCTGTAATTTAACAAACTAATGATATATCAGTATCTGAGGTCTCCAGACTTGAGGATTAAAACAGTGTTCTCGTTATACTGACTGGTGGCCATTCAATCTATCGAGCTGGTTCATTACTTTAAACTAGACTATCACAGTGAGACTGTGTGTTTGGCTTTGTGTCCAGTTGTGCTGTTTGGTGTGAAGGATTAAACTTAAAGGATTAAACGTTGTTTACACGCAACGACAGCCGAAATCGCGTCCATATGCCCGTGTGACCCATATGCCCAGGAAGGAGAGTCCGATTGTGGTGGGGATCAGAAATCACAGGCTCCGGCGCGCAAACATTTATTAAAAACAATGATTTCGAATGTTTAGACTGGTGTGCGGTGGCTTGCAGGACACAAGGTTGAGGGGTCGGGGGGCTTTTGTTAAGGCGTTGGCGATAAACCACCACACCTTGGGGATTCGTTGCTTCATCACTGTGGTAAGACAAAATCTAAACTATTGCAGTCCTGTTTTCCACCAAACCATTCTTTCTTATGATGATGGCATAAATAGTGGGGATAGTTGGAAATAGTTGCAGCGCTTCTTGTGGAAAAGCTCTGTATTGTTCTGTGATTACTGTATTGTTTCTGTCTCAGATAAATGAAGTGCTGTAATATTTATTGTGTGTCATGCTGGTGTCATCAAGCACAATGTTTTTGACGTTTATCCTCTATATTGGTACAGCCCGAGTGTGCTGCAAATTGAGTAGCTGTTTTTTTATTACATAATTGCGTTTATATTTTATATTTACAGAATTAGTGTTACTTCCCTGTGTGCTTGTTTGCATCATATGTAATGTATCGATCTTTTAAATTATGAGTTATCAGCGTCCTGTTTTTTTAATAATTCAAGATTCAAGATTCAAGAGTTTTATTGTCATATGTACAGCAGAACAGACAGTTACACTGTACAATGAAATTCTTACTTCTTATTAATTCTTACCTGATGTTATGTGCTGTGCATGTAGTCTACTTCTAGGTTTGCTAATAGAGGCTGTGTTTTGTGTGTTATTTTATATGTGATGAATTGCTGGTGGGAGGTTTTTAGAAACTAGCTGTGTATGACCAGAAAGGCTGTTCCAGAGAAATGATTCATACCCATCAGGCCTTAGCAGAGTTACTGGGAACCTGATTCAGTATTCTAACAGAATGTCCTCTCTTTCCTGCTCTGCTCTCCGTTATTCCTCATTTCACTCATTTCGCTTGTGACACTCTCTTTACTCTCCCAGCAGTATCCGGTGCTGTTTTTCAGGGTCTGATTTTATTGTTTTATTCTTTTATTAATATTATTTTTTGATATAAAAGGCTTATATACCAGTTCCAAAATCCATGTGGACTCTTGTAACATCTAAAACAATCAAGTAAATGTAACAGTTTTGCTTACATCAAGTACGTAAGGAGTTGAACACATTCATTTTTATATGAGCAAGTGTAATAAGCAGGTTGTGGCAGTGAGTGGGTGGGTCTGTTGCGCTTTTAGGTTTTAATTGGCCAAATGTTACAGAACTGTGGTTGTTTGTTTATGTATTTGATGGGTTGGGGCTAGTGCAGTTTTAATATAGACTAAGTGGGTGTGTTGAAGCTCTTAACATGCAGTTTTTTCATTGTTGCTGTTGGTGATTTGAGCAGTATAACATTTTGAAGACCGTTATTTTTAGGAGGCGTGGCTTGCAGTACGTGTGACCTACTGTGGTCTCATGTTTGCAGTTTAAAAATGTTATGCAACCTGAATGATATTTTTTTTTATAAATTAACATAACATTATTGGTTATTAAAAATAGTTTGTTGATTTAAAGAGTAATTGGTGATAACTCTTATTTTATCCCAATCTACTGACTTTTCTATATCGTCCCAGCACTAGTGGTGAGTGTTGGTTTCAGATGCTGGTGAAGAGAGAGAACTTTTACTGCAGGAAATGAAAGAAAGCTGTTTGTTCTCCATACTTTGCGGCAACAACATAATTTTTTTTTTTTTTTTTTAATTCTTCATAACATCTGCTGCTACGAGTCCAAAGTGTTAATTTCAGCCGTCTGCCAGAGGACCTCTAACCATGCTCTGAAAGTAAAACATTTCTCAGATGTTTGTTTGCCACACTTTTCTGGCCATGTGTGTGTGTGTGTGTGTGTGTGTGTGTGGTTCCTCAGCGAATCACTGAGGGGTTTTTGGTTTGTTGGGCTGCAGCAGATGCAGCTGCTAGGTGTGACATTCCGAATCTGGAGTTCATAAGTGTGCAGGGTAAAAATAGAAAGCCTTCAATTTTCAGCTTTTCTGCCTCAGTGGAGCTCAAATCTGACTGCAGCACATACGGTTGTTGAGTAACTACTGCTAGCTGCTTGGAGGTTTGGATCACGTTGGACTGTCTATGCATTTGAAAATCTCTTATCCATCTCAAAAGTCTGTAGACAACAACGTGTCTTCTGATATAAAGGCTGTTAACATGGGCTTGTTCCTTTTTTGTTGCGTTACACTAGATGTTGGAACATTGCTGTGAATGTGTGATTGTATTAAGAGTGTAAGAAACCCCCGCCCCCCCCCCCCAAAAAAAAAAAAAAAATATATATATATATATATATATATATATATATATATATATATATATATATATATATATATATATATATATATATATATATATATATATATATATATATCCAATACTGGGATATTTTGTTTAGTGATACTGTATCGATTCTCAAAAACACAGTGTCAATACACAGATTTCTGGCAGACAGTGAATCATTGTGTGTTGTGTTTAAATCTCTGACCACTAGTTGGCAGTGTTGTAATCTATTTACAGCTCCACTCAAACATTAACAAGCAGCACAAGGGCGCAAAGCTATTGTAAGATTGACAAACCTGGTCATATAGTGTTGTGTTTTAATAGTAGGATTTGAAAAATCACATTATATCACTTTGCTTGCAGTATCGCAATATATCACGATATATTGAATCTTGACCGCTTATATCATGATACGTATTGTAATGTTGTTGTATGATTAGTTACTACTACTCATCCCAGTGATAATCAGTGGAGCTCTATCACACTGCCGAAGCGGCGTAAGCATTAGTGAAGTACTAGGGGTGTAAGAAAATATTGAATATCGGGATATTATGTTTAGTGATACTGTATCGATTCTCAAAAACACAGATTCCTGGCAGACAGTGAATCATTCTGTGTTGTGTTTAAACCTCTGACCACTAGATGGCAGTGTTGTAATCCATTTACAGCTCCACTCCAACATTAACAAACAGCACAAGGGCGCAAAGCTATTGTAAGCGTTGATAAACCTGTTTATATAGTGGTGTGTTTTAATAGTAAGGTTTGAAAAATCACAATATATCACTTTGCTTGCAGTATTGCAGTATATCACGATATATTGAATCGTGACCGCTGTATCACGATCTGTATTGTATTGTTGTTGTATGATTAGTTACTCCTACTCATCCCAGCGATAACCGTTGGCGCTCCATCACACTGCAGAAGGGGCGGTAACTTGCACACCCGCGCTCGTTTACTCGTGCTCATAAAAATGAAAGAGTACCAACATAGCAGGACCATCTGATACCATGAGGCATCAGCCACATCTACGCTGCTGCATGATCAAACGACTCTGCTTGCATAGAGAAGTCATACTGACTCCATGGAGATCGGACACAAAGCCAGCTAAACCTTCCACATTTGGCAGATTCAGGAATACTCTGGGATTTTCGCCCATTTTTAATCTCGCACAAACACAATCACAATCACAACTGCTTCCCCAACAGGGGTGGAGGCAACGTCTTCCTCAATACAGTCGTAGAGACGAGGCCAAAGTCTCTATATAGCAGCGATTGCCTTGATTAACTCCAGAGTCACGGGTCTGGTCCATAAACCAAACTTTTACAACAGAGTTTGGAAAACACCAAATAGGAAACACATCATCATTTAGCTGAAAGCTAAAAACATAGCCTCCTTTTTCTTCTCTCAGCAAAACTCCTCCACCCCACCCATATCTGGGGTCCTTGTCTAAACAAGCTTAGAACATCCCAACGTGAAAATTTCTACTTACTTTTTTTTTGAGAGGCAGTGAGGCGATGCCTCAGCATAAACAATAATACAAATTTTTACAGATTTTTTTACAGATCCATCATTAATTAACCATCTCCCAGAACCTAACAATCCTTGGATAACTAGCCCCGTAAGATTTCAGTTCTGCTTTTCAGATGCTGGTGTTTAATTACATCGTTCTGTGTCTTATGATCTGGATTTTAGGCCCGGTAGTTGTGGTAGGAGGTTTGAAGTTAGGACAGGATAAGGCCTTGCAGCTTATTGCGCTTTACTGAAAGAAGGTCAGATAATGAGTTTCCAGGAGCTGAAAAATAAAGTAAGCTTTCAGGCTCAGAATCATTTTAGGTATCTAAAAATTAGGGATTTTATGAGTTAGGAATGCCTTTAGGAAAACATTACAGCGGGTAAAGAGATTATTGATATCTTTCTAAAACCTTATGAAGATAAAAAATCTATCTCAGAATCGTGCTCTGCTGTTCAAAGTTTAAAAGGAGATCGTTCCTTAAATATAAAAGCTAGATGGGAAGCAGAAGGATCTGTAGTCAACAAGGGCTGACAGCTAGTTCTCTCTTTTGAAGAGTTTTTAGCTGGAAGAACGTGATTCGTTTCTTTTGTACTCCAGTCCAAAAATCAGGTGGATCTGACCAGACTGATTGCTGGAGGTCTAGGGGAAAGACTCTGGCCAATCACTCTCACATCTTCTTGACCTTCCCTGAGTGGAGAAACACTCAGTGTCCTGGATAAGACCTCGTTTTGAAGCTGACACTCTTGTGTTATGGTGATCTGGAAGATCTTCATTGTGGAAAGAGGGACTAATGTCTGTTGAGAGTGGTATTGGTTGCATATAAAAAGGTCTTGACTTAAAAATGGCTTAAGGAGGATCGCAGCACTCCTTAGGCCAGGGTAACTAATGTAATAGAGCTAGCTATTGCACAAAAATCAAATCAGCTACTTTTTAATAGCTACGTTTTCAAGGTTTGTTGTGCGCATTCACTAACGACTACCTAATTGTAAGTATTTTGTTTGTTATGGTTGTATGTGGTTTCTAAAAATATGTACCCAGTCTGAAAACAATGCTGCAGATGCATTCCTGTTAAAAATCCTTGAAAGCTGAACAGGGAGCTCTGGAGCAGCTGCAGAACATGCCTAGTGCCTGGCATTGGCTGGAGGGATGTACTAGGTCTTGGAGGGCTGGAAAAAAGGGATAGGGTCCATGCATGCTGAGGTTATGCGGTGTTGTAGCTCAGATAGTTTGTTTTTGACTGGCTGCCTCGTATAGTTCCTTATTCCTAAAAAGCTATGTTAACGTACAGCTGTATGCAACAGTTTTAAACATTCTTGATAGCTGAACAGGGAGCTCTAGAGCAGCTGCAGAACGTGGCCAGTGTCTGTCATTGGCTGGAGGCTTATAGAATAGAATAGAGGAATAAAAGAATAAAATAATAGAATTAGAACTATTTGCCACTTGTGTGTGCACATAGTGGAATTCGACCTGCGCAGTTAGCCCATCCGCACATTAAAACACCCATAGATACACACACACACATATATATATATATATATATATATATATATATATATATATATATTAAATAATAAAATATATGTGTATATATATATATATATATATATATTTTTTTTTTTTTAATTATATATATATATATAATTATTATTATTATTATTTTTTTTTATTTTATTTATATATATATATATATATATATAATTTAAAAAAAATTATACTTATATAAACAAACACACTCAAGGGCAATTTAGTCATGTGCTGTTGTGTGTTGCGCCAGGGGATCGAATCAGTGACCTTCCGGTCACAAGACTAACCCTAACCTTCAGCCCACAACTGCCCCACTATGTGTTGGAGGGCTGCATTATGTGATTTTACAGCTCAAACCCACCCTATAATCCTGGCAGCTAATAAGAGATCAGATGGCTTTGTGCTGGAAAATCACAGAATAGTGTGGATCTCCTGCTCTTCAAGAACATGATAGAAAGCTAATAGTAAATTGTGTAATTTGAACACTATAGAAAGAAGACATTGAAATTGGTGACTAAAGATATATATGCGCTAGGACTGTGTATTGGCAAGAACCTGGTAATATTAATACGTATCATGATACAGCAGTCACGATTCAGTACATCAATATATACTGCGATACTCCAAGCAAAGTGATGTACTACTATTGAAACACACCACTATATGAACAGGTTTGTCAATGCTTTAAAAGCATTGCGCCCTTGTGCTGCTTGTTAATGTTGGAGTGGAGCTGTAAATAGATTACAACACTACCATCTAGTGGTCAGGGGTTTCAACACAACACACAATGATTCACTGTCTGTCAGGAATCTGTGTATCGATACTGTGTATTTGAGAATCGATACAATATCACGAAACATAATATTCTGAAATTCGATATTTCATCATTTTCTATTAATCTAGTAATTGGATCCAAATTATTATGGAGAAAATGAATCCTCTGTACAGTTAATAAAGTTAACGTTGAAATTTAAACCACATACGTGTTTTTTTTTTTTTTTCCACAGTTAAAATGACACACCGTTCTGCTTGTTCCACTAGCATTATTTTTATTAGTGCTACAACACTTGCAGCTCTTCCAGCACCAGTGCTGCCTGCTCAGTGGACGTACAGCCTTGTAAGGGACTTCTGGGTCTAGTTTTGAGTACGAGTCAGAGAGAAAATCCAGATGCGATGGAAAACCTTTTCAAGATGTGAGCGAGCTAACATGGTGCACATTTGGATTCAATTACTAATCCTTTCTGTCCCAGAGTGGACATCAGCATATCTCTGCTTATACAGCGGCGAGAGAAAGCATGTGTGCGTGCGTGCATGTCCCAGGGCAAACAGGCTTTCTGTAAACCATCTGATTCAAAGGCCTCATATTGTGGAAGAAATTTCCTTACTTTTTGTTTTTTTTTGTTTTTTTTTGTGAGTCAGATTTTAATTCTGGGATCAAGATTTGAATTAAATTTGAATGATTTGAATTACGATGTGTTATCCAATAGTATAATTTCTCCAGACGCAAAGTTTGCCAGTAGAACTTCTAAAAAAGTGGCCAGAAGAAGCCAGAATACATATTTAAACAAAGTATCTTCATTTAAGTGTGGGTGTGCTTTTCTGTCCCCGTCCACTTTACTCTGTTGGGATGCGCCCAGATGCCTGGATTTAATCATGAGACTGTAGTTTGCCCCCCATTAAGTTTTAACAAAAGTTGGGAAATTGGAAAAGGACGAGGGTCCATGCGCGCCAAGGATACCAAATGTTGTAACTCCAACTGCTTTTTAAACAAGGGACCATACGGGGCAGCCAGTCAAAACAGGCCCTGTTTACATACAGCTGTATGCAAAAGTTTGGGTGCCTCTGGTCTGCAGACAATACCCTTCTTCACGTTTTCCTTTTATTATTATTATTATTATTATTATTATTATTATTATTATTGTTTATTTTCTAAATTTAATTTGACAAAAATGATCACTTTTGTATTAGATTTTTTTCCTTCCATGTTAAACTCAAAATGAATCGAAATAGTATATATAAATGTTAGGGGTGTAAGAAAATATATAGAGTATTGTGATATGTTTATTGATACTGTATTGATTCTCTGACCACTAGAAATCCATTTGTAATCCATTTTCAGCTCCACTCCAACATAAACAAGTAGCACAAGGACGCAGTGCTGTTGTAAGCATTGGCAAATGTGTGCATATGGTGTTTTTTTTTTGTTTGTTTTTTTTTCTAGAAGGATTTTAAAAATTGCAATATATCACTTGCTTTATCGCAGTACATTGAATCGTGACGCTGTATCACGATACATATCGTATCGGCAGTTTGTTTCCAATACACAGCCCTAATAAATGTGTATGTAATATATGTAAATATGTATTTTTAATATTTTAGTTTGTCCAGGTCCATTTTAAGTGGCTAAATATTCACTTTTATATAAATCAGTATGTACATATTGAGTACATATTCATTTAAATTGTAACTGAGTGATATCAGACTGACAGGTCTTTGCTAAAATAAAGTAGAAACACAGTATTAAATAATCTAAATAACCGATTTCTTACTTTTTTTGTTCTGGTGATAACATGTTATACTCATTCTAAAGGTGATTGATGCTTCATTACGGTCAGTTTTAAAAACACGGTATAAACAGTCGCTCCCACGTTTTTAAGTGTGAGAACATATTTTCCCTCGGGAAATTAACCAAGCTCAGGGTCTGTCTCAAATCCTAGTGAGTGTCTAAGTAGGCTGTCTATGTAGGCAGCTGTGTAAGTAGCAGTGTTCTCTCCTCATAAAACAGATTACTGAGACGCTCTAGTTAGAGAGAGACTGCGTCACGGCTTGTTCCCAACCACTGCAGCACGCCACCGGTGGCTTAGCTGGTTGCTAAGATACCGGCCGGCTATCCATAAAAATAGCCAGAGGCTTAAAAATCCGCTAGCATAAATGCTAATGTCTCGAGTATAAAACTGCTAAATGGTGAAGGACTCGTTACAGAGTTGATAATAAAATACTGTTTTGTGTGATTATATGACCAGAAACACATTAAAACTCCAGAGAAAATCAAAATAACTCACATTTTAAAACCACTTCACTGCTCGTAGATTAGCCTGCGCTACATCATGGGATTGTCTTAGCGGGTGAGGAAGCGTTCATGCTTCCTTAAAATCAGGTCTAAATAAGGTTTCTCAGTAGACAGTATGTTTAAGGTATGTAAGAATTGGGACAGTCTACATGTCGGGAGCGCATACTATGATGTACAATGCTGCCTATGTAGGAGCTCAGTAGGATTTGAGACAGACCCATGGAGTTTGACTGTATATCAATTTTAAGTGTTCAGAAGCAAAGCCTGTTTAATTCTGAGTGCAAAGTAGAATTAATATGTACAAATGATCGCTGTTATTTGCGATCATATAAGTGGAGCAAACGCTGGATATTGATAAATGACTTGTGGCCTCTGTTGTAGTTCTTTTGAGCAGTAAGCGGTGGTCACCCTCTGGCCGTCTCAGACATTTCTGTGATTAACTTCACTGTTGGGCATGACACACAGTGATAGTGCAGGTCGAGTGGCCTTGTTGATATGCGTGAGGGCGCACTCATCCACTGTGGCTTCGGGTTACGTGCCATCAGCCTGGAATAATAGGAACCTTTGCGGAGATAGGCCTGGAGCTTTCTTTGATGACGTCACTGCGGTCAGCAGCGTGATGAGAGTTTGTGGCTGTTTAGAATAGAGCTGAATAGAATAGCACTGTAATGAATGAAGTGATTTATGGTGGTTTCCTCTGGGTTACCGAGTTCATCATCATCAAGCTCTGTAAAAAGACCCATTTAGATCTGCTGGGAACTCAATCCCAGGTCAGGAGGAGTCATTTTCTTAATCAGCCCTATCTGGACAGTGGTTATTAGGTTCTTTATTGATTGAGTAATAGGGCTACAACAATTAGGTGAAAAGTCCTTTAGTCATCGATGACTTTGCTTACAGGAAAAGGTTGAAGCAGCATGTATTTAAAGGCTAAGCACCACTTATGGACCCCCCTGGTGATTTCACACTGTTTTAGATACTGAAAATATATAAACATGGCTTAAAATAACATTAGCTGCTTATTTTGCTGATGATATTTCTGAATTTGAAAGAGCTGTAATGTAGAAAGGTGTGATAGATTCACACAGTGAAGATGATCCTCGTCTAGGAGGTAAATCTAAGAAGGTAGACTGCGAGGCTGGTGAGGTCTGAGTTTCTTCCCCTGGAGCAGTGTGTTCACTCACTTTCAGCTTTAGGTGTGTTGTTTAGTCAGCTATGCTAGCACACAGTATGGGCACTCTCAATGCGCACTCGCAGCAGCCTGTACTAAAGCATGAAGTAGTGAACGCGTGGATTTGAGACGTTCTGGTGGTTGTTTTTTCCCAGCCTGTAGCGTTCTTGATAACGTCAGCTCACACATCATTAACAGATATTATCATAGACTAGAGATGGACCAATCAGTGTTTTTGAGGCCGATTCCGATCGCCGATAATCTTTCAAGGGGGTTCGAGGGTTGGGCTTTATGGCACGGCAGGGCTACATGCAATTATTAGAGCAAGCAAGTCATGAAACATGGTCTAAACTGGTTTATTACCATTTTTAACGAGCTCATATGAAACAGTATAATATTATAACTAAATTAGAAGTTGGTCTATGTGGGAGTAAACCGCTTGATAAGCTCCAGAAGAGCCACATCTGAAAAGTATCTCTACTAGGAACAGCAGAGCGTAGATCCAGGTGGAACATTAAGCAGCAGAATGAACGTCTTCTACAGCCGAGAAGAGCTGCTTATCTAGAACTATAAACTCAATCACTCTGTCTGTGGTTCTTTAGCTCTCTGGCTGTTTCTGCTGCTGTTCTGTTCGTACCGGTCAGATCTGGTCTGTAGGTGTTCTGGGTTGTTAGTTTTGTGTTAGCTGTGTGTGTAGCTCTGCTGTTTACTGATACTCACTGTGTTCAGTGTGTGGTGTCTCTGAAGTGCTGTATCAGATTAGTGTGTTAAATGTCTTTGTCTTAGTTCCCCAACAAGAGACGTTGATTTTACTAATTATACAGATGTTACAAACTGATCCAAACAGACAGACGATGTTTTCTATCTGCACATGTGGTGAACGCTGTAAACTGTTCTCGTGAGGCCGCTGCTTTAGTCAGTCTGTGGAAAATGAAAGGGTGTGTATTTCCACCTAGTGGTTCAGATAGGAATTGCAGGGAGCTGTCTGGAGGGCTCCTCTTGGATGAAACGCTGGCTGGAAATACAAAAATTAGGCTCATTTTAACGTCATCGATCGGCTCTCGGGATCGGCTCTAAATTGGAGATATATTGGCTGATCGCCGAAAATGATCTGATTATACAATTTAAATCTAAATATTCAAACTCCTACATTGACTACATTGTATGGCAGATCTGCATTAGGTATAGTGAAAACTGCAACTAATGCTATCAACCAAAACAAAACCATGTGTCTGTGTCTGTAGTAGTTTGGGAAGTGGGGTGGGGGGGGGGGGTTATAAGCCTGTGGGGATCGACACCAGTCATGCCCTTTTTACCCTTTAATGAGGCGTAACCTGTGACCCGCAGCAGACAGAGCTGACTACTGATACACATCCTCCACATGCGCTCACATGGGTGCTGTAATGTGTGTTTGCTTTCTGGTGTTGAAGTTGAACTGTGGGAGCCATTATTCCAACTGCGTGTTAAAGATGATGGGAATGAAGCGTCAATCACCTTTTAGAATGAGAATAACATGTTTTTACTGGAAAACATAAGAAAACAGTCGTATTTGTTTTATTTATATTATCTAGTGCTGCCTTTCTACTGTTTGTTTGTATCAGTCTGATGCTTAACAAAATCAATTTGTACATAATAGAGAAACTCTGTTGTCCGTCTAAACCTGGGTTTAGAAGTAACCTTGCTACCGTTTGATTTGATTTAATTTAATTCTTTATGAAAAGATTAGATTTGTTAGGGTGTGTTTAGTTGAAGGTAAACTAACACAGTTTGTGCTGGTGGTGAAAATATTTACTTAAAGTGGAATCCCAGTGTTCGGGCCAATACAAGTTTATCCACTGAGCTCTGTGTTTTAAACTCGTACTGACCCGAGTGAGAGTTTACTCGTACTGAATTTTTAATACTGAACTTTTAAGGTGTGGAGAAGTATCAGGGTGGATTTTCTATTTGAACACTTGCTGATTGGCAGCTGAATGCTGAGTTTACTGGGAATTAAATTTAAGTGTGTTCACTGACCTCTTCACTGTATTGTATGTAGCAGTGTATCTACTGTAGTGGTGGTCAGCGCTGTCGCCTCAGTAAGATGATCTGGGTTGGATTCCCGGTCTGGGTGGTTCTGTGTGGAGTGTGTATGTTCTCTCCATGCTTGAGTGGGTTTCCTCCGGGTACTCTGGTTTCCTCCCACAGTCCAAACACATGCATGTTAGGTTGATCGCTCACTCTAACCTGCCTGTAGGTGTGAGTGTGTGGTTGAAAGTGATATAAGTGATATATTGTAACCAATAAATGAACAGGTTTGCCAATGCTTACAATAGCATTCTCATCCTTGTGCTGCTTGTTTTTGTTGGAGTGGAGCTGAAAATGGATTACAACACTGCCATCTGGTGTTCAGAGGTTTAAACACAATACACAATGATTCACTGTCTGCCAGGAATCTGTGTATTGATACTGTGTTTTTGAGAATCGATACAGTATCACCAAATATAATATCCCAATATTCCATATTTTCTTACACCCCTAATGTTAATACTATATTACTGTTGTGAATTTTTTTCTTATTAAATTCCTTATTAAATTTTTTTTTTTTGCTTGAAGCTATGGCATTTACTCTCTGCATATGGTCTGTGCATCACCAGTTTCAACTGTTATGATATATCGCTCCATGTTATTCTGACTCACTCACTCACACTCAGATGTTTTGTAGTCTGTGCCGTCTGAGCTGTGTCCAGTGTGATGCTCTGATTGGTGTGGATTGTAAACTGTCATCGGAGCAGGACCGGCCAGCCTGAAACGTTCTCACAGTCTCCGAACCGTGACGGCCAGCGTCTCCAAAGGGACGAGGGCAGGAAATGCGGATGTCTCTCATTTAGGTCATGCGCGATGGCTGTTTATTCTCGTGTGTTGTGATTATGGAAAGCTAGCGCAGTGTCAATACCATGTTTCTAAACTTCTGTGAAGTAAACCAACAGGCCAGACAGAGAGACGTTACCCTACATACGACTTGGTGATATCAAATCAACTTCATGTGGTTTTCTGCTCAGTAAAAATGTCCTCCGGTGACGTGTTTGAGCTCCGTGTCTCCTTATTTGTTGTCTAATGTGCAGTCAGTATGTGGGAGCCGGTATGGCTTCTATTGTTTTATTAACAAAACACTCTTTAATTCTCTATAACGTTCATACGACCCACACAGTCATTATGACAGATGGTATTACACTAGAGGAAATGTAGGGGGTGATATGGCCTCTGTTTGTTTCACTGCACCAAAATGAAGAAACCAATTACTACTGCATGGAAATTATCAATAAAAATAGACAAAATGAGCTAAAAGCCATTGCAGCGAGATGTTGAAGCTTGGCCTTCTGTTCTCCCGAGGTTTCTGTGTGTGTGTGTGTGTGTGTGTGTGTGTGTGTGTGTGTGTTTTTGTGGCTGACTTGTGCTGGACGGGTCAGTGAAGTGGGGGTGCATTCCCGAAAGCTCAGGCAGAAGCCAAGCTATTGTCCATTTTTCTGTGTGTTCAGGACGTTCTCCTGACCTGCTCAGTCTCCTGCACATTCAGGCTGTCTGGAGCTTTTGTACTAGGGGTGGACAGTAAGGTGGTGATGTTGTGATCCATCATCATACTCTTTTCTCTCTTCTCTAAAGACAGAAAGCCACAAAATGATTTTCATGAAACAGCCAATCAGAGCACTGGTGTCACATGCTAACAACAAACGATCAATTTTAAAAGCATTGCTTCTATTAATTGGTTGGAAATTAAAATAATATAAAAGGCTTTATTGTTTTGAGTAGCTGTTAAGTTGCAAGGAAGTTATATGTCATGCAACTCATGCCATGCAGGTGTTTGGATGAATGTTTCTTAGCGTAAAGCCAGTATAAGATTGTTTGGTACACGGGGACCTGTGCAGTAACTGCATGGGGTGCATAGTAACAAGCAGCTGAATGCAGTGACAGCAGTCCATTGTGGTATTTTACTTTATTAGTTTTGTATATTGGTAGATTTTTCCTCCTTTGCCTTTCATTTAAACAAAAAAAACGCTGTATTTCTGGTGTTTCAGCCGTTTGTGAATGTACACCTGATAATTGGTGATGCATAATAAAGTCATCGTATCATCACTGTCTAAAGAAAAACATGCACATTCATTTTTGTTGTTTTTTGAATGATCAACATCATTCGAACTAGGGGTGTAAGAAAATATAAAAAATACAGAATATCAGGATATTATGTTTCCTGATACTGTATCGATTCTCAAGAACACAGTATTGATACACAGATTTCTGACAGTCAGTGAATCATTGACTAGATGGCCACTAGATGGCGGGGTTGTATTCCATTTTCAGCTCCACTCCAACATTAACAAGCAGCACAAGGGCGCAATGCTATTGTAAGCATTGACAAACCTGTTCATATAGTGGTGTATTTTAATAGTAGGGTTTGAAAAATAACAGTATATCACTTTGCTTGCAAATCTCCTGTTCACCTTATATGAAAATGTCATGATGAATGGACCAATAGAAATGCCACGAGACAAATCTGGTTCCATTGACTTACATTAAGAGTAAGTTGCGATACTTGTTTTTCTTTGGACAGCGATGATACTATATTTTTGCCACATCACTTTCCCTTGCATTCAGATGCTTTTACTTTTAATTAAATTAATAAACTAATATACAGTGTTCAGAGAGTCAGATGCAGGGTGTGACTGAATGCTTTCTTCTGTCGATCGGTTAAGTGCTTGTGTGTCATTCTCTGCTTTAATAGTGATTCCCGAGGGCTAAGCTCTCCAAAATAAAGAGCTTTTGATATCCAGACTGAGGGAGTGGAGCTTGTGCTCGTCACATGGAGTTTCAATGATAAATCACCTAGTTTGTTCTGTTTGGAGAAAAGCCAGCTTCATCCAGTCCCAGTGAGAAACAGGAGAAGAGAGAACTGGATAGAGACGTGACCTGACACTGGAGGTTAACTCTGGGCGAAATATAAACATGGTGGTTTTCCGCGTTCTGTCTGTCTGACGCTGGTTAGAACCGGCAAAACAGCAGCATTTAAAAATATTGTCTGTGATACTGAACGTTTGGGGGCGGGGCTCACCAGAGTTCTCTAGTATTGAACCCCCAGACCTCTGATTTCAGGAGACCCAGAGACTGATTCTCTGCTGGGTTTGAAAACAGCTTTTACACTTTACAAAAC
>CM038719.1:36798619-36833619 GCA_021613375.1 Megaleporinus macrocephalus | reverse complement strand
CACGATTCAATATATCGTGATATATTGCGATACTGCAAGCAAAGTGATATACTGTGATTTTTTTCAAATCCTACTATTAAAACACACCACTATACGAACAGGTTTGTCAATGCTTACAATAGCATTGCGCCCTTGTGCTGCTTGTTAATGTTGGAGTGGAGCTGAAAATGGATTACAACACTGCCATCTAGTGGTCAGAGGTTTAAACACAACACACAATGATTCATTGTCTGTCAGAATCTGTGTATCGATACTGTGTTTTTGAGAATCGATACAGTATCACCAAATATAATATCCCGATATTCGATATTTTCGATATTTTCTTACTCCCCTATTGGTTGTCTTTCAGCAAAATCGTACAATAGCTGTTATCGACGGGGGGGGTTGGACTGTTATGATGCATTCGCGGATTTACCGCCACGCAAACTTTGTCCTATTGACAGCTTTACTGCTAAAAATAAATGATTAGAGCTTCTTCAGTCTAGACTAGTCTTTTAGATGGAGAAAGCCAGGAGGATTGTCTGCACCCCTTTATCATTTTGAGAAATTCTGGAATTTTAACAGCAAGGTGTTTGGCGTCCATGGTTCTAAAACATTCAAATGCAGCCCCCAGACAGATGTGTATTAGTCCCTGGCATCACTCGTAGGAATACGTTATTGGTGGCCTGCCGGTACATTATCATTTTTCCTTTTTTTTTTTTAGAGAGCTGCAAGTGCATGTGTCTCTTATGCCAAGAGACTATTGCGGTAATGAAGGAGTTAAATATGAAGAGACATTATGAAACAAAGCGAGGACGTTATAGTAAATACTCAGGGGACGAGAGGACAGAGAGACCTGCTCTCACAGCAGCACCTGTTCTTTAGAAAACCTGGGTCACAGGAGAACCTGACCACAGACAGTTATGAGATTATGCTAATCGCTAAGCAGTAACAATAAGGTGTTTAAACACTCCAGCAGCAGCACTGCTATCTCTGATCCACTCACACCAGCACAACACACACTAACACACCATCACCACGTCTGTGTCACTGCAGAGAAACTCGCCATCAGAGAAATGTTCTCTATACTATATTAGATTGTGAGTTAAGAAATATGAGTTGCTGTTATTGAGTATAAGTTTGGTGATGCAGTGACTGAGTGATATACAGTCTACAGGAGAAACACTGAAGATGTTGTTCAGTACATGTTCAGACAGACTGTGCAGTAACACTGTTTACTCTGTTGATCTGCTGCTGCTGCAATTACAGTAAAATTAAATTCATTAGTTTAATAATTATTCATTACTCTGTGCATGTTTATTAATATTTTAAATTTTCTATATAATTTTATATCTAAAAAATACATTTATAGATGTGTTTATAATTTGTTTATACTCACTGCACTGAGATAAATTGTGCTCTGTGTGGTTTTACTTTTCCCCATTGAGGCTTTTTAGTTTAACACACTTTTCTGGTAGCTTTGGCTAATATGGTGTATAAAAAACTGCCTGATAATGTTTTCTATAGTTTTACTTCCTTAGTTAAAAGTCAAAATGTCTGTATTTTTCTATCTAATAGTTGATCTAATATTTGTCCTGTGAAGGGAGCCTTGTGCAGAGCTGCTGCAATTCTTAGCACGTGGAATATGGCTCATCTATTTAATGTGACTGATCAGCTTGCAGATACAAACCCAATCCCTATAAATCTTATTTATGCTCTGTATCTATGTTTACTCTGTGATTGCTAAGTTATCTTGTAGGTTAAACACTGTTGTTTGAGTTGTTTTTTTTTCTTTTGTTGTTATAGTTTGTGGTTTAGTAAGTAGGCCAAGATGCTGACTAGTGTGACTGCAGCTTAAACCAGTCTACTTCATCAGCTGTGTTTTTAGCACTGGGGCTACTGCACAGTTATCGTAGTAAGCTTATGACCCCATGAAATAATGTTACATGCAGTGTGAGACACCACATAAGCAAAGCCTATTAGAAATGACTTGAGGCCTTCATTACCTAGACATGCAGTGAAGGCTATGCTTCTACGAGTGATCTATCGTTACTTGTAGTCGCCCAAACTTGTTGTCTGATCATCTATATATTAACTGAGGTGAGATGGGAGGGTTGGTGGACTGGAGGAAACTGATTTGTTTCCTTAGGACCTTGTGCTTGAGTTGCGTAGTGCAGTTTGAGGTAGGGGTAGAAGTGCGAGGCGAGTGAAAAGGGGGAAGCAGTGAGGAACAGTTTGTGCGTGTGAAAGGAAGTCATAAATACAGGATGCCAGTCTTTTTGTTACTATTGTTCATAGTTAAGCACTTTATTGGTCTGTGTGTACAAGAGGGGGGTGGGCAGTGTGTTTCTTTACAGGCCCTTTAGCTGTTAGCCCGGCTTCCCAGCCGCCCCCACTCCACCACTCAGAATGCGCAGTTCCTCTGAGCTGCAGTAGGGGTCACTGTTTGACAGGTGTATGTGCCTTGTTTTCCTCTCTCTATGCAGCAGGAAAGAACAGAAGGAGAAAGTTGATTACAGTATAATACCTTTGGGTCTCTGTTTTGTCATGGATTGAGTGATTTGGACTGATTAACGTTAACATTTCTGCGAAATTCAAAGATTGATGTAAACAAAGCCATTCAGAGTGGTTTGATGTGCAATGGTTCATTGTGACCAAATTACTGACTCCAGTTTCTTTACAATGGTGGTGACAGAAGCCAGATGTCTTTAATTCAAATACAACCATTTTATTTACTATGCAAACCCACCAGTTAGCCTACATGTGTCCTCTGAATGCTGGATATAACGTTAATGATGGTAAAATACTGGTACGTCTGAAAATATTGTTTTATTTGTGGACTGTTTATCCTACAATGCCTTGTATATACCTACACACCATGAATGGATCTTAAGCTTTTGGCTTAAACCCCTTTTTTTTTTTTTTTTTTTTTTCTTTTTCACAACTGTCCCAGGCGTCAGGCAGCATATTCATAACCATTTCAAGTATGTATTTTGTATTATTCTCTGTGATGTATGTATTTAAGTTATCTCATGGGGACCAATAATAATAACGATTGCTTTTACTGCCAAATAAAACTGGCCATTTGGTTTGATGGATTTTTAAAGGATGTTACAGATACTTCCATTAATGGATTAAAGTATGCACCATAATGTGGAAAGTAAAATATACTGCACATAAAACATATGTGTTTACGGTTCAGGGAAGCTTGGGAAGCTGGGAGAGTGTGGGATGGTGGTCTACATTCATATTGACGTTTATATTCTTATAGGCATGTAATGCTGGAACATCCTCCTTTCCCAGAGGTCTGGATTTGGAATGTAGGCGAGTCTGACTCGCTCTGTTCTCAAGACATGTTTCCAGACTGAGCTGTGTTCGTAGTATAGAGAGATCCATAGGCTGGACACCTGCTGTTGTACTAGTGATGGTCTCAGATTTGCTGTATACTCTCAGGATGTGGTTGTGTGCACAGCAGACTTGTGTCCGTGTCTATTTTGGAGATGCACTTAAGTGACTGAAGGCTGTCTCCTATAGATTTTTATCACAATTAATAAATATAACCCATGGGTGCAGCTAGCAATTGTGCAAACCACTGATTACTCAAGTTCATTCGTCATAGCGTCATCAGACGTTCATTGTAGTTGAAGATAATTATTACAAATAAATACGTTAAATGCTAACGAGGCAGAGTCTCTGTCTCCGACATCTCACATACAACCACATGCAGAGTTAAAGGAGGACCTAAGTGAGAGCTTGAGTCTACATTGTTGAGGCGGCTGTTGTTGCTTATTTTCTATTAGTGCCAGATTTGTGCAAATCATGTGAACGCACGAACTGGAAAGAACAGCTCTGTCATGCAGTGGAAAACAAACAGAGGGTCTTGACAGGGTATGGACAGATTTGTAACTATTATATGCCATACTGTACAGCCCAGCAAAGATGTCAAAAGTATTCACGTTCATTACTCAGGTAGAAGTATAGATACTAGGGTTTAAAAATACTTCTGTAGAAGTTGAAGTATCAACTCAAGCTTTTTTCTCCAGTAAAAGTACTGCTTTCAAAACTACTGAAAGTATAAAAGTAATGTCAGGAAAAAATGCCATTAAGTACAAAAGCTTAGGCCGCTCCACAGGGGCCTGGTGTCCTAGCCCACCTCCCCAAAAACCCCATTCTTCTAAAAGCCATAATGACTATAATGTTATATTAAAATGTTAATGTTGATACGTTTGGGATGCGCTAGGCTTCCTGTTTCAGCCGCATATACGCCCATTAAACATGAATGTAGTCTAGTACAATGTAAATATATTAAAGAAGTATATCTGTTACTACTGAACATTAACATGTGTTTCATGGAGCAGAAGATATGATGACTAGTTGTTTATAAGTATTGTAATGAAGTCAAACTTCAAAGACAGGTTATCCATAATCTTTACTGGAATGTAAATGTACATAAATGAAAACAAGCTGAAATGAAACAGGAGTAACGAGACTATGTTTAAAATGTAAGAAGTAGAAAGTACAGATAATGGAGTGTAAATGTAATGAGTAGAAAGTACTGATAATGGAGTGTAAATGTAAGGAGTAGAAAGTACTGATAATGGAGTGTAAATGTAAGGAGTAGTAAAGTACTGATAATGGTATATAAATGTAAGGAGTAGAAAGTACAGATAATGGAGTGTAAATGTAAGGAGTAGAAAGTACTGATAATGGAGTGTAAATGTAAGGAGTAGAAAGTACTGATAATGGAGTGTAAATGTAAGGAGTAGAAAGTTCTGATAATGGAGTGTAAATGTAAGGAGTAGAAAGTACTGATAATGGAGTGTAAATGTAAGGAGTAGAAAGTACTGATAATGGAGTGTAAATGTGAGGAGTAGAAAGTACTGATAATGGAGTGTAAATGTAAGGAGTAGAAAGTACTGATAATGAAGTGTAAATGTAAGGAGTAGAAAGTACAGATAATGGAGTGTAAATGTAAGGAGTAGAAAGTACTGATAATGGAGTGTAAATGTAAGGAGTAGAAAGTACTGATAATGGAGTGTAAATGTAAGGAGTAGAAAGTACAGATAATGGAGTGTAAATGTAAGGAGTAGAAAGTACTGATAATGAAGTGTAAATGTAAGGAGTAGAAAGTACTGATAATGAAGTGTAAATGTAAGGAGTAGAAAGTACTGATAATGGAGTGTAAATGTAAGGAGTAGAAAGTACTGATAATGGAGTGTAAATGTAAGGAGTAGAAAGTACTGATAATGGAGTGTAAATGTAAGGAGTAGAAAGTTCTGATAATGGAGTGTAAATATAAGGAGTAGAAAGTACTGATAATGGAGTGTAAATGTAAGGAGTAGAAAGTACTGATAATGGAGTGTAAATGTAAGGAGTAGAAAGTACTGATAATGGAGTGTAAATGTAAGGAGTAGAAAGTTCTGATAATGGAGTGTAAATGTAAGGAGTAGAAAGTACTGATAATGGAGTGTAAATGTAAGGAGTAGAAAGTACTGATAATGGAGTGTAAATGTAAGGAGTAGAAAGTACTGATAATGAAGTGTAAATGTAAGGAGTAGAAAGTACAGATAATGGAGTGTAAATGTAAGGAGTAGAAAGTACTGATAATGGAGTGTAAATGTAAGGAGTAGAAAGTACTGATAATGGAGTGTAAATGTAAGGAGTAGAAAGTACAGATAATGGAGTGTAAATGTAAGGAGTAGAAAGTACTGATAATGAAGTGTAAATGTAAGGAGTAGAAAGTACTGATAATGAAGTGTAAATGTAAGGAGTAGAAAGTACAGATAATGGAGTGTAAATGTAAGGAGTAGAAAGTACTGATAATGGAGTGTAAATGTAAGGAGTAGAAAGTACTGATAATGGAGTGTAAATGTAAGGAGTAGAAAGTACAGATAATGGAGTGTAAATGTAAGGAGTAGAAAGTACTGATAATGAAGTGTAAATGTAAGGAGTAGAAAGTACTGATAATGAAGTGTAAATGTAAGGAGTAGAAAGTACTGATAATGGAGTGTAAATGTAAGGAGTAGAAAGTACTGATAATGGAGTGTAAATGTAAGGAGTAGAAAGTACTGATAATGAAGTGTAAATGTAAGGAGTAGAAAGTACTGATAATGGAGTGTAAATGTAAGGAGTAGAAAGTACTGATAATGGAGTGTAAATGTAAGGAGTAGAAAGTACTGATAATGGAGTGTAAATGTAAGGAGTAGAAAGTTCTGATAATGGAGTGTAAATGTAAGGAGTAGAAAGTACTGATAATGGAGTGTAAATGTAAGGAGTAGAAAGTTCTGATAATGGAGTGTAAATGTAAGGAGTAGAAAGTACTGATAATGGAGTGTAAATGTAAGGAGTAGAAAGTACTGATAATGGAGTGTAAATGTAAGGAGTAGAAAGTACTGATAATGGAGTGTAAATGTAAGGAGTAGAAAGTACTGATAATGAAGTGTAAATGTAAGGAGTAGAAAGTACTGATAATGGAGTGTAAATGTAAGGAGTAGAAAGTACTGATAATGGAGTGTAAATGTAAGGAGTAGAAAGTACTGATAATGGAGTGTAAATGTAAGGAGTAGAAAGTACAGATAATGGAGTGTAAATGTAAGGAGTAGAAAGTACTGATAATGAAGTGTAAATGTAAGGAGTAGAAAGTACTGATAATGAAGTGTAAATGTAAGGAGTAGAAAGTACTGATAATGGAGTGTAAATGTAAGGAGAAGAAAGTACTGATAATGGAGTGTAAATGTAAGGAAAAGAAAGTACTGATAATGGAGTGTAAATGTAAGGAGTAGAAAGTACTGATAATGGAGTGTAAATGTAAGGAGTAGAAATTACTGATAATGGAGTGTAAATGTAAGGAGTAGAAAGTACTGATAATGGAGTGTAAATGTAAGGAGTAGAAAGTACTGATAATGGAGTGTAAATGTAAGGAGTAGAAAGTACTGATAATGGAGTGTAAATGTAAGGAGTAGAAAGTACTGATAATGGAGTGTAAATGTAAGGAGTAGAAAGTTCTGATAATGGAGTGTAAATGTAAGGAGTAGAAAGTACTGATAATGGAGTGTAAATGTAAGGAGTAGAAAGTACTGATAATGGAGTGTAAATGAAAGGAGTAGAAAGTTCTGATAATGGAGTATAAATGTAAGGAGTAGAAAGTACTGATAATGGAGTGTAAATGAAAGGAGTAGAAAGTACAGATAATGCAGTGTAAATGTAAGGAGTAGAAAGTACTGATAATGGAGTGTAAATGTAAGGAGTAGAAAGTACTGATAATGAAGTGTAAATGTAAGGAGTAGAAAGTACTGATAATGGAGTATAAATGTAAGGAGTAGAAAGTACTGATAATGGAGTGTAAATGTAAGAAGAAGAAAGTACTGATAATGGAGTATAAATGTAAGGAGTAGAAAGTACTGATAATGGAGTGTAAATGTAAGGAGTAGAAAGTACTGATAATGAAGTGTAAATGTAAGGAGTAGAAAGTACAGATAATGGAGTGTAAATGTAAGGAATAGAAGTAAAAAGTCATTAGAAAAATAATTTCTCCAGTAAAGTATAAATAAAGTAAGGTAACTAAGTATTTACACTTTGTTACTTGACAGCTCTGCTGTATTTAGAGACCCATCTAGAGATGTTTTCAAAATGTGGGCGTGGTCTTAATTTTAACCTTAAGAATTGCAGTTGGTAAATGTATGAAATTTGCATAGCAGAAGATGAACAGATGCAAATGTTCCAGTCTGGCTGAAACTCTGGTGAAACAGGTTTATACCCTAAGTGTCACTGCAGTGCCCCCTTCCTGCAGCTTTCAGAATGCATCCCGTGCTGCACTGTGAATTTCCAGGTGAGGCGTTTAGGACGCTGTGACGTGGGAATAGAAGAAGTTTGTGTAAGCTTTTAAGTATGTGAGTTTCTGGCTTTAATCTGTCAACGCCCCCACCCCACCCCAGCCGACCCCCAAGCTTTGATATGATAATGTTGAGAGTGCTTTATTTATTTGTAGCCAGCTTGTCCTCTCTTTACGTGAACAGTAACAGTTTTGCTAGCTGGACAATAGCTTGTGTGTTTGTGCATATTTTGTTTTTGCTTCATTTCTCTGTGGTCAGCACTTCTAAATGCGTCCTATTGATTCAAGGTCCACTTTCTGCTCCCCTCCCAGCGAGTGGGCCGAGGCTGAGGTCACAGGAGTGAGTGAGTCAGTGGATTTTGGCTTGGGCTGATGGGTAGGGCTCTTCTTCTCTTCTCTTTTCTTTTTCTTATTTTTTTCTCTTCTCTGCTCCCCTCGTTTAATGATGGTCCAGCAAATAAAACAGATGAACTCAGTTTACCCACAAACATGGTCCGTCAGTCAAGACCTGCTTGGTTCCTGAAATGTGCTTGTTTAGCTTTAGCACTGAGGGCTCAAAGCTCATGTACTTAACAAGTAATGGAATTATATAGCCCACCAGCCAGCAGGCTTCAATCATCACATTGTCTATGAACATAGAGAAGTATGCATTCGGTGTGTAAGGAAATATTAAAATATGGAAAATATGATAAGTTTGGTGATACTGTATCAATTCTCAAAAAACTGTATCAATACACAGATTCCTGGCAGACAGTGAATCAGTGTGTGTTGTTTAAACCTCTGACCACTAGATGGCAGTGTTGTAATCCATTTTCAGCTGCACTCCAACATTAACAAGCAGCACAAGGACGCAATGCTATTGTAAGCATATATAAATATAGTGGTGTGTTTTAATAGTAGGATTTGAAAAATCACAGTATATCACTTGGAGTATCACAATATATCATGATTTATTGAATCGTGACCTCTGTATCACGATACGTATTGTATCGCCAGGTTCTTGCCAACACACAGCTCTAATATGCATACAAGACGTCTAATGCTACTATTTTCAGCCTTGCCACTGACTGTCTATAATCTATAATCCATCTGTTTCTATTGAATATGAAACTGTCGGAGATGTAAAGCAGACTTAATCTTCCAGCTCGCGCTCATGTGCCTCCTAATCAGCCTCTCTGCGGCAGGGAGAACAAAGGCGGTTCTGTGTATTTGTTTGGGAAGAGCGCAGCATCCTCTCCGAGGCTCACAGCCGCGCTGCCTGACAAACCGCCCTTTCACATCGCTTCCTCCTCTCCGTCCAGCCGCCGTGTCGTCACAGTGACTCCGCAGACAATGACCACAGCTGACCGCTGGGGCTGACGCTGCTGCAACACCACGGTCTGTAAGGAGGGAGAGGAGTGGTGGTACAGTATGATCTTTTGATGTGGGGTCAGTGTGTATAGAGGGGCATATGTTTGTGTTTTATATAATTCTGGATATTTTGATGTGTGATAAGCTCACTGTTACAGCACCAAAGGTGAAGTATGTCTGCGAGTGTGAGAGACGTCCGTGATTGGTTGGGGAGTTTATGTTGACTGTGGAAGTTTGGAATGGTTGGTTTCAGTGGAGGAGTCTCAGTGGTGGAGAAGAGTTGTACCTGTGCTCAGAGCTGGCTGATATGTTAATTATTGTGATATAACTCTTTGTTTTGTGAAGTGTTTCACTGGTTGGCAAATCTTTGCACCTTTCTGAACATAAGGAATGGTTTAAAGTAGAGATGGAAGGATCGATCGGCTATGTATCGGTATCAAAATATGTGATCGGCCGATATTTCTCCAATGTAGCCGATCCCAAGAGCCAATCGATGGCGTTAAACAAATGAGCTTAATTTCTGTATTTCCAGCTAGCATTTTGTTGAAACCTCCTCCGGCCAGCTCCCTGCAATTCCTATCTGAACCACTAGGTGGAAACACATATCCTTTTATTTTCTACAGACTGACTGAAGCAGCGGCCTCGCCAGCACAGTTTGCGTTCACGGCATGTGCTGTCCGTCTGGCAGTTTGTTGCTGTATGTGACTCAGACTCGTCCAGGACATTTTTAAAATGTGTAAAGTCAGTGTGTCTCGTTGAGGAACAAAGATATTTAACTCTATTAATCTGATACAGCACCTCACACAGCTGAATACAGTGAGTATCAGCAAACAGCAGAGCTAGCACACACAGCTAGCACAAAACTAATAACCCAGAACACCTACAGACCAGATCTGACCGGTACAAACAGAACAGCAGCAACAATTCAATATTCTACATTTAATGATTACAGATTTAGTTTAAAATAACAGAGTCTGTGTTTAATGACTGCAGTTTTTACTGCATTTATTTAATTAACTTTTTTTGTTTTAAATTAAGGGTATAAATGTAATGATTGCAGTTTTGGGAATATTTGTTTAATTTACTTTGTTTATTTACTGTTATGTTGTTAAAAAATATTATGCTGTTTCATATGAGCTCGTTAAAAATGGTAATAAACCAGTTTAGACCATGTTTGATGACGTGCTAATAACTACATGTAGCCCTGCTGTGGGATATAGCCCCGCCCTCGATTGGTAACGGCCAATCACGCTGAAAGGTAATCGGCAATCGAAATTGGCCTCAAAAACGCTGATCGGTCCATGAGCGTCAAGCCACACTTAACCATTTGGTGGTTCGACTGAGGAACTGCAACAACATTTAAACTGTAGTATTGCTGTTTTGATCAAGAGCCCTACCTGTGTTGCTGTTGGTAAAGATAGCTTGTTTGTTGGTTTCCCCCACAAGAACTTTATTACTTAGCGATGGTTGCCAGGTAAAGACTGTTATTAGGGGTGTAAGAAAATATTTAATGATATGTTTAGTGATACTGTATCAATTCTTAAAAACAGTATTGATAAATATAATCAATAAACAGTTTACATGCAAATATTTGTGGTCAGAGGTTTAAACACTAGATCAAAGTGTTGTAATCCATTTTCAGCTCCACTCCAACATAAACAAGCAGCACAAGGGCGCAATGCTATTTTAGACATTAGCAAACCTCTTCATATAGAATCGCAATATCACAATATATCGCTATATATCGAATCGTGACCTTAGTATCATGATACGTATTGTATCGCCAGGTTCCTGCCAATACACAACCCTAGTAGTAATCTACTACTATGGTTCTGCTTTAATACAATAAAAAAAACTAAGTGGACGTACTGAAAAAATGTTTACCATGTTTGATCTGCAGGGTTTAACAGCAGGACTACATCACATTCTAAACCGGAGGGTCCCAGAAATGAACAGAATACAGAAAATTTGGTGCAACAAACCACAAAACTAAAGCTCTAGTTCTTGTTTTTTGTGCCTGTACGTATCACGTTTCTGTGACATCCAAAAACTCCTACGTTCACCAACGTACGACTGATGTGTGGATCAGTCCAGAATTTTAACAATTAGTACTTCAGAACATGGCAGCAGCAGTGAAAATGTATTCCACCTGATTGTAGTTCAACTTCAACTCTAATTAATCCACAGTTCACATGCGTGCTGAGCATTTCACTTTCAGGTCAGTTCACTTGGGTCTGGAACCCTGTTGGGTGGGGGGGATTCGCACACCACTGTTGAATACGGTTCAGCCGACAGAACGGGCTGTGAAATGCTTTACAGACCCTCTGGAACAAAATCACATGTAGGTCTGGAGTTTTATGGTTCTGCCTGTAGTGCAAGCTTTTGCCAATATTGTATCAATTTTTTATTTATTTATTTTTTTTGCTTTACTTTTATTTTATTGCGCCAGAATGTTGTACAGACGCGATACTGAGCACACAGGAAGTTGTCCTACAATTTTAACACAAAATTCTGTGCAAAATGAAGTGTTGTTGTGCAACAAAGGTCCAAAAATAAGTTTTGTGTTGTGTGTTGGCCCCACAACTTTGAGAATAACGTTTTTTAAGCTCGATTGTGCCTCAGACTAGGGTGGTGCGATATTGACAGTAAATGATATCTGGATATTTTCTATAATTTAGTTGATAACGATAAATAGTGATATTTGTATATGTGTTCGTAAAAGTCTTATTTTATTAGCGTGTACTTCTTAAAGGATATTAATATCCATTCATCCATCCATCTATCCATCATCTTCCACTCCCCCTTTATCCAGCTTCCCATGCCCCCGATTAGCGGGGCTGGAGCGAAGGCACTGTTTTAGTGAATGGCTCTGCTGAAGTTGCTGAGTGAGTGTTTAGACTCCTTATCTGGCATACTCCTCATACTCTCTTCATACTCCTCATACCCTCTTCATACTCCTCATACTCTCTTCATACTCCTCATACCCTCTTCATACTCCTCATACTCTCTTCATACTCCTCATACCCTCTTCATACTCCTCATACTCTCTTCATACTCCTCATACCCTCTTCATACTCCTCATACTCTCTTCATACTCCTCATACTCTCTTCATACTCCTCATACCCTCTTCATACTCCTCATACTCTCTTCATACTCCTCATACTCTCTTCATACTCTCTTCATACTCTCTTCATACTCTCTTCATACTCTCTTCATACTCTCTTCATACTCCTCATACTCTCTTCATACTCCTCATACTCTCTTCATACTCCTCATACTCTCTTCATACTCCTCATACTCTCTTCATACTCCTCATACCCTCTTCATACTCCTCATACCCTCTTCATACTCCTCATACCCTCTTCATACTCCTCATACTCTCTTCATACTCTCTTCATACTCTCTTCATACTCCTCATACTCTCTTCATACTCCTCATACCCTCTTCATACTCCTCATACCCTCTTCATACTCCTCATATTCTCTTCATACTCTCTTCATACTCTCTTCATACTCCTCATACTCTCTTTATACTCTCTTCATACTCTCTTCATACTCTCCTCATACTCTCTTCATACTCTCTTCATACTCTCTTCATACTCTCTTCATACTCTCCTCATACTCTCTTCATACTCTCTTCATACTCTCTTCATACTCTCTTCATACTCTCTTCATACTCCTCATACTCTCTTTATACTCTCCTCATACTCTCTTCATACTCTCCTCATACTCTCCTCATACTCTCTTCATACTCTCTTCATACTCTCCTCATACTCTCTTCATACTCTCCTCATACTCTCTTCATACTCTCTTCATACTCTCTTCATACTCCTCATACTCTCTTAATACTCCTCATACTCTCTTTATACTCTCTTCATACTCTCCTCATACTCTCCTCATACTCTCTTCATACTCTCTTCATACTCCCTTCATACTCTCTTTATACTCTCTTCATACTCTCCTCATACTCTCCTCATACTCTCTTCATACTCTCTTCATACTCTCTTCATACTCCTCATACTCTCTTCATACTCTCTTCATACTCTCTTCATACTCTCCTCATACTCTCTTCATACTCTCTTCATACTCCTCATACTCTCTTCATACTCTCTTCATACTCTCTTCATACTCTCTTCATACTCCTCATACTCTCTTCATACTCTCTTCATACTCTCTTCATACTCCTCATACTCTCTTTATACTCTCCTCATACTCTCCTCATACTCTCCTCATACTCTCTTCATACTCTCTTCATACTCTCTTCATACTCTCTTCATACTCTTCATACTCTCTTCATACTCCTCATACTCTCTTCATACTCCTCATACTCTCTTAATACTCCTCATACTCTCCTCATACTCTCTTCATACTCTCCTCATACTCTCTTCATACTCTCCTCATACTCTCTTAATACTCTCCTCATACTCTCTTCATACTCTCCTCATACTCTCTTCATACTCCCTTCATACTCTCTTTATACTCTCTTCATACTCTCCTCATACTCTCCTCATACTCTCCTCATACTCTCTTCATACTCTCCTCATACTCTCTTCATACTCTCTTCATACTCTCTTCATACTCTCCTCATACTCTCTTCATACTCTCTTCATACTCTCTTCATACTCTCCTCATACTCTCTTCATACTCTCTTCATACTCTCCTCATACTCTCCTCATACTCTCTTCATACTCCTCATACTCCCTTCATACTCTCTTCATACTCTCCTCATACTCTCTTCATACTCCTCATACTCTCTTCATACTCTCTTCATACTCTCTTCATACTCTCTTCATACTCTCTTCATACTCTCCTCATACTCTCTTCATACTCTCTTTATACTCTCTTTATACTCTCTTTATACTCTCTTAATACTCTCTTCATACTCCCTTCATACTCTCTTTATACTCTCTTAATACTCTCTTCATACTCTCTTCATACTCTCTTTATACTCTCTTCATACTCTCTTCATACTCTCTTCATACTCTCTTCATACTCTCCTCATACTCTCCTCATACTCTCTTCATACCCTCTTCATACTCTCTTCATACTCTCCTCATACTCTCTTCATACTCTCTTCATACTCTCCTCATACTCTCTTCATACTCTCTTCATACTCTCTTCATACCCTCTTCATACTCTCTTCATACTCTCCTCATACTCTCTTCATACTCCTCATACTCCCTTCATACTCCCTTCATACTCTTCATACTCTCTTCATACTCTCTTCATACTCCCTTCATACTCTCTTCATACTCCTCATACTCTCTTCATACTCTTCATACTCTCTTCATACTCTCTTCATACTCTCTTCATACTCCCTTCATACTCTCTTCATACTCCTCATACTCTCTTCATACTCCTCATACTCTCTTCATACTCTCCTCATACTCTCTTCATACTCTCCTCATACTCTCTTCATACTCTCCTCATACTCTCTTCATACTCTCTTCATACTCTCCTCATACTCTCTTCATACTCTCCTCATACTCTCTTCATACTCTCTTCATACTCCTCATACTCTCTTCATACTCCTCATACTCTCTTCATACTCCCTTCATACTCTCCTCATACTCTCTTCATACCCTCTTCATACTCTCTTCATACTCTCTTCATACTCTCCTCATACTCTCTTCATACTCTCTTCATACTCTCTTCATACCCTCTTCATACTCTCTTCATACTCTCCTCATACTCTCTTCATACTCCTCATACTCCCTTCATACTCCCTTCATACTCTTCATACTCTCTTCATACTCTCTTCATACTCCCTTCATACTCTCTTCATACTCCTCATACTCTCTTCATACTCTTCATACTCTCTTCATACTCTCTTCATACTCTCTTCATACTCTCTTCATACTCCTCATACTCTCTTCATACTCCTCATACTCTCTTCATACTCCTCATACTCTCTTCATACTCTCCTCATACTCTCTTCATACTCTCCTCATACTCTCTTCATACTCTCCTCATACTCCCTTCATACTCCCTTCATACTCTCCTCATACTCTCTTCATACTCTCCTCATACTCTCTTCATACTCTCTTCATACTCCTCATACTCTCTTCATACTCCTCATACTCTCTTCATACTCCCTTCATACTCTCTTCATACTCTCTTCATACTCTCCTCATACTCTCTTCATACTCCCTTCATACTCTCTTCATACTCTCCTCATACTCTCCTCATACTCTCTTCATACTCCCTTCATACTCTCTTCATACTCTCCTCATACTCTCTTCATACTCTCTTCATACTCTCTTCATACTCTCCTCATACTCTCTTCATACTCCCTTCATACTCTCTTCATACTCTCCTCATACTCCCTTCATACTCTCTTCATACTCTCTTCATACTCTCCTCATACTCTCTTCATACTCTCTTCATACTCCCTTCATACTCTCTTCATACTCCTCATACTCCCTTCATACTCTCTTCATACTCCCTTCATACTCCCTTCATACTCCTCATACTCTCTTCATACTCTCCTCATACTCTCTTCATACTCTCCTCATACTCCCTTCATACTCTCTTCATACTCTCCTCATACTCTCCTCATACTCTCTTCATACTCTCTTCATACTCCTCATACTCTCCTCATACTCCCTTCATACTCTCTTCATACTCTCCTCATACTCTCTTCATACTCCTTATGCTCCCCTCATACTCTGTGTGGTGGTTTGTTGGGAGATGATGATCAGGTTAGCTGTTGATCTTTAACGTCTGTTTTCTTACTAAGTCTGTAAACTGCTGTCTCCTGAGTAACGTTAGTCTTTTCAGATCCAGACCAGCTCCACACGAGTGAAGATGATCCTCGTCTAGGAGTTAAATCTAAGGAGGTAGACTGTGAGGCTGGCTGTGTCTGAGTTTCTTCCCCTGGCGCAGTGTGTTCACTCACTTTCAGCTTTAGGTGTGTATAAGTTGTTTAGGCAGCTGAGGTAGCTTTAGCCTATGCTAGCACACCGTTATGGGCACTCTTAATTTGCAGCAGCCCGTACTAAAGCATGAAGTAGTGAGCGTGTGGAGTTGTTTTTTCCCTGGTGAGTAGGAGTGGGCGATATGGCCCTACAAATAATATCACGATATTTCTTGGTATTTTTGTGATAATGATACTTTTGGCGATATGACAAAACATTGAATTAAAAAAAATATTTCAAGAATACACTACTGCCATAAATTGAAAATGAAGTTTTATTATTGCATACGATATGAAATGGCACACTCCTAACTGAGATATTAAAAAACACATTTTAATCAGACTGTAACAGTAGTCAATGATCCAGAATGTCATGATACTAAATAATACACTCCAAATATCTCCATATATCCAGAACTGAAGTAAAGTGAATGATACTGGAGATAAAATCTGTCTCTAGTAGATATATGATGGGAAATGAGAAAAGTGTGAATGTTTCTTTTTCTAAAAACAGGAAAAGTAGTACCTGATGTGATAATTAGTGATGGGTGATATGGTATATGATATTTCAGGGTATAATATCGTTCACCATATTCAAAACGATATGGCACACCCCTACCGATGAGTAGCGTACTCTTAACATCAACTCACGCATCGTTAACACGGAATTTAAGATATTATCGTAGACGATGTATATTGTGTATCCCTACCTCAGACCCCATCCTCCAGTGGATGGAGCTCAGAACTCACTCAGCACTGGATGACTCGCTCTGAGGATGTGAGAGATCTAGTGTTATCACTGTTTGTTCATCAGTATCACGTTGGTTTTATCTTGGAAGTCCAAACACCAAGCCTCTGATAGTATAAGAATTAATGTTGCACCGATACCGTATGGGTATCGGCGCCGATACTGCACTTACACACAGTATCAGTATCGGCAGTAGAGAGCGCTGATACCATGAAGCTCATTGACTAAATGGCTGCACGTGTTTCTGCATTGTGACAATTTTTATTTTTTCATAGCTCTGAAAGTGGAAGACTATAAATATCAGGATTTATAGCCATATATTAAGCGTTTAAGTCAGAGTTGGTATCGGTATCGGTACTCAGTATCGGCAGATACCTGAAAAGCTGGTATCGGTAAGGAAAAAGTGGTATCGGCGCATCCCTAATAAGAATGTATGTAAGAATGTCCTGTAGGGCGTTTGAGATGTAGAATGATCGCCGCAGATGGTCAGTCCTCCCAGCCTGGCAGACTGTGCCCAGTCAGTGTGCGGGATGCCAGCGCTGGCGTGTTGGACTCGGCTTCAGTGTGAATAAAGATGTGAATCTGCTGTGTTCCGCCTCGGAGCATCGGCCAAGCTGTTGATCAGACAAATTAGCGCGGGGGTCATTCCTCAGTCGTCGTCATGGAGACGGAGTGGTGGGGGGGAGGGTGTTCGAACAGTTTTTGTTTGTTTAATGTTTTGCTGTTTGATATTTGATGAGCTGTGAGAGGACCGGGCCTGAGCAGCGAGATGTCTACCACAGCTGGAGTCCTGCTGGGACACGTCAGGCTGTAGTCCCCCAGAGAGACATGATTCGGTGAGAGAGAGAGAGAGAGAGAGAGAGAGAGAGAGACCGTTACTCTGTTACCAAATCACCAGCGATGTGGGAAAGTCCCACCAGAGCTGCTCCGCTGTGGAGACACCTGTGGAAACTCATTAGTGCTCAAGTTACATTTCTTCGCTGTTGGATACAAACAAGGCATTCTAACAATTTACCCAGTTTTCCACTGTCCCCAGATGTAGTCCATCAACCAAGACATATTTGGAGTGCAGATTCATTTTTGCTGCTTTGGTTTGGAACGGGGACTACCAGGCTAACACTGCTCAAACATGAGAACTCAGTAGTAACACAAGTAGCCCAAGTCATTTCTTTTACAACCACTAAAATCATATTAAGGTTTCGCCAAAGTAGTTTAGAACACAGTATGAGCTGCAAAACCGAGACTTCAGCCAATGCTGACATCTCCATGGCTGGTTTTCACAAAGCAGGACTGATCTCAGATCAGATTTCTCCATATTTGTAGTGGCCATGCTCACAAATACTGATTGTAGGTCAGCACTTCTGAAGCGTCTTTGTCTCTCTGTTCTCTGAAGTTACTTGGAGCTCATGGTAAGTCATACTGTGTCCTAAACCGTGTTGACGCGTCTGCGCAACCTTGGCGGTGTCACAGAATGACCTTTTATTTAGCACCGTTTTTTTTTTTTTTTTCTTTGAGGTGAACATGTGGTTTACACGCCCATTTACACCCTATGATTTGGTTCTAGAATGAAATGAGCTGTTTCTTTTTTAGAGTTCATGAGTAATTTAATGAGCCGCGCTCTGATTTGCTGGTTTACAGTAGGGCTGTGTATCCTGACGATACCATACATATCATGGTACCTTTCAGGCTTACCTTTCAATATATCACGATACATTGTCTTTTTCTATTATAATATAATGAAAACACACCTCCTCATTCAGAGATTTGCTAATGCTGATGTTAACAGTCTTGCCTCATGTTACTGAGTCTAACACTGCTGTCTAGTGGTCGGGGGTTTAAATACAATACAAAATGAACCAATGTCTGCTGCAAATCTTGTATTTGAAATACCATAAATTTTGCAGGTCAAATTTTCAATAACACCAAATTTCTCACCTGAAAAAACTTGATTTCAGGTTCAAGTTCTGGTGACACTGATTTAAATAATATATAAAAATAATATAAAAATTGCTAGTATAGCGTTCACAGCCTGGAATGGTACGTTTCTATGTGTTTACTCCACCATCCCTGTTGCTCTGTTGTGCTTCTTTACTGCTGGGCTAGAATATGAGCTGGTGTTTGTAAATGTTGGGGTGTCAAAATTTGGAGCTCTGCCTGTTTTATCGTCTCTCTTTTCTAAATGCAGGATTTGTATTTGAAGGAGGAACAACAGTGCTAAAGGGACCTCGGCTGGTAAGACTTGTAAGCCTTAATATGATGTAATGACTCTAAATTATTAAGACATGTTGTAAAAAATCACTAAAAGTATCAGATTTATTAGATTTGGTGTAAAATCCGCTGCACGTGGGTCTCCATTGTTGTATCTACTGACGTGATCAGCGGGTAGTGACGTCAAATAGTTACAGTAACCGGCCGTCACGCTTGAGCACAGCTAGCTACTAAACATGCTACTGTTCAGTCTGTACAGTTTGAGCTAGAACTCAACATTTCTGACATCAGCGGTGACATCACACACCACGTTAGTGTAAATGGTGAACAGAGAGGGTGGAGGAGAGAGTGACACAGTGCTGGAGTTGTTGTGAAACTGTGTGTCGGTGTTGACGGAGAAGGAGAGTGTCTGTTAAAGGAGCTCCGCTTTCTAGCAGGAAACATTCACACTCAGTAAACAGCTACATACACTGAACGGGAGTGTCTCTGAGCTTCACACTCCTTTATTAGTGAACTAGTATGTTCACTACTAAGACTGTACTTTCACCTTCAGGATCCACAAATAAGGAGAAGCAGCTGCCGCTAACGCTAAACGTTCTCAGGAGAGAATCCAGCGCATGTTCACGTTCACGGTTCTTCTTGTGGTTCTCCATAATCTGGAGCTTCTGGACTTCCTGTGTGGAGAAACTGTGGCACTGCATTGTGTTTTAGTCTCCGCTTAAAACCAACAGCCTCCGTCAAGTCTCTCACCAGTGGTGGTCTACTGAACCACTCAAACTCATCCAGACTGAAGTGAGGAGAGCAGAGCGGGGGTCTTTGGGTAGCTGTGTTGGTCCACACGCTGCTTCACTAACTGTTCTTCTTGTTTATGTTTGTGAAGCTGTTTAGACTAATATCAGTCTTCACACTGACTTTCACTGAAACAGCATCAACAACACAATGTACATGGTTTTCTTTAAGCTAGATTAGTAACTAACACTCACTCCTTCACACCACAGTCCAGTTTAGACCTGAAACCATCTGACCTCATCTACCCAGCAGGCATTGCACGTCAGAAATAATGGCTGCGTCCAATATGTTAAATATTTAGAATAAAATAGTTCATTTATTAATAAATCTGATACTTTTGTGATTTTTTTTACAACATATCTTAACAATTTAGAGTCATTACACCATATTAAGGCTTACAAGTGTTACCAGCCGGGGTTCCCTTTAAAAGTTCACAGTATGTACAGTTCTATGTACTGAAGTCTTGTTATTGTACTATTTAAGAATATAAATACTAGTTTTCTGTTCTGTGGCACCTTTTAATAAAGATCTGTATGACGTCTGAGCAGGATGTGTGAAGTTTTGGTGATATGTAGTTGGTCAGTAGTGTTGAACTCTCCACTCCAGTCCTGCTAACCAAGACTTATTGTGGATGTGGAGTGTAGATCAGATACAGTTAAGCTGAGTGTCCAGTTACTGTGAATGATCTGTTCCAGCACCTAAGCTGTGTTGTTGTTGTTTCACTATTCAGACCATAGAGAATCTGTGGGAACATGTTATTCTTGTTCTGACCTGCTGTCTCTCTCTGTAGTCTCTGTTCTGATGAGCTGATGAGTCTTCTTTAAATACCTGTGGTTGGTGGTCTGGCCCTATGAAGCACTTTGCCGGCTCCACAGGTTGAAGACCCCTGGAGTGGAGGATGGATATTGTTCAGCTGTGGCAGCAGTGGTTGTGTAACTCCTGGCTGCTGCTGGAACTACTTTCTCTGGTGGAGGAAATGTGTGCAGGTGTTGGTGTGAAGCTTCTCTGCGTTTGGTTTTTGTTTTGGCGTGTGAGCTGCAGCTTTGTGGACGATCAGGTTTCTGCAGTGGGCTCTCAAACATCCGGCGCAGTCTGTACTGATGTGGAGTGTGTACTCGTCAGGGTGGGCGCTGGTGTGTGTTCTGTGTTATTTATGCACTGTTACAGAGGGTCTTTGTTTAACTGTGGAACCTAAGAAGACCACTTTATACACACACACACACACACACACACACACACACACACTGTTATGTAAGCAGTACAGTCGGTTGAGTGCAAAGGAATGGTTTGCATTAAACTCAAGATGGAGTAAATCAGCATCTCTCTTTCTACCCTTCTGTCACTTTTCCTTTCTTTCTCTCTCTCTCACTCTTTCTTTCTCTGTCTTTCTCTCTCCTCTGTCTCTCTGTCTTTCTCTCGCTCTTGCTGTCTCTCTTTCTCTGTCTTTCTCTCTCCTCTTCTGTCACTTTTCCTTTCTTTCTCTCCTCTTTCTCTCTGTCTTTCTCTCGCTCTTGCTGTTACTTTTTCTCTGTCTCTCTTTCTACCCTTTCTTCTGTCACGCTCTCTCTTTCTCTCTCCTTTTTCTCTGTCTTTCTTTCTCTCTTTCTCTCTCGCTCTTGCTGTCTCTCTTCCTTTCTCTCTCCCTCTCCTCTCACGCTCTCTCTTTCTCTTACTCTTTCTCTCGTGTCTCTCTCTGTCTTTCTCTCCACTCTCTCTCTTTTTCTCCCTCTCTCATGTCTTTCTCTCTTTTTCTGTCTGTCTTTCTCTCACTCTTGCTCACTTCTCTCTCTCTCTCTTCTTTCTTTGTTTTCCTCTCTCTCTCTTTCTCTTCCTTTCTTGTGTCTTTCTCTCTGCTTTCTTTCTCTATATTCTCTCTCCTCATTCTCTCTGACTGTCTCTCGTCACACCCTTCTCTCTCTCTGTCTCTCTTTCTCAGATCTCTTACGTTTTTCTAATTCTCCTTCTCTCTTGCATGCACTCTCTGTACTCAGTAAATTCTCTTTTTCACTTCCACTCTTCCTTTTTGTCTTTCTGTTTTTTACTCTTCTGTCTCTCTCTATCTTTTTATCTCTTGATATCAGTCTCTCTTTTTGTCGTTTTTATTTCTTTTTTTTAAGTTTCTCCCTCGTATCTAATCTGTCTGTCAATCAGTCTCTTTAAAGTGTTTTAAGTCAACTTTAAGGAAAGGCCTGGTGTGTGTGTGTGTGTGTGTGTGTGTGTGTGTGTGTGTGTGTGTGTGTCTGGGGTGTGTGTGTGAGAGAGAGAAGTACTTTTTCCCCCCTGTGTGTTTCTCGTTCCTCCTCTAACATCCTGAGGGACACACAGCTGGAAAAGCTTCAACAGCTGTAAACTGACGGAAACGAGCAGCAGTGGGGATGTGTGTGTGTGTGTGTGTGTGTGTGTGTGTGTGTGTGTGTGTGTGTGTGTGTGTGTGTGTGTGTGTGTGTGTGTGTGAGTGTGTGTGTGTGTGTGTGTGTGAGTGTGTGTGTGTGTGTGTGTGTGTGTGTGAGGGGGGAGGTTAAAGTGTGTCCAGTGAAGTGGATTCCTGAGTCATTCACAGCACACACTCCAGCATTTATCTGGTTTGTGGTCGTTCTTGAACCTGGTGTTCAGGAGGACTTCAGAAGATCAGCAGGAACTGGAGGTGAGGAGACCGGGTGTCCATTAAAGCAGCACTTCAAAAAAGTGAACCAGAGTTCAACTCTTTATTGAAGAACGCTGCAGGGATGATCTTCACTCCTCTGAAGTTCAGTCTTAGCCGGTTGAGTATTTTCTGCTCCTCACCGTCCAAATAAACCCAAACACGTTCAGTGATGTTGATACTCACAGGAAACATGCCTCCGAGTCCTCTGAGGAAATAAACAGATACTGTTTGTATTTTATTCACCAGGAATAATCAGGATATTCTGTCCTTCCTGCCGTAGCGCTGAACGTATCTCCACCTTCTGAGGTTCTGACTCTGGGGTTAGGATTAGGATTAGGATTAGGGTTAGGGTTAGGATTAGGATTAGGGTTAGGGTTAGGATTAGGATTAGGATTAGGGTTAGGATTAGGGTTAGGATTAGGGTTAGGGTTAGGATTAGGGTTAGGATTAGGGTTAGGATTAGGGTTAGGGTTAGGATTAGGATTAGGGTTAGGATTAGGGTTAGGATTAGGGTTAGGGTTAGGGTTAGGATGAGGATTAAGGGTTAGGTTCTAGGCTCTGCTCACTGAATCTGATGAATTCCACCAGTTTGTGGAACAGAAGCTCAGATACTACAGAGATCATTCATCACTTCAGAGTCTGCTTTCTCTCAGCCTGGAGCTCTGTCTCTCTTTATCTCTGTCTCCCTCTCTTTCTCTCTCTGTCTCTCTATATCTCTGTCTCTCTCAATCTCTCTGTCTCTCTCTCTATCTCTGCCTCTCTATTTCTCTCTCTCTCTTTCTCTATATATTTCTGTCTCTCTATTTCTCTCTCTGTCTATATCTCTGTCTCTATTTCTCTTTCTCTGTCTCTCTATATCTCTCTCTCTATTTCACTCTCTCTATTTCTCTCTCTGTCTCTATTTCTCTCTCTCTGCCTCTCTATATCTCTGTCTCTCTATTTCTCTCTCTCTGCCTCTCTCTATCTCTGCCTCTCTATTTCTCTCTCTTTCTCTATATATTTCTGTCTCTCTATTTCTCTCTCTGTCTATATCTCTGTCTCTATTTCTCTTTCTCTGTCTCTCTATCTCTCTCTCTCTATTTCACTCTCTCTATTTCTCTCTCTGTCTCTCTATTTCTCTCTCTCTGTCTGTATATATCTGTCTCTCTATTTCTCTCTCTCTGTCTCTCTATATATCTGTCTCTCTATTTCTCTTTCTGTCTCTCTATATATATATATCTGTCTCTCTATTTCTCTCTCTCTGCCTCTCTATATCTCTGTCTCTCTATTTCTCTTTCTGTCTCTCTCTCTATATATATATCTGTCTCTCTTTTTCTCTCTCTGCCTCTCTATCTCTGTCTCTCTATTTCTCTTTCTGTCTCTCTATATATATATATCTGTCTCTCTATTTCTCTCTCTCTCTGTCTCTCTCTATATCTCTGTCTCTATATTTTTCTCTCTCTCTGTCTGTCTCTATCTCTCTTTCTGTCTCTCTATATATCTCTGGCTCTCTATTTCTCTCTCTCTCTGTCTCTCTACATATATATCTGTCTTTCTTTCTCTCTCTGTCTCTATTTCTCTCTCTCTGTCTCTCTCTATATCTCTGTCTCTATATTTTTCTCTCTCTCTGTCTGTCTCTATCTCTCTCTCTGTCTCTCTACATATATATATCTGTCTTCCTTTCTCTCTCTGTCTCTATTTCTCTCTCTGTCTCTCTATATCTCTGTCTCTCTATATCTCTGGCTCCCTATATCTCTGTCTCTCTCTATCTCTGTCTCTCTATTTCTCTCTCTCTGTCTCTCTCTATCTCTTTCTCTCCATTTCTCTCTCTATCTCTCTCTGTCTGTCTCTGTCTCTCTCTCTCTCTCTCTGTGTTTCTCCATATCCGTGTTTCTTTCTCAGTCTCTCTGTCACTCTCTCTCCCTCAGTATCTTTCTATCTCTCGCTTTCTATCTGTTTCTTTTTCAGTCTCTGTCTTTCTATATATATATATCTTTTTCTCAGTGTCTCTCTCTATATCTATCTGTCTCTATCCCTCGCTCTCACTCAGTGTTTTGTCTTTGCTTTTTTTCTTGCTTATTTCTTACCTCACTTTCTTTTTTCCTCGTTTTCTGTCTTTCTTTTCTTTCCCACATGTTTCCTCTCTTTCTCACTCTTTCGCAGTTTCTCTGAATCTCTCCTCTTTGTCTCACCCTTCCCCTGTCTTTTCCTTTTCTCTCCCTCGTTCTGTTTCTCTCCTGTGCTTCTCTCTCTCTCAGTTCCTTTCCTTTCTTCTGTTCTTCCTCTCTCCATGTATCTTTCTCTCTCGCTCTCTCTCCCTCCACTGTTGTGTAGCCGTAGTGGGCGTGGCCTCTGTGAGAGAGTCACATGACTGTGCTGGTGGGCGGAGCCTGTGTGAGACTCGTTGGCTCCAGCTGTGTTCCACACAGGAGGGTTCAGCCTGAGCGGCAGGGTGAGTCTGCACTTTCTTTCTGCGTGTTTCTCCTCCTCTCCTCTGCTCCTTTTCCTCCTCTCCTCCTCTCCTCTGCTCCTTTTCCTCCTCTTCCTCTCGCTCTCGTTCTGCCTCTCCAGCTTGTGCGTTGCGTTGTGGCTGTTTGTGTTACTGTAACGGTACCTTTGCACTTCGGTTACTATGTGCAGTACAGTGTGCGTCTGATGTCCATCAGAACTGAGCCCAGTTTTCTTGTGTTGACGGTCGGATGTTGTTGTTGTTGTTGTTGTTGTTGTTTTGGACTGTTGTGTTTGTGTATGCATGTTGACGGACACTTATCTAAAACGCTGTTTAAGTCAAAGTCAAGTGAAGAGCTCTGGTGAGCGTGTACTTAACAGAAGTGCTGCACGACTGTAGGAGAGAAGAGGGAGGTGTGGCATGGCTGTGTTAGTGAATGTATGTGGTGGTGGTGTTGGGGGTGGGGGGGATAGGGGGGGTGTATGTTGGGCCCCCCCCCCCCTCACTTTTCTCCGTCTGCACCTACTCTCCGGGCCTTGTAATTATTGCTTACAGGTTACAGGGTTTCTCCTTGTTTCTGCCGCTCTTTGTACTTGTGTTCACTCTCTCTCTCTCTCTCTCTCTCTCTCTCTCTCTCTCTCTCTCTCTCTCTCTCTCTCTCTCTCTCAGTTCTTCCTTTGCAAGCTTTTTTCTATTTTCTTTTTTCCTCCCAAGTTCCACTTCAGTGTTCTTCAAGCCTCATTCAAAAAGTCTGAGCTGAAACACTCCTCATAATAATATTAATAATGCACTTTATTTATTTTCAATAAACTGATTATGCTGTTCTCTTCTTCTGTTCATTATTAGCAGCAAATGCTGAGTAGTTGTCACTCGTACACCTGGAGGTGCTGAGCTTCTCTTTAGACTAATATTGAGAAGAAGTCTTGCTGTTCACTTGCAGCAGCCCGTGTGAAGAAGTTAAGTTAGCTTGGTTAATAAGGCTTGGCTGTTTTCAGCTAACAGTTTTTTTTTGTATAGGCTGATTTCAGTTTGTAGTGTTAGTTGATATGAGCTGTTTTCAGTTAGCTAGCTTGTTAGTACAGCGAGCTGGCATAAGCTATTATAATATTCATTATATTTATTTATTTATTATATTTAGTTTATCCAGTTAGCTAGCTTTGGCTGTTTTTCTTTAGTGCAACACCAAAAGAAAAATCTTTTGTAAGTATATTACAACTTTATACTGGGTTTTAATTAGGGCGGTGTAATGGCAAGAATGTGGCGATACAACGCTCACGATTCAATGTGTTGCGATATACTGAGATACTGCAAACTAAATTTTAAAAAGCCTACTATTAAAACACACCACTATATGAACAGGTTTATCAATGCTTTCAATAGCTTTACGCCCTTGTGCTGCTTGTTAATGTTGGAGTGGAGCTGAAAATGGATTACAACACTGCCATCTAGTGGTCAGAGATTTAAACACAACACCCAATCATTCACTGTTTGCCAGGAACCTGTGTATCGATACCGATCTTCGATATTTCAGTGTTTTCTTATTCCCCTAGTTTTATTATTGTTGTAGGAGTTAAAATTGTTCACAGTGGTGATGATGGGAACCAGACGTCTGACTAGTTTGATGTCTCTAAAAGCTACATGATAGAAGATTATAAAATAAAAAATTAAATACATTTATTAAAGTTGCATATCGAAACTTTTAGGTTCTCTAGTAGTTTTGGATAGTAATAAAAGTGACTATACTTGTGTTAGATATTAATCCCTGGTTCTCATCACCGCACCTGTATAAAAACTAGTCAGTAGGTTTCTCTAAAATGAACCATCTCACATCAGCAGAGGTAAACAGGCTCTCAGAGCGCTTCAGTGTCACAGTTGTTGGTGTGTCTGGTGGAGTTTCCTTTAAAAGTCTCAGTACAGTGAAGGAAGTGTGGGGGCTTTTCTTCTGTGCTGAAGACCGTCTTCTGAACACACCACTGGAGTGTAAAGCTGAGATACCCAGAATTCCTCAGTGATAAAGCCCGGGGCAGCTGCTGGAGTGTTACGTTTCGGTGCTCGCTGTGATCGCCGCGCGTCCGAGCCGTTAAGAGTGGTGTCATGGTTGAGCGGTGATGTCATGTTGAGGGTTACAGAAATAAACTCGAAGGTCTAAGGACTATAACTAAACTCTAAATGGGTCACCGAGTGAGCGGCTGCTGTTTGTTCTGTCGCTTATTGATGTTTCTGAGAAAGCTGCTGCAAACAAGGCCTGTTTTTTAGGGCTGTAGTGATTACGCAGTTACTTTTTAAAAAACAAAACCGTTTACTAAACTTCACACTTTGCGCTTGCACTGAATCAGTATTGATTACTGGTTGGTTTGCTTTACTGGTATGGTTTGCGTTCTGTGGTTTTACAGTAAGAGCCCTGTTTCTATGTCTATTTGTAATAGATTTTATTTTTATGTGAGTGTTTAAGTAAAAAGAAGACTTGGACATCTCTGCATTGTTTGTTATTGTTCTATGAAGACCAAGACCATCGTCTTTATAGCTTTATCTTTTTTATAAAATAAGTCGACTTGATTAATTAAGAAAATAATCGATAATTATTCAGTGATTTGATGTAATCAGGAGTGACAGCCCTGATGTCTCCTTGCATTGTGTCTCCATGCATGTTCAGTATCGATTCAGTAGCCTAGTTTTCCAGTCGCCGACTGTTTTTTCTAGGTAGCTGGAGGTGAATCGGCATAGTCGTGTAGTGTGAACAGCTAATAGAAGCTCGCCGAGTGCTCACCGACTGATCGCAGACATCCGGCACAAAGACGTGACCACTCAAACAGTCATTAGTCAAAGCTTTAAAACGAAATCCAAACAATAAAAACAAATTTCACTGATTAATAACTAAACATACAGAGCCTTTCAAGAATTCTAACATTGTAAATATTATTAAAACTAAGAACCACAAGAGAGTAGAGTTTTAAAACTTTAGATAAGGATACATTTGAATGCTTTACTTGGTTGCACTTTATGGAAGGGTGGCATTCATAAGGTACCTACATAAGCCTTTTATTAACATTTTATATATAGACTTGAACAATCACCACAGAAAGTGTTCAGACAACAGAAGCTTGTTGGGATGTTTGTTTTTGTGCTGTACTGTACAACAATCTGAGACCACCCTTTATATTATTTTAGGCCATAATTAACATTAAGTTGTACATTTTTCAGAGTTTTAAAGAGAAATATGAGACAATTTAATATAAACCATGTCAGTGTATGTGTACGCTCTGTGGTCTTATTACAGCTTCCATCCTTTTTATATTTTTATATATTTAATGGGTATGAAATAGTCCCGGCTGTTTGTACAGTATGTTTGTCAGTGTTCTGGATGGTCGTACTGTAAAGTCTTACGGATTAATCTAGAGTTTAAGCGATTCTGCGCCTTCGTTCTGTTGTTGTGAAACAGATTGAGAATCTCTCTCAGACCTAGAACAAAAACCCGAACGCTCAGAAATCTAACAGCCCACTTCCGCTGGTTCAGACAGATGCTGGCACTCCGGGGAGATTCTTGTGGGATGGAAACGTCGTCCACAGTTGAGATGGGAGCCATCATTGTGTTCGAGTGCGAGCTGTAAATGTTCTGTGCACGTCCTCAGCACTGAAGCTTATAGAATTTGGCAGTGTGTGGCTTCTCCCGTGGACTCCAAACTCCTGTCCTGTATGTGAACTTGGAGCATGCTCTCCTTATTCTTACCCTTAAACACTGGATCACTAGACGAGTACATCTAATGCTTCAGTTCAGTCGCAGTTGCTCAGTTACTCGTCCCTGCCTTTATTTCCAGCAGGATGGATTACTGTAATGCTCTCCTACCTGGACTTCCAATACAGACAATCAAACAGCTTCAGCTGATTCAGAATGCAGCTACCAGAGTTCTCACTAGGAGCAAAAGAAGAGAACCCATCAGCCCCATTCTTAAATCCTTACACTGGATACCAGTATGTTACAGGATTTACAGACTTCAATCTCCTGTTACTGCTCTATACATGTCTAATAGCACAGGACCAGCATATCTATATGATCTAGTACGACCTTATGAGCCAAGTAGAGCTCTTAGATGGTTAGGAAGTAGTGAGTTAGTCCTTTCTAAGGTAAAGACTAAGCTGTGTTTAGTTACTGTGCTGCTGTTAAATGGAATCAGTGGAGCGAGAACGTTAGAAGAGCTCCAACACTGGACACCTTTAAATCCAGACTGAAAATATTTCTATTTGAGAAGCTCAGTTTAAATCTCTGTGAATTCTACAACTCCTCCACAGTCCAACAGCACTTCAATCATTTTCTTTCTCTTGTATTTTTATATTTCTTATTTCTTTTTAACTGATTTAATTCAATGTTTTAAAGCTTTTCTAATGCTTTTTATTTATCTAAAGCACTGAGCTGCTACTGTGTATGAAAGATGCTACACAAATGAACCTACCTTGTGTTGCCTTGCCTTAGAAATGATTCAGTGAGTCATAAAATCCCATATAAAGCTGAGGTGTCTCCTCACTGTGGAGGGATGGACTCATATAGATGTTCTCAGATCTAAAGCAAGACTGGAGCTTGGTGTTTACCAGGTCGTACAGGTGTCTAGGAGTCTCACATTCTGTTACTTTTGGGAACTCTTGTTTGAGTTTCTCTTTCTTTTACTTCCTTATGCAGGTAGATTAATTTATATCAGTATACACTCAACAGAAAGAGCTCCCACACTCACCACGAAGGTGAGTTTGGGTAATGAAACAGTGGTCTGGGCAATAAGAAACATATATTTGCTCAAAACTGACACTTATTGTACACTCGACCTAAAAATAAAACCGAAAAGCCTGTGAGAACTTGTGAAAGAGATAAGCTTATACAAAATAATCAGACACATTTTGACACTGTCATTTATAAATGTTGTCATTATTTTAAAAAGACTAAAGCTACATATGGCGTATCTGAGCTGGCAGGACTGTACACTGAGGGGGATGTCATGTTTTCAAATAGTATCAAACCTGTGATGGAGAAGTTTGAGGGTGTTATATCTACAATTGATCCTTATAATAACCCAAAACTATACATTGCTTGTGTGATGTTCCCCATTAAACTGTAAAATAGTTCTATATGGTCAGTATTTTCACTGTTTATCTGCTGCTTCTCAAGCTGTTTGGACATTCGTGTTGACCAGCGCAGGAATGTGCTAAAAACAAACAGTATGTTTAATAATATTTTTGTTTTCATTAAAATCAAAGCTACTTGAAATGGTAATGTGAGTTTGTTTTTATATATATATATATATATATATATATATATATATATATATATATATATATATATATATATATATATATATATATATATATATATATATATATATATATATATATATATATTTAGAGAGAGAGAGAGAGAGAGAGATGTAATAGAATTTAAAAATAATCAGTTTGGCAGAATTGGCAACCATCATGTCTCTGCTCATGGACCATGATATGATCAGATTAAAAGCATAGTTCTTCAGTAGTTCTACAGTAGTTCTTCAGTAGTTCTTCAGTAGTTCTTCAGTAGTTCTTCAGTAGTTCTTCAGTAGTTCTTCAGTAGTTCTTCAGTAGTTCTTCAGTAGTTCTACAGTAGTTCTACAGTAGTTCTTCAGTAGTTCTTCAGTAGTTCTTCAGTAGTTCTTCAGTAGTTCTACAGTAGTTCTACAGTAGTTCTACAGTAGTTATTCAGTAGTTATTCAGTAGTTCTATAGTAGTTATTCAGTAGTTCTACAGTAGTTATTCAGTAGTTCTATAGTAGTTATTCAGTAGTTATTCAGTAGTTATTCAGTAGTTCTACAGTAGTTATTCAGTAGTTCTATAGTAGTTATTCAGTAGTTCTACAGTAGTGCTACAGTAGTTATTCAGTAGTTATTCAGTAGTTCTACAGTAGTTCTACAGTAGTTCTACAGTAGTTCTTCAGTAGTTATTCAGTAGTTCTACAGTAGTTCTTCAGTAGTTCTTCAGTAGTTCTACAGTAGTTCTACAGTAGTTCTACAGTAGTTCTACAGTAGTTCTACAGTAGTTCTTCAGTAGTTCTTCAGTAGTTCTACAGTAGTTATTCAGTAGTTCTACAGTAGTTCTACAGTAGTTCTTCAGTAGTTCTACAATAGTTCTACAGTAGTTCTTCAGTAGTTATTCAGTAGTTCTACAGTAGTTCTACAGTAGTTCTACAGTAGTTCTTCAGTAGTTCTACAGTAGTTCTACAGTAGTTCTACAGTAGTTCTTCAGTAGTTCTTCAGTAGTTCTACAGTAGTTCTACAGTAGTTCTGTAAGACGTTGTGGCTTTTATAAAGCTCATTGTGCCGTGCTTGTTCACAGTTGTTAATGTTTTAGAAAAAAGACACAGAGCTCATGTGACCTGTGAGACAGAACAGTCTTTTACAAACACTTGCTGCAGCAAATCATCAGCTGCTGCCGGACATGCAGGAAAACATCTGAGAAACAACTGCAGATACAGATACTTGTGTGCTTCTCGCTGGCCTGGTTATTTCATTATAACAGACTGAGATCCGGATTTTCCACTGAAGCGTGTTTACTGTTGTTGGTTACACAAACAGTGGCCTGATCCAGTTTCTGGAGGAAACATACAGTCTATACTTGGGATGCAAATTCTGGGAAAGTCAAGGTCATGACCTTCAAACATCACTTTCAAACCTAATTTTAAAAGAGTAGGGTAAGTCATTGAGGTGCAAAATAAAACAGAAACAGTGATTTTTAATATGGCGCTGATACTTTACAGTTTAATTTCAACAGTGTTTTACTGTTTTGTGATTGTTTATGGTAAATCCAAGTAAACAGAAATGGTTGTACACGATATATAGTACGGTATGTGGGTGGGGGTGGTTGATGTGGGTTGGGGTGGGTGGGTGTGTCTGTGTGTATATATGTATATTTGTGGGTGGGTGGATGGGTGGGTGGGTGGGTGTGTGTGTATATGTGTTTTTTTTATATATATATATATATATATATATATATATATATATATATATATATATATATATATATATATATATATAATTTGTTTTTGTTTTTTTTTTTTGTTTTTTTTTTTTTTTACATTTAAATTTATGGCATTTAGCAGACGCTCCTTATCCAGAGTGCTTAGTGTCTCTGTCTTGTACAAACTAGTCTGTCAAGTCCAAATTACTCTTATACTCAAACACTGCCAAAAACCAGTACCAGTGATACCTAGAAAGAAGACAACAAAATATAAGATCAGACACAGAGCAACACCTAGCAAGACTGGAACACCTACAGAGCAGAGAATAAATACAAGACTACATACAGTATAAGTGCAGTACTTATCCAGTGTTCTTAGAAGATAAAGTGCAATTACAGTTTATACCAGTGCTTCAGTAGATTAGCGCTTATATATATGGACTGTCTATATATATATCTATATTTTGGACTGATTAAAACTGTGAGAGTTGAGATTGTGAAAATTTTACCCAACTATTGCAAGGGGATACATTAGTGTTGTCTGTTTTAGTGGGTAGTAGACTTGATATTGTTGTTGTCCAAAGAAAAACATACATCTCCATTTTGGTTGATTTCCATAATAGCTTGGAAAAAGTTCTGGTTCCCCTGACTTACATAAAAAGTAGGGATGTAACGATGCATCGCGAGACAGTTCATAATGCAAATAAGCCACAACTGAAATCAATTGAGATGTAAAATGAATCAATAACCTTTTGAAACTACAGAGGGCGCTGGCGCGGTCTACCTAACTCGTTTGACACCAGTACATCCAGTTGAATGTACGACATCACATTAGGGTCAAAACTAGGGCGTGCAAAAAAACGTGAGGTGAAAAATATAAATCTGTAAGTTTTAACATTTCACTTTTGCACAAGTGAAAAATTTAGTTTGCATAGAAAAAGCAACAACACGCACATTTTTCTTAAGCACATTCAAACTGTCCTTCTTTACATCCTTTACGGCTGCTCTCCACACTCGAGTTTTCAGAGGGGGCGTGTTTGACAGTTTAAGGGGCGGGACTTAGGCCGAACGCTATTGGCTGAGGGCACCTGGTTTCGTGACTGACCGCCCACTACGAACAGCCTCTCAAACTACAACTACTACAGCAACTGGTTTATTTTACTTAATAATGATTTAATAGCTTGTATTCACTTCAGTTTACTTTGATAAAGATAAGTTAAGCAAAATACAGCATTCTGTAGTTTTGTTATAGATAAAATCATAAAAGGAAACTTTGTGGGTCATAATTTGTGTTCAGTTTGATTTTGTGAAAATAAAAAATCGTGAGAAAATCGTACCGTGAGGCCAGCATGATGATTTGCACTGCATCGTGAGTAGGGTGTATCGTTACAGCCTTATGTAAAAGTAAAGTTTGTTTTTCAACTCTCCTTGACATTTTGATGGTACTTGTTTTTCTTTAGACAGTATTATGTGAGTTTTGTCTTCTATATCAGTGACAGATAGATATACTGACAATGATAGATAATTATACTGAGGGATAGATAGATAGATAGATAGATAGATATACTGATAATGATAGATAATTATACTGAGGGATAGATAGATAGATATACTGACAATGATAGATAATTATACTGAGGGATAGATAGATAGATAGATAGATAGATAGATGGATATACTGACAATGATAGATAATTATACTGAGGGATAGATAGATAGATAGATAGATAGATAGATATACTGACAATGATAGATAATTATACTGAGGGATAGATAGATAGATAGATAGATAGATAGATATACTGACAATGATAGATAATTATACTGAGGGATAGATAGATAGATAGATAGATATACTGACAATGATAGATAATTATACTGAGGGATAGATAGATAGATAGATAGATATACTGACAATGATAGATAATTATACTGAGGGATAGATAGATAGATAGATAGATAGATAGATATACTGACAATGATAGATAATTATACTGAGGGATAGATAGATAGATAGATATACTGACAATGATAGATAATTATACTGAGAGATAGATAGATAGATAGATAGATATACTGACAATGATAGATAATTATACTGAGGGATAGATAGATAGATAGATAGATATACTGACAATGATAGATAATTATATTGAGAGATAGATAGATAGATAGATAGATATACTGACAATGATAGATAATTATACTGAGGGATAGATAGATAGATAGATAGATATACTGACAATGATAGATAATTATACTGAGGGATAGATAGATAGATAGATAGATATACTGACAATGATAGATAATTATACTGAGAGATAGATAGATAGATAGATAGATAGATATACTGACAATGATAGATAATTATATTGAGAGATAGATAGATAGATAGATATACTGACAATGATAGATAATTATACTGAGGGATAGATAGATAGATAGATAGATATACTGACAATGATAGATAATTATACTGAGGGATAGATAGATAGATAGATATACTGACAATGATAGATAATTATACTGAGGGATAGATAGATAGATAGATATACTGACAATGATAGATAATTATATTGAGAGATAGATAGATAGATAGATAGATAGATAGATAGATATACTGACAATGATAGATAATTATATTGAGAGATAGATAGATAGATAGATAGATAGATATACTGACAATGATAGATAATTATATTGAGAGATAGATAGATAGATAGATAGATATACTGACAATGATAGATAATTATACTGAGGGATAGATAGATTGATAGATTGATAGATAGATTGATAGATAGATTGATAGATTGATTCACATCAAGTTTCTGAGCCTGGTTGACAGCCTTGCTTACGTTTCAGCAGGACTGCACTTCTCCAGAAGGCATCTTTTGTCTTTGCTGTCATCAAAGGCAGAGGTCTTACATCAAGGTCAAATTCCAGAACCATCTAAAGCTTCTCTGTGGTTTTGTGGTTGCAAAGAAAAGAAAATACTTCAGCTTCTCTTTAGGCTAACGTTGGCTAATACGTGAGGGATTCCAGAGGCTGCTTGATTGTAGTGTCTTGATAAATGCAGAGCCACCTTCCTTCTGGGGAAGCAAAGATGGAATGAAGATAATCGGCCGAGTTTGATTTGAGGAA
>CM038719.1:36713619-36793619 GCA_021613375.1 Megaleporinus macrocephalus | reverse complement strand
TTAGACCACCATATCACTTAGTCCTGAGACTTTTAGATCACCATATCACTTAGTCCTGAGACTTTTAGACCACCATATCACTTAGTCCTGATACTTTTAGATCACCATATCACCTAGTCCTGAGACTTTTAGACCACCATATCACTTAGTCCTGAGACTTTTAGACCACCATATCACTTAGTCCTGAGACTTTTAGACCACCATATCACTTAGTCCTGAGACTTTTAGACCACCATATCACTCAGTCCTGAGACTTTTAGACCACCATATCACTTAGTCCTGAGACTTTTAGACCACCATATCACTTAGTCCTGAGACTTTTAGACCACCATATCACTTAGTCCTGATACTTTTAGACCACCATATCACTTAGTCCTGAGACTTTTAGACCACCATATCACTTAGTCCTGATACTTTTAGACCACCATATCACTTAGTCCTGAGACTTTTAGACCACCATATCACTTAGTCCTGATACTTTTAGATCACCATGTCACTTAGTCCTGAGACTTTTAGACCACCATATCACTTAGTCCTGATACTTTTAGACCACCATATCACTTAGTCCTGAGACTTTTAGTCAAACCACACCCACAACAGCAGCTCATCCTGAGTGTAAACAGTATCTAGATAAATAACCAACATTATTCATAACAACAGTCGCCTAGCAACCAGCTACACTCAGATATAGAGGTAGTTATTGTAGTAAATATGATGAAAGTGAACTCGCTCTCATACGACTCTATACATCTTCATAACTCAGCTACGTTAGCTTAGCATAACTTGATCCACCGAACTTAGCAAGTGAAGCTAACGTTAGCTAACATCAGAGGCTCTTGATCTCCTCTCGCTGGTTTCCTACACGCCCATACTGTTGAACAGCGCCAGACTTAAGATCCAGTCGTCATGTAAGCCTACGTCCCGTAGTTGTGATAGTGAGAACTTCTCATGGAGTGAGAAGTTTAAAGCTTAGTTTTGTCCACTTTCTGGATATTGTGGGGGGCTTTGGGTTGTTTGTGCATGGGGGTCCCACTGTACATCCAATTACTGCAGCCAAAAACAACCACACCTTTCTGTCATTACTGTAAGTGCATCTTCTAGCGTTGTTGTCCACCATCTACGTCACACGCGTAACACCTACAGCAGTTTTCTAACAGTGGGCGGAGCTAAACAGTCTTTTAAGCCGTATTTCTTGACTTTGTAAACAATAAAACATTTTCTGACTTTTAATAATCACAAGTTAGGGTCTCAAACTCCGCTGTAGTTGTGGGTTTGACATTTTCATATCAGCTGCTGCTTAGTCTTTAATACTGGCACGCCCAATAAGAGCTCTCAATCATATCGTCACAGTTTCTCACTAGCCGTTTGTCTAGCCCTCATTGGTCTGGTGGGTTTCTTCGCTGAGTGGGTCTCAAATGGAGGCAGTTATCAATCCTGCGCTGCAACGAAAACAGATCTGTGTGAAAGGATGATATACAGTGGCTACTGGGAAACTGGGAAAGTGCAGAACAGACAATGTTTTTTATTGAAGTACTGGTTGTTTAAAAGGCATATTCTGTTTTACTGAAGGTTTTATTGTCTTGATACAAGATTCCTTCCTGATGTTACCTGTTTCAAAGCAGCTACCTTGCCTCAGACTAGCTGCCTAACCTTCACTACAGACTTGATAGAAATGAACATGGACTCCAACTAGTTCCCACTAACCTTCTACCTTCATTTACTGTCATACTCACTCTCACTGTTCATCTGTACTACAATTAATGCTTGTTATATCATATTATGATTATATAAGCACACCTGAGCAGCTGAACAGAAGTATATCGTCGCTGTCCAATGAAAAACAAGTTATCTCCAAGATTGCAACTTTACAGGAGGGACCAAAAACATACCTTACTTTCAATGTAAGTCAATAGAATTTTTTCCAAGCTATTTTGGAGCACTTCTATTGGTCCATTCATCATGAAATTTTCACACAAGGTAAACAACTATTGGTGTGTTCAAATGTAGAAAACTTAAAATTGAAAATTGGACAGTGACGATATGGTGGTACAGTGATTATATCAGTACTCTTTGAGTAGTTTGATCAGAGGAAGATGGGCCGCCACCCACCCATTGTGAGTTTTGGTTCCTCCCAAGGTTTCTTCCTACAGCCCTGCCACTGTCGCCTATAGCTTGCTCACCGGAGGTTTTCTATGGTTTTTCTAGGATTTCTATGACTTCGTTCTCTGTTTTTATTTTCTTCTCATGCTAATTTATGCTCTATTGAACTTTTCTTATCACTAAATTCCTGTAAAGCTGGTCATCAGTTGTTAAAAGCGCTACAGAAAGAAGTTTGATTTGATGGTTTGATGTTTATAAAACTGTACACGCGCGACAGTTTGAAAGTGAAAAAATGAACTGGCCCACAATCAGAGATGAATTCATGGTACAGGCTGATACGTTTATTACAGAACTGCTGCCTTTATTTACAGTAAATTCTGTGTTTCACTCGAAGGATTCTCTCTGTGTGCAGTGTAGAGCCTAAACCGGCTCTTGTCCTTCTCTCTGGACTCACCGCTGTCTGTCTTCAGAGGAAAAGCTCTCTGCTGTTCACAAGCAGCCACATTTTTATCACTAATTGAAAGCAGAGAAGGAAAGCTAATTTAGTTCAGCCCTGAACTTGCCTGTGGAAACCTCTTTGCTTGTTGCCTGTGAAACAGTGAACGCGCTCTGGTTTTCTTAATCGATGCCCAGCCGATTGTGAAATATGCGAAAGCGTTCAAATTAGTGAGAAGACAGATTACAATGCTGAATCGTAATGAATTACCGAGAGGAATAATTGCTGCTCTGCGCTGGTTCTGATAAGCACTAGCATGGGCCATATGGTTCCAGAGCACTTGTATGGTTGCCATGTCCTCTGAAAACAAGTCTCTGGTTTTCAGTTTCTCCAGTACAGGAAATCGGCTCATCTGTCGTCCAGCGTTCTCCTCTCCGCTCATCCTGCTGGTGTTTTTCTCGGCACAGGCCGAGCGATCCGGCCTGGCCGCTATCTCCTGAAGCCCTCGGCCCTGTCACTCCACACACTTCCTGTCATAACACTCAATTTAGTGGAAGTGGGGAGTAACAGGAGTCAGACCGAGGGCTGTGTGTAGTCACCCTCTTTAAGTTACAGGCCCGCTGTGGCCGCACAGCTTTGTTGTTGCTTTGTTGAAAGTTTGGATGTTTTCCATTTCAGTTTTCCATTCAGTTTAAGTGTAAATCTTACTAGAATAGCAACCAAGCTTATCACTGTAATCAGTTGTCTGATTGACTGGTAATAAACTAACTTAGCCAGTGATGTAAATGTTTAGCCAGTTAACTGTTAAATGGTCCATTATTCAACTGGTATTATCAGTTAAAGGTTTGGAAATGAGATTTAAAAGAAGATAAATATGTACAAGCACTAACTTCATGGTAGAGACTGTTCCAGAGATTTGGGTCAGCAACCCTAAATGCCCCTTTACCAACAGAACAAGGTTTAGTTGTTGGAACCTCAAAATCTTTCTCTTCACTTTAAATTAAATACTAGTTAAATATTAGTAAATAAGAGTTTGTAGGAGATCAACAGATTATTCCATACCAAATGTTGGTGTATCAGCAGAAAAGCTGATCAGAATTCAAATATTTTGGTGTTGGACTTGATTCCAACCTTATTTTTAAAAAGCAAAATACAAAGTTCAGACGTTTTAAGGTTAATTTGTCACACTGTTTAACCAGTGAAGGTATTTTAATGCAGGAAAGTTTCATATTTGAAGTTCTCTGACTACTTGGACTAAAGTCTGCCACACTAGTCTAATGTAGTTAAAAATATGAGCTGGTTAAAAATGGTAATAATCAGTTTAGACCATTTTTCATGACTTGCTTGAGCTAATAACTACATGTAGTTGCCATGGCAAATAGCCCCGCCCTCGATCAGTATCTGCTATCAGCCAATCGCGCTGAAAGGTGATCGGTGATCGGACTCGGCCTCAAAAACGCTGATCGGTCCATCTCTACCTAAGACTGTTCTCGATACCGCGGGAGCTTTAAAACACACGTAGCTGCTTCTCAAACGACTCTCTGCCAAAATATACAGTCCACAAACAAATAGTCCAACTTCTTGTGCGTGAGGCGTGTAGGCTACGTGTCATTTGTGCCTCTGAAAGTCGAGTCAGAGCGTAGACTCTTAGTCTTTAACCATTTATAGATCACATGCGTTTAAAATACCCTTTAATACATTAAGTCTAGAATGGCTATGCGTCTTACATATGTATATACCAAAATCATCCAATTGGTTACACATCCATAACAAAATAATACAAATTTTAATTCCTAACACACTCACATTAGAGTAATTGAACATTTAGTCGTTAGATTAATCGATTAAGAAATGTTTTGTTAGGTGCAGCCCTAAAGGTTACTGTCATTCCTTTTTTCAATTACGAATAAATAAATAAATAAATAAGAAATCTAAACTCGTTAAGCTAGAACTTACTTCCATGAGTTAACTGGCTTACTCTTAACTGGCTTCATAAACAGACGACCACTGTTTCTCTTGATCTGTGACCAGAGATGATGTGAGGATACCTGTGAGGAAGACGTCCTGTAGACGGTCAGCTTTTTTCAGTTTGCTCAGTTCACGCTCAGACCGAGCTGCCTGTACGTGTTCAGAATGCTCAACGTTTGGCTCTTTTACAGCTAATATCAAATCTTGGCTAAGAACCAGTCTCGTATGCCATCATAGTCCATAAATCATTTTAAACCTCCTTCCATTGTGCTGTCTTCTGAATGTTGTGTTGTTGTCATAGGAGGGAGTGATGATGCAAAATATGATCACCATGTCTTACAACAGCTCTGAATGTGACCAAACAGCCATGTTTTTTGTTGATGGGTTGCGTTCTTGGTTTTAGTCTTGCTGGTTAATGTTTAATAGCAGTCCATTAAGTTTGCATAGCAAATTCTACTTATGTGGTAATTCAGTGGAACCTTAAAAGCCATTGGGCCTCAAACATGTCCTGCAGTGAGTTGCAGTATTTCAGGCTTATATCCTATAAACACAGGCATCAGTTTTCATAATGATTGTTGTTCACCAGCTGGCCTGCTTGCGTGGTAGCCAGGCTTAAAGTGCTGTAGATTAACAGTGTTGTGCTGATAACATCTCTAATGGTTTTCTCTAAAATCAGCAAAAACAGTCCCCTCAAGCAAACTGGTGCCTCAAACTAATCTGAGTGTTGAATTGTTGTGTCATAGGAGGGAGTGATGATGCAAAATATGATCACCATGTGTTATAACAGCTTTAAATGTGACCAAACAGCCATGTTTTGTGTTGATGGATTGACAAGTAGGACATTTCGGACGCACCTTAATATCTCATGCTGCTTCATTTGGAAGAAACCAGTTTCAGATCACTCTGAACTATGGAAGCCCAAAGGGGGGTGTTGGTGGAGGAGAGTTTTAACCGATTTTTATAAAAATATATTGTCCTTAACTGTAAATTCGAATTAATCGATAAAATCAATTCATCGCCCAGCTCTAGTCATAATACAGTGAAACCATGAAAGCCATTTGACCTCAGACATGTCCTGCAGTGAGTTGCAATATTTCAGTATTACATCTTTTAAACAACAGCTCTGAATGTGACCAAACAGCCATGTTTTGTGTTGATTGATTGCGTTCTTGGTTTTAGTCGTGCTGGTTAATGTTTAATGACCATCCATTACGTTTGCATACCAAATTCTACTTGTGTCGTAATTAGAGCTGGGCGATATGGCCTTAAAAAAAAAAACGTAGATTTTTTTCATAATAAATCAGATTTTAGATTTGAATAAAAAATTTTGCCCAGGTCTCGTTAACAAATTGTATCGTTAAACTCATGTAGGGCTGCATCCTTCAGCTGGACCACAGGTCAGTGGTGGCGGCATGATACGGCTGATGCCACAAAACCAAACCAATTCCAGATCATGGAGAAAGTTCTTGGGGATCACTCTGAACTATGGAAGATTAAGGGGAGTCAGTGGCAGAAGTTTAAACTGAGAGAAAACCGATTTTCATAGAAAACTCATCGCCCTTAACTGTAAATTCGAATTAATCGATAAAATCGATTCATCGTCCAGCTCTCGTCATAATACAGTGAAACCATGAACGTCATTCGACCTCATACATGTCCTGCAGTGAGTTGCAATATTTCAGGATTACCTCCTTTAAACATTTTATCAAGCTCTTTTTCATATCTGCTCGCGTACAGCCTGAAAGAGCTGTACGTTCACCAGGCTGTGTTGAAAACATCTCTAAAGCAGCAAAAACAGTCCCGTCATGCTGAAAAAGCAAAGCGCGCTGGTTCCCCAAACTGGAGGACAGGCCGCAAGGTCAGTTTATCACGCATCGTCACTGCGGAAAAGCGTCATTCTCGCCTGCGAACGGAGGGGAAACAGTTTGCGGAGGCTGCAGGCAGTAAGGCCGGGTTTTTCCTCTGCATTGTGTCAGGCAGTTCAAGAGCTTTCAGTACGGTCAGAGTGATTAACGACTCTTTTATTCCATAAGATATCAGAGCTGCGCCGAGGGGTATGAATCAGGGGGAGTCTGCTGAGCCATGGAGGTGTGTATTGTACTCCTTCAGAATTACAGCGGCCAGAACTCGGCTCAGCTCACCTCCTCACTTCAAATCTAGTCCATCAGCCAAGACATGTTTGTTCCAGAGTTACTTTAGTTTTCATTTGGAGCTACAAGGCTAATGCAGTAAGCCCACCAATAAGCATGGCGCTAACCACATGACTAAATCATTTTCAGAAGACTCGCTTTGACAAAGACACACCTCCAAAGTAAAGCTGTGCGATATTAATATTAAAATGTGTTTGTAAAACTCATATTTTACTAGCTTACACTTTTTAAAGGATATTAATATCTAACTATACATTAGCTTAGCTTTATCCTGGTAGTCTGGGTCACAGGACGGGGGTTGGGGGAGGGTGTTTGGAGCCTTCTTTAGTGAATGACTCTAGTCAAGTTTGCTGACTGAGTGTTTAGCCGGACACCTTAACTGGTTTAGGTCTGTCTTGGACAGCGCACTCCCAAAGCTCTTCATACTCTCTTCATACTCTCTTTATACTCTCTTTATACTCTCTTCATACTCTCTTTATACTCTCTTTATACTCTCTTCATACTCTCTTCATACTCTCTTCATACTCTCTTCATACTCTCTTCATACTCTCTTTATACTCTCTTTATACTCTCTTTATACTCTCTTCATACTCTCTTTATACTCCTTATACTCTCTTCATACTCTCTTCATACTCTCTTTATACTCTCTTCATACTCTCTTCATACTCTCTTCATACTCTCTTCATACTCTCTTCATACTCTCTTTATACTCTCTTCATACTCTCTTTATACTCTCTTTATACTCTCTTTATACTCTCCATACTCTCTTCATACTCTCTTCATACTCTCTTCATACTCTCTTCATACTCCTCATACTCTCTTCATACTCTCTTCATACTCCTCATACTCTCTTCATACTCTCTTCATACTCTCTTCATACTCCTCATACTCTCTTCATACTCTCTTCATACTCCTCATACTCTCTTCATACTCTCTTCATACTCTCTTCATACTCTCTTTATACTCTCTTCATACTCTCTTTATACTCTCTTTATACTCTCTTTATACTCTCTTTATACTCTCTTCATACTCTCTTTATACTCTCTTTATACTCTCTTTATACTCTCTTTATACTCTCTTTATACTCCTCATACTCTCTTCATACTCTCTTCATACTCTCTTCATACTCTTTTCATACTCGTTTCATACTCTTCATACTCTCTTCATACTCTCTTTATACTCTCTCCATACTCTCTTCATACTCTCTTCACACTCTCTTCATACTCCTCACAATCTCTTCATACTCTCTTCATCCTCTCCTCATACTCTTCATACTCTCTTCATACTCTCTTCATACTCTCTTCACACTCTCTTCATACTCCTCACAATCTCTTCATACTCTCTTCATCCTCTCCTCATACTCTTCATACTCTCTTCATACTCTCTTCATACTCTCTTCATACTCTCTTCATACTCTCTCTTCATACTCCTCATACTCTCTTCACACTCTCTTCATACTCTCTTCATCCTCTCCTCATACTCTTCATACTCTCTTCATACTCTCTTCATACTCTTCATACTCTCTTCATACTCCTCATACTCTCCTCATACTCTCCTCATACTCTCTTCATACTCCTCATACTCTCTTTATACTCTCTTCATACTCTCTTCATACTCTCTTCATACTCTCTTTATACTCTCTTCATACTCTCTTCATACTCTCTTTATACTCTCTTCATACTCTCTTCATACTCTCTTTATACTCTCTTCATACTCTCTTTATACTCTCTTTATACTCTCTTCATACTCTCTTCATACTCTCTTCATACTCTCTTTATACTCTCTTCATACTCTCTTCATACTCTCTTCATACTCTCTTTATACTCTCTTTATACTCTCTTCATACTCTCTTTATACTCTCTTCATACTCTCTTTATACTCTCTTCATACTCTCTTCATACTCTCTTCATACTCTCTTTATACTCTCTTCATACTCTCTTTATACTCTCTTTATACTCTCTTCATACTCTCTTTATACTCTCTTCATACTCTCTTTATACTCTCTTCATACTCTCTTCATACTCTCTTCATACTCTCTTTATACTCCTCATACTCTCTTCATACTCTCTTCATACTCTCTTTATACTTTCTTCATACTCTCTTCATACTCTCCATACTCTCTTCATACTCTCTTTATACTCTCTTTATACTCTCTTTATACTCTCTTCATACTCTCTTTATACTCTCTTCATACTCTCTTTATACTCTCTTTATACTCTCTTCATACTCTCTTCATACTCTCTTTATACTCCTCATACTCTCTTCATACTCTCTTCATACTCTCTTTATACTTTCTTCATACTCTCTTCATACTCTCCTCATACTCTCCTCATACTCTCTTCATACTCTCCTCATACTCTCCTCATACTCTCCTCATACTCTCCTCATACTCTCTTCATACTCTCTTTATACTCTCTTTATACTCTCTTTATACTCTCTTTATACTCTCTTCATACTCTCTTTATACTCTCTTTATACTCTCTTTATACTCTCTTCATACTCTCTTCATACTCTCTTTATACTCCTCATACTCTCTTCATACTCTCTTCATACTCTCTTTATACTTTCTTCATACTCTCTTCATACTCTCCTCATACTCTCCTCATACTCTCTTCATACTCTCCTCATACTCTCCTCATACTCTCCTCATACTCTCCTCATACTCTCTTCATACTCTCTTCATACTCTCCTCATACTCTCCTCATACTCTCTTCATACTCCTCATACTCTCTTCATACTCTCTTCATACTCTCTTCATACTCTCTTCATACTCTCTTCATACTCTCTTCATACTCTCCTCATACTCTCGTCATACTCTCTTCATACTCTCCTCATACTCTCTTCATACTCCTCATACTCTCTTCATACTCTCCTCATACTCTCCTCATACTCTCTTCATACTCCTCATACTCTCTTTATACTCTTCATACTCTCCTCATACTCTCCTCATACTCTCTTCATACTCCTCATACTCTCTTTATACTCTTCATACTCTCCTCATACTCTCCTCATACTCTCTTTATACTCCTCATACTCTCTTCATACTCTTCATACTCTTCATACTCTCTTCATACTCTCTTCATACTCTCTTCATACTCTCTTCATACTCTCTTCATACTCTCTTCATACTCTCCTCATACTCTCTTCATACTCTCTTCATACTCCTCATACTCTCTTCATACTCTCTTCATACTCCTCATACTCTCTTCATACTCCTCATACTCTCCTCATACTCTCTTCATACTCCTCATACTCTCTTCATACTCTTCATACTCTCTTCATACTCTCTTCATACTCTTCATACTCTCTTCATACTCTCCTCATACTCTCTTCATACTCTCTTCATACTCCTCATACTCTCTTCATACTCTCTTCATACTCCTCATACTCTCTTCATACTCCTCATACTCTCCTCATACTCTCTTCATACTCCTCATACTCTCTTCATACTCTCTTCATACTCCTGATACTCTCCTCATACTCTCCTCATACTCTCCTCATACTCTCTTCATACTCTCCTCATACTCTCTTCATACTCCTCATACTCTCCTCATACTCCTGATACTCTCTTCATACTCCTCATACTCTCTTCATACTCTCTTCATACTCCTCATACTCTCTTCATACTCTCTTCATACTCTCTTCATACTCTCTTCATACTCTCCTCATACTCTCTTCATACTCCTCATACTCTCTTCATACTCTCTTCATACTCCTCATACTCTCTTCATACTCTCTTCATACTCTCTTCATACTCTCTTCATACTCTCTTCATACTCTCTTCATACTCCTCATACTCTCTTCATACTCTCTTCATACTCCTCATACTCTCTTCATACTCTCTTCATACTCTCTTCATACTCTCTTCATACTCTCTTCATACTCTCTTCATACTCTCTTTATACTCTCCTCATACTCTCTTCATACTCCTCACACTCTGTTCATACTTCTCATACTCTGTGTGGTGGTTTGTTGGGAGATGATGATCAGGTTAGCTGTGGATCTTTAACGTCTGTTTTCTTACTAAGTCTGTAAACTGTTGTCTCCTGAGTAACGTCAGTCTTTTCAGATCCAGACCAGCTCCACACGAGTGAAGATGATCCTCGTCTAGGAGTTAAATCTAAGAAGGTAGACTGTGAGGCTGGCGGTGTCTGAGTTCTTCCCCTGGCGCAGTGTGCAGGTGTGCTGTTAGGCAGCTATGCTAGCTTTAGCCTATGCTAGCACACAGTATAGCCTGGACTTAAGTGTGTGGAGTCGAGGCGTTTTGGTTGTTGTCGTTTCTCAGTCAGTAGCGTACTCGATAACGTCAGCTCACACATCGTTAACGCAGCAGTTAAGATATTATCGTAGACGATATATATCACACACTCCTGCTCCACAGGTAAATCTTAGAAGCTGGTTTAGATCGTTTACTGCTTCTCCAAACAACCCCAAACACACTCAGTGGTGTTGAGGTTCTGGACTCTGGGGTGGTCGGCCTCTTTGTTGTGTCTCTATCTCCTTTTCTCTCAGTGAGATACACATACTTTGAGACCCACAGTGATGGGGTGTCTTCTCCACAGTGGAAGGATGGACAGAAACACCTGTAGATGTTCTCAGATGTGGAGCTTGATGTTCTCTTCTGTCTCTGCTGTTTATCTGATGGGGACAGTTTTGGTGGTCTACCCGGATGGTTGTTAGAAGTCCAGTCTGTAACTTAATTTATTTATTTGAGTTTTGGAAACTCTGTTCTTTCACTTGTCCTCCTTTGTCCTTCTCTTTCCTCATACCAGCAGGTTATTTTATGTCTAATCAGAAATATTGATGACTGCTCTGACTGGAAATGAAGGGTGGACACATGAGTACAGTATTCTACTTACAGGATCCCAGTAGCTCCAGTGCAGAACACTTCTTAAATGACTTCAGTGTCTCCCTATGAGTTTATAGCCAAGACCTTTTATGCAGAGGTCCCATTCAGCCCTGCGGGGACTGGACACACATCACCCTGGTGCACAGTCAGTGGAACAAAGTGTTAAGTGTGTGTTTGCCTGGCTTTTACAGTGTCAGGAAGAATGTTGGTTCACGCTCCTCTCAGCCCCTGAAAAGTCCCCTCTTTGTATTAAGCTTGTAAGCTTGTAACTAAAATAAACATTTAAATTCCTAACACACTCTCAAAAAAAAATTAATCGATTAAGAAATTATTTGTTAGGTGCAGCCCTATTCATTAAAAGTCTTTAATGACTCTTTTATTCCATAAGATACCGTAGCTGCTCCAAGGGGTGTGAATAAAGAGAGTCTGCTTAGGCATGGAGTTTTGTTTTGTTTTGTACTCCAGCAGTGTTTCAGCCAGAACTCTCCTCAGTTCACCAACTTCAAATCTAGTCCATCAGCCAAGACATGTTTTTCTCAAAGTAGGTTAAGGTTTGTTTTGTAACTAAAATAAACTTTTTTATTTTCCTAACACACTCTCATTAAAAGAATCTAAAAGTTAGTCTTTAGATTAATCGATTAATCGAAAAAAGAATCTTACCTTTCATTACCCAGTGAAAGGTAAGAATGGTTGGGTTTTGGTTCTCAAGTGAAAGTAGTGTTTTTATCCCAGTACAGTTTATAACCAATCAAAGTGCACCCACGCCAGCTGATGTACTGTGAAACCAAACGAACAAAATGAAAAACGTCACAGGTAAACTATAGTTCAGGCTCAGGATTTGGTCAACTGCAGCATTGCTTGTCAGATTAATTAATTTATTAATAGACAGCTGATCAGTTGATTATGGAGATAATCATTAGTTACGTACCTAAAAGCAAAGTAGAAACAAATAATATACCTACAGTAGTACATGCTGTGTTGTTAATGGAAAAACATGTGGTGGGGAAAAAAGAAAATTAATTAAAATTAATCTAAAATATACCAAAACCGTTTTCATCTCTAAAGGAAAGAGGCCGTTTTCAGCTTTCTTATGTCATCACAGTGATGACCGAGCGGTAATAACAGTTCAGTTTTACTACTTTTAGTATGTGTAGACATGTATTCACTAAAGCTGTAAAACCTCGCAGTCTGAAAAGAAGTGTAGACAGTCGTTCTCAATGGCCTTTTCTTTGCTGTCCCAGCCAAGTGAATTTTACATGGTAGATTTATGCCCGCTCACACCGGAGCCCACAGAATAGACCAGGGGGTGTCCAGTAGGGTGACTAAAGCAGGAAACACTGCCCAGAGTTGATACTGTGTGTTATATTTACAGGGATGACCTTTCAGTCTTCCTCTGTTTTCTGTAGACTTTAACTGCAGCCTATTGTAAGTCACACCATCAGTTTCTAAACTATAGTCCCATAATGGTGGTCTGGTTTGCAGCCTTCTTATTCATGCTGTTGCCATTGGCCGTTTGCCTCCTTGCTTTTGTCTGTCTTTTGGCTGCTTATCAGTACGACTGAGGTGGCTTGGCCCAAAACCAAAATGCTTATGCTCTAAACTAGTAGGTCTGTAGGATCCAGTCAATCAGCCAGTAGGTCTCAATGGGCAAAAGAAATCTGAAGTCTGAGTGTGTGTTTGAAAGGAAATAGTAAATGAGGCGTCGTATCGGCACACAAATTGGGTAAAATGTTTTCCGAAATCTGAGCATGCTAAACACATCTGCCAAAAAAAAAGATCATAAATAAATCATTCAATTTCAATTTCATCTACAACACAACAATGATACCTGCTGCCATCCAGCCAATAAGTCTGAAACCCTAGTTAACCAGCTTGTAGGTTAAGATGACAGTGCTTAACCAGTCAAGCAGTAGGTCTACATGGTCAACCAACTAGGGGTGTGTTTAAAAAATAGATTTTTCTTCATTTGAATAATTCGATATCGATTCGTATAAACCCGAGATCGATCTTTAAAGTTAGCATTCCAGGCGCTAAATTTAAAACATCCACCGAAACCTCCGTATGTCTGCTCTTACCATTCTGTGGAGGAGAACCAGCACCAGAGCTTCCTTATCCAGAGAAATGTCTCGCTTATGAAGCTCCGAGGAAGCAGATGCGTCAGTTTAGTAACTGTTTTCTGATCAGTGTCCACCGCGCTAGGCTATCTGGACTGTAACTAACACCCACGCAGAGTGGCTCGGGCAGCTGGCTGGACTTGGGTTTAACCGGCTTTCAGAAATATAAACTCACCGTCTGTGTGTAGGAGGACACGCCCACCTTCCCACTGTGCAGGTACTGATACGCTTCAGTACTTTTATAGTTTTTCATTACTGAACCGTCTACACCTTCCGAGAGTACAGAGTAATTAAACATGTCTCCATAAGTAACCTCAGACCACCTTCTCATATCACCCACGCACTGTGTTATTAACCTCAGACCACCTTCTCATATCACCCACCCACTGTGTTATTAACCTCAGACCACCTTCTCATATCCTCCACCCACTGTGTTATTAACCTCAGACCACCTTCTCATATCACCCACCCACTGTGTTATTAACCTCAGACCACCTTCTCATATCACCCACCCACTGTGTTATTAACCTCAGACCACCTTCTCATATCACCCACCCACTGTGTTATTAACCTCAGACCACCTTCTCATATCATCCACCCACTGTGTTAATAACCTCAGACCACCTTCTCATATCACCCACCCACTGTGTTATTAACCTCAGACCACCTTCTCATATCATCCACTCACTGTGTTATTAACCTCAGACCACCTTCTCATATAACCCACCCACTGTGTTATTAACCTCAGACCACCTTCTCATATCATCCACCCACTGTGTTATTAACCTCGGAGGAGACAGTGTTGTCCCATTCTAACTTCTTACTGTCTCTCTGGTCTCCTCCCATGTAACTGTATTCATTTTGGTTAGCTGAGCGGAAGTTCTAACACAAAGGTGGAAGAAACACACGCTTGAAAGTGGGTGTGGCCAAATACGGTGAATATAAACATATAAACGCTTGTGATGTTTTTAGTAATGATAGGTTGAGTGTTCCTTGTACATTTACCACATTAGTTCTCTGAAATTAAATCTCGTTTCATATTCAAACAAAACATGTATGACCTAAACCCCACAAAAAGTCAAATTATATTATCTGAGCAACTAAGCAGAGAGTCTAGATGAGGTCAGTAGGTTTGTGGAAGGTTTACATGACATTGTAGATCATCCAATAGGTCTGTATAACCTAACCAACCAACCAACCCACCAATATGTCTGTGTGATCTAACCAACCAAGTGGTGGGCCTGTGTGACCTGACCAACCAGGAGGCATTGAATAACCATGGTGTTGGAGTATTGTGGTTATCATCACAGCCCTACATCATAGTTAAAGTCTGAATGCTTTTGTAAATAGTCATGTTTATCGTGTAGGATGACCCGTGAAACCCGGTAACAGTGAAAAACTAGAAGTGAAAGTGAACGTGGCCTTGACCTGTTGGAAAGGAAACTGAGAATAAGGTGTGTGCAGCCTTTTCCTCAGTCTGGACGGGATCAGGGAAGTGAGGAAGTGGTTTTTGGGCTGTGAGGTGGAAGGTAGGTGTGTCATCTTGTGGGCAGTAGTGAAAACAAACCGTGGTGTGGTGGGAAAAGAACGAATGGCTGTTCATGCAGCTCTCCGACCGTGATGGATTTCAGGAAGGAGCATGTTTTCGTTAAAAGTTCTCCGTTAGCCTCCGAAATATTTTCTGTATATGCGAACGATTTCAGACTGTGCAAAACAGGCTCGGGTTTTGGCTGTGGTGTGCAAAATTTGGGATTTTCCCCATTTTTGTCTCTCTGCGGCTGTGTGACCAGTCAGCGTATGGAGGGAGTAACTCCACTGAGTTTTTCATCCTAAGAGAAACGCTCCTGCCAGATGTTCTGCATATTCCTTTCACCAGCACTTCCACAAGGATCATTTATCAAAGTATGCATGCATGTTCTCCTTGTTGCAATATCATAGCATATTCAATGGATTAAATTTCACCAGTTTTCTTTGCAAAACTCCTACCAAGTAATCCCAGCCTTGGGAATTAAGCTGAAGGCCATGCATTTTATCCTCAAGTTGTCACCTCAGCACTCAAGACTTTTAGGTTTTTAACCGATATACAGATTCATATATAGTTTCACCATTATTATTATTATTATTTTATTATTTATTTATTTTTTTTGAGAGCAAAATAGTGTTTGCTTTTGTTAGTTTGCTGCTCATTGGTTTATGCATGTTTTCCCCCAAGCACTGTCCAGCATAGACTAGCATCATCTAGTGCCAACATTACAAGCCTTACCAATGTTACAAGTAGAGATGGACCCATCAGGGTTTTTGAGGCCGATTCCGATCACCTTTCAGCACGAACGGCCGATAGCCGATACCGATCGAGGGCGGGGCGATAAGCCACAGCAGGGCTACAAGTAGTTATTAGTGCAGACAAGTCATGAAACATGGTCTAAACTGGTTTATTACCATTTTTTACGAGCTCAAGTGAAACAGCTTAATATTTTTAACTAAATTATCAGTAAATAAAGAAAGTAAATTTAACAAATATCCCTAATACTGCAATCATTACATTTACACCCTTAATTTAAAATGAAAAAAGATCATTAAATAAATGGTTATTTTAAACAAAAAACTGTAATCATTAAATGTAGATCTTGAATTGCTGCTGCTGTTCTGTTAGTACTGGTCAGATCTGGTCTGTAGGTGTTCTGGGTTGTTTGTTTTGTGTTAGCTGTGTGTGTAGCTCTGCTGTTTACTGATACTCACTGTATTCAGCCGTGTGGGGTACTCTTAAGTGTGGTATCAGATTAGTAGAGTTAAATAGCTTCGTCTTGGTTCCCCAGCGAGACACGTTGGTTTTACAAGTTTTAAAAACGTCCTGGATGAATCTGAGTCACATACGTCGTCCAGCTGGCAGTTTGTTGCCATGTTTTCTATCAGCGCATGTGGTGAACGCCGTAAACTGTTCTTGTGAGGCCGCTGCTTTAGTCAGTCTGTGGAAAATGAAACGCTATGTATTTCCACCTAGTGGTTCAGATAGGAGTTGCAGGGAGCTGGCCGGAGGGGGTTTCACGCTAAAGAAATATTGGCCGATCACTGATCTCACATTTTGTTTAAAAGTCAGCCGATACCGATACATAGCTGATCGATCCTTTCATCTCTAGTTACAAGTATTGCCAGCAAATGGTAAATAATACATTGGACTCTACGTACTTTAATTATTAACAAATGATAGTAAAATAACATTATCAGCTCCACTGACCGTATAGGAGCACTTTGTAGTTCTACACTTACAGACTGTAGTTCATCTGATTCTCTAGTGTTTAAACACCTCAGTGTCACTGCTGGACTGAGAATCGTCCACCAACCAGCAACACCCAACCAGCAGTGTCCTGTGGGAAGCATCCTGTGTCCACTGATGAAGGACTAGAGGAACACAAACTGTGCAGCAGCAGATGAGCTACTGTCTCTGACTTTACATCTACAAGGTGGACCAGCAAGTAGTAGGAGTGTCTAATAGAGTGGACAGTGAGTGGACACAGTGTTTTAACACACTGATCATTGAAGAACAGAGTAATAAAGTATACAGAGAATCAGATGGACTACAGTCTGTAAGTGTAGCTCCTGTATGGTCAGTGGAGCTGATACAGTGATGTTATGGCTTATGCACATCTAGCCACGTTGCATTCATAATTTAATTTATATTACAGTTTAATTGCAATTTAGCTTTATACACTGCTGCTGCTGCTTCTTTATATTTATTTCTGTTGTATTATTTCTATTTTTATCTGTTTATTCTTACTGTTCCTCTTGAAGAGTGTTACACCTAATTTCCATGTGCACAAGTATAATGACAATATAAGGATTTTACTATTTTTTTTCTATTTAGAGCAGGAAGTGAATCATTTTCCCTCATGGTCCCATGGTGAGCAGTTAGATCCCATTGTTCTGAGTATTGTCTCTATGAAAACAGATTTTTTGTTTGGTTGACTTTAAAATATGGTCATGTTTTGTGTGTATAACTCTTTAGCGCTGTGTTTGCTATACATGTACTGTTGTACTCACTGTATGTCAGTGATGAAAGTTAGAAATGGGGTCCTCTAGTATGCGGTAGATGTGATTAATCATACTCACAAAAGCTTGTTGTGTGTGGACGTTTGGTTTGTCTGTAGTGTTGCACATTGGTGTTTTTCTGTGTTGAGGAATCTGACGGCTGCTGGCTGCGTTGGCTGACATGTGCGTGTGTTAGTTGAATAGCTGATGCCAGACCAGGAGCTGCTAGTGGGTCAGGTTACGAGCCTGGGGATTTTTTTCTTTCTTTCTTTTTTACAGCCGTTCTTCCTGAACAATTTGAGGACAGCAGCTTCATTCAGTGTGCTAAGCAACTACGTGTTATCGTAAGCTGGGTAATTTAAGCCTGAGGTGAAGGCTTGTCTATTAGGAACACTCCTTAGACTGTTATCTGGCTGAGAAAGCCTGTTTTGTGACCTAGGTTGCATCTTCTGGAAAGTAGAGGAGCTCGGTCAGAAGCATTCCTCAGATGTAGTAGATTATCAGTACATATCAGTGCCAGTTAGCTCTGAACTTAAAGAACCATAGTCTACATTTTTGACCCAGCTTACTTCATCATAGGTCTGAGTTATTGTATACTGCCCTGGTCTGCAGTCTCATCACTGAGCGTGTGTTCAGGAAGGGGTGGCTTTAGCTAATTTTTGACTTTTGTCTTGGAGCATGTTGCCGTGACCTCTGTCAGAAGACATTTCTTCCTTATCTAGTTGCGGTTAAACTCGTTTTTGACCTGTTGAATAGTTTCGTTTTAACTTTGTAGAGGTTAAATATGAGTTTGCTTTATCTCTGCATTGGAAGTACACAGTCTTGGGATGTTTTAAACAAGTACTCCAGCTTTTTAAAACCTCATCTCTGTCTATTGCATTTGTAGTATATGTTTCTTAGTCTAACTAGGCTAGATATGATCTCGAAATAGCTGTTTATTAGCAAAACCTGGCGATACAATACATATCGTGATACAGCGGTCACGATTCAATATATCACGATATAAGTCATATATTGTGATTTTTCAAACACTACTATTAAAACACACCACTGTATGAACAGGTTTGTCAATGCTTACAATAACATTGCGCCCTTGTGCTGCTTGTTAATGTTGGAGTGGAGCTGAAAATGGATTACAACACTGCCATCTAGTGGTCAGAGGTTTAAACACAACACACAATGAGTCACTGTCTGCCAGGAATCTGTGTATTGATACTGTGTTTTTGAGAATCAATACAGTATCACTAAACATAATATCCCAATACTCAATATTTTCTTGTAATATCTCGTAACCTAAGTTTTGGTGCTGGATTGTGACAAAATCTCCTGCAAACAAAGGCTCTCCCCTTCCTAAACACCACAAATTCCTGTAGTCCATGCTTTGTTCAACATTTTGAGTATAATCAATAACAAAAGCAAAGGTAATGGCAGAATAATATTTAAAATTCTTCTTTGAGTACCAGTTTATCATAAAATTGTTACTGTTATGCCCCAAATAAGCACAGATAAAAGTCAAACATTCCCACTGACAATTAGTTTCTCATGATTTTCTCGTGATGAGTAGAAGATTTTGTCCTAAATTCTTATAGATTTATGGCCTTTTATGTCTTACATGAATCACCCAAACCATTTAGCTAGCTTGCTATTGCAGCCTCCATCTCTCGGCTCCACCCCAGCCAAACAAGTGCCTGATCAGCTTCTTTATTGTTTCTTCAGTCTAAACTATTTTTACATCTGCTCTTTATATCCTGTGAAAATTTGACGATGAATGGATGGATAGGAGTGTAAGAAAATATCGAAATATCGAGTGATACTGTATCGATTCTCAAACACAGTATCGATGCAAAGATTCCTGGCAGACAGTGACTCATTGTGTGTTGTGTTTAAAATACAAAATCCATTTGTAATCTATTTTCAGCTCCACTCCAACATTAACAAGTAGCACAAGGATGCTGTTGTAGACATTGCAAACCTGTGCATATAGTGGTGTGTTTTAATAGTAGGATTTTGAAAATCACGTTTTAATATATCAAATTGTGACCACTGTATCACGATACATATCGTATCGCCAGGTTCTTGCCAGTACACAGCCCTATGAATGGACCAATAGAAATGCCCCAAAATCACTTTTAACGTCAAGTAAAGAAGGTTTTGGCCTCTCTTTTAGTTACTGTTTCAGAGATATAGGTTTTTCTTTGAACAGTGATTATATACATGTTATCTTGCTTTAGTGGTTTTACTGCTTTGTGTGTTATAGTATGTGATAGACTTTGTATAGCTTGTCACTGGCAGAATTTGTTTATTCTCAGTCACTTGTCATTCTCTTGGTTTATAATACTGATAAATTAGCTTCTCTGAAATCTTTGCATTGTAGAGTTCTCTTGGGATCTAAAGCAATTAAAAGTTTCTGAGTTCTAAATACTAGTATAACTAAGGAATTGGGCGATATGGCCCTACAATAATATCACGATATTTAATGGTATTTTTGTGATAACGATACTCTTAGCGCTATGACGAAACATTGAATAAACAAAATATTTCAAGAATACACTACTGCAACAAAATGAAAATTAAATTATATTATTGCATACGATATGATATGACACTCCCCTGAGATATTAAAAAATACAAGAATTTTTATCAGATTGTAACAGAAGTCAATGATCCAGAATGTCACGATACTAAATAATGCACTCCAAATATCTCCATATATCCAGAACTGAAGTAAAGTGAATGATACTGGACATATATAAAATCTGTCTCTAGTAGATATATAATGAGAAATGAAAAAAGTGTGAATTTTTCTTTTTCTAAAAACAGTAAAAGTAGTACCTGATGTGATAATTAGTGATGGGTGATATGGTATATAATATTTCAGGGTATAATATCGTTCACCATATTTAAGAATGTTGGCGATACTATTGTTTACGATATGGCACATCCCTATAAGGAATAATTAAGTATTCAAATTAAGGCCATTCACATTGGCAGTAAAGGATATGTCCCTCCCTCAAAGCAAACATGCCTAGCAATAAATGTAATATAGACAGAATCAAATATAACACTTAATCTTTTGTATGATTTTAATTGGTCGGATGTGCAAAGCAGCTGCGGTTATATAAGCCACAGTAAAGTAGTGTGTGGTAATCAGATATAATCAGGGTGAAGATTGCTGGGAGGCAGAATGAATGTCTTTTAATACACGCTCACATGCTTTCATATGTTTTTGCATGCTCTGCATATGATGTAATAGGGAATTGCTTGGGCTCCAGGAGGCACCCCCCCTGTTTAACTGTATGCAGGATCCTACTCCCCCCTGATGGATTAATGCTGGGCTAGATGGATGCATTAGTAGATGAATGAGAACATTTTTGGCTCCATAGTTGGGCTCAAATGTATGGATATTTATACAAATCAGCGGCTGCTCTAGCCAGAAACTCCATGCTGAAGTGTGTTGTGTTTATTATGTCTATTCCCCAGCTGTGTGGAAGCACTGTTATTCCAACAGAACCTCTTCAAAGCTGTAAAACACGTTCAGCACTGACCTCTCTGTAGCTCCAACAGCTCGGCGTCTTATATCTGTTGTCGTCTGGTGGCCTGAAGCTTCAGTGTTTATTGGATTTTCTTTGCATGTTGTGACGTTATAAAGTGGAGAAAGGGCCTCTTTTTCTGAAGTACTCACTCGCGGTCGTGATCTGTGGGTCATTATCTACTGCTGTTTGCTTCTGAATGACACCTCATGGAGCAGTTCAGCCAAAATACAGCAAACGTTGCCATCAGTAGAAATGAATGTCTATCAGTTCTCATTATAAACATAACCTCATCCATAATTAACGCCATCCAAGTATTAAAGTTTCATTATTTAATTATTTAAAGCTCCGTATGATACAGAAATGTTATATTTCCTCACTTTCCTCTTAATCAGAGAGATTGCTGTAAGCATTTTTTTTTTATTTCAGTTCATAAGAAGCTTTAAAAAGTAAATTTTGACTATTCAGATTTTTGTGATGCCATGTTTACATACGTTCGCCTATTCGGCCTGTATCTGTTTAGCTGTTCCCGTGTACGCGAAGTTATGATCATTATTCCAATCTGGACCGTTTATTATTCTTTATTTTTATTTTTATTTATTTATTATTTTATTTTTTTAACCAAGGCACAAGGTTTGAAAATGGTGATTAATGTTAATTATTACTGGTATTTAAACTTTACCAACGTAATAAAAAGACCTCATTTAAATATTAAGCTAATGCTGGATGTAAGCCCTTTGAGATATTTCTAATGTGTTTTAAAGCCATTGTGATGCTGCTATGCATCATGGCTGGTCTACATCAGGTCTGTTTAGTCTTTGTGTGGCAGCCCAGTTACATGACTTTAATGCAGAAAAAAGTCATCAGGGTTTGAGGCTATAAAGTTAACCAGGGGTGTAAGAAAATATTGAAATATCAAGTATCGGAATATTATGTTTAGTGATACTGTATCGATTCTCAGAAACACAGTATCGATACACAGATTCCTGGCAGACAGTGAATCATTGTGTGTTGTGTTTAAACCTCTGACCACTAGATGGCAGTGTTGTAATCCATTTTCAGCTCCACTCCAACATTAACAAGCAGCACAAGGATGCAATGTTATTGTAAGCATTGATAAACCTGTTCATATAGTGGTGTGTTTTAATAGTAGGATTTGAAATCAATATTGCAATATATCACAATATATTGAATCGTGACTGCTGTATCCTTACATTATTATTACATTATTTATTATTTATACGTCCTCTGTGTTCTTAAATACATTCTGATGCCCAGCTTACAGTGTTTTGTCTGAGAATGTACACTGTATGTCAACAGCTAGTGTTAATATAGCAGTGGATTGCACTCGTAAACAGTAGCATTATATTAAATAACCTGTTAAAATCATTCATTTAATTGAAAGTATTGATAAAAACCAGAATGTGTTGTGTCTGACACGGTCTGTTCCAGTACATGATTAACACGACCTCATCACTGCCCAGTGTTTCTTTTCAGGTTCTCACTGCATGCCGTTCTTCTGTCTGTATCCACAGGGTCCGAGTTTATTTCCAGCTACAGCAGCAGCAGCAGCAGCAGCAGCAGTATGGCAGAGCCGGTGATTTCAGAAATGCCCCCGACTGCTTGCCCAGAGAAGCCCAACGTGGACTTCAGCTATGTGGGCATCGATGCCATCCTGGAGCAGATGAGAAGAAAGGCCATGAAGCAAGGCTTCGAACTCAACATCATGGTAGTGGGTGAGGACACCGCACTCCTGTATTAACCCCCTCTGAACACTAGCACTAAAGAGAGTGATTATTTCTTTAATAGATTAACTTTTATTCAGTTAACTGACTTTGAATCTGATTTACTCTCTTTTTGCTCCTTTGCTGACAAGTTTTTAAAGTTCTTTCTGTGACGAGCTGTTTTAGTCCAACAAAACAATAGACGCCCTTTCACCTTTAATGCATCCGGAAATGTATTGCAGTCTGTTAGAATGACTGTAAGTCATAGAAACATTATATAGTTTTTTTTTTGTTTGTTTGTTTGTTTGTTTCAAATGAGAAAATAGAACTCATGTCGCCCCCTACACTTCCTGTTGTGTATTACAGTCTGTCAGAATGACTGTAAGTCATAGAAACATTATATAGTTGTTTTTTTTTGTTTGTTTGTTTGTTTGTTTCAAATGAGAAAATAGAACTCATGTCGCCCCCTACACTTCCTGTGGTGTATTACAGTCTGTCAGAATGACTGTAAGTCATAGAAACATTTATATAGTTTGTTTTTTTTTTGTTTTTTTTTTCAAATGAGAAACTCAATTTTTTTCAAATATAGAAACATTATATAGTTTTTTTTCCAAATAAGAAAATAGAACTCATCTCGCCCCCTACACTTCCTGTTGTGTATTACAGTCTGTCAGAATGACTGTAAGTCATAGAAACATTATATAGTTTTTTTTTTTCCAAATAAGAAAATAGAACTCATCTCGCCCCCTACACTTCCTGTGGTGTATTACAGTCTGTCAGAATGACTATGAACATTTATAGAGTTTTTTTTTTTGTTTTGTTTTTTGTTTTTTTCTTTTATTTTCTTTTTAAATTGTCGCTGTCCAACGACCAACATGCATCTCCAAAATGCCAACTTTTAGAAGAGGACAAAAACATACTTTTTAATGTTTAATGTTTTTAATGTCAATAAAATCAGAATGTTATTTTGGAGCATTTCTATTGGTCCATTCGTCATACAATGTAAACGGCAGCTGTCGTGTTCAAATAATGCAGAAAAATGCTGGTACACAATAATGGAGGTGTTTTTCTTTGGACAGCGGCGCTAATAGTTAATAGAATCCCCACAGGTTTCTACTCAGTTCTGGACAATATGATGATGTGTATCATTATTGCGGTAGATTACATCACAGTATGTTACAGTATGAACCAACCACATGTCTCATTATAAACAAAGCATTATAAGACATGTTTAACAGCATTGAGCCCAGTTTAAGATCCTACCACTACTATTTCATTGACAGTGTGACATGTATATTAAATATTTTTATTTTTACTGCAGTATGTAACAATCTGTCTGAATGTGTGGATCCTATGAATATTATAGAGAGTGTTTTTATGATTGTCTATATATATATATATATATATATATATGGCACCAGTCTACTTGTCTGAGACTGAGGGAGTTGCACGTTGCTGCCGTGTTTTGCATTGACCTTTGTAATTAAACGATTATGGTTTTTCAAATTCCCTATAATTTCATGCAACCTGATAGCACCCTTTTAGGAAAGTGGCAGGAATTATGAAAAGGCGTCTAATGAGAAAATCCTTTAATATAACGAGGAGTCGGTAATCCAAGCCTTAATTTTCCCAGAACACTGAGAACCACATGTGATTGCCTTTAAAGAAACTCTGGCAGTGACTTTAAATAGCTGTCAGTTACATGCCACCCTGCATTCCCTTCTGTCTGAGTGAAAATGAAAGTAAATTAAGTGTTGCGTTTCCTGGGGCTGTGTTTCATGGCCTTTTGTGGCTTTTCATGTGTCTTATTTTACTGAAATGAAGTGTTTTTAAAAGAAAAAGAAAAGTTATATTACAGTGTATGACAAATGCGGATGTCAGTAGGACAGGGACGCCTTCTTTAATCCACATTACTGTAAGAGCCTAAAGCACGTTCATAAAATAAGAGTTTTAATTTATATACATTGTTTAGGAGCACCGCACAGACCTACCATACGTGCATTAGTTGAGTTTTTATGCTGTGAATGGAGCTCTAGTTTGTTTTACAGCGTATAATGTCTGTGGTTGGTAAACTGCATTGTTTGAAAGCTCTGAATTCTTTTCACATATCTGTGAAGCTGTGATAAAGAGGTGGATGAAAAGGCCCTGCTGACAGCTGGAGTTTGATAGCATACCAGCACTTGGGGTATTTTACTATGGTATGTTAATGAAACTGGGAATGGTATGCCGTATCAGTGATACCTACTGTTTCACCATACACTGGAAATGGTACATTAAAATATATGTGTAATATTAATATTAACAATATTAACACAGCATGTAAACATAATATTACTAATGAACTAGGGAAAAATTTGATTATCCAGCAAGTTTCCATGCTGCTAGATGGTTGTTCTAGACAGTTGCAAAGTCACTGCTGGTTGCTGTGGAATTTCAGGTGGTTGTTCGGGTGTTGCTATGCAGTTGCAGTATAGTTTTAGGTGTTTGCAAGGGTGTTGCTACACTGTTTATACACATTCCACATTATCTCAAAGGTCTTGCATTGTGGATGCTATTGTAGTTAGTGGTTAGTAGTGGATTGCTAGGTGGTTGCAAGGGTATTTCATACAGATTCTTACACTCTTTCAAAGGTCTTGCTTTGTGGATGCTATGGTAGCTCTCATGGTTGCTAGTGCATTGCTAGGTGGTTGCAAGGGTATTTCATACATATTCTTACATTCTTTCAAAGGTCTTGCTTTGTGGATGCTATGGTAGCTCTCATGGTTGCTAGTAGATTGCTGGGTGGTTGCGTGGGTATTTCATACATATTCTTACATTCTTTCAAAGGTCTTGCTTTGTGGATGCTATGGTAGCTCTCATGGTTGCTAGTAGATTGCTGGGTGGTTGCAAGGGTATTTCATACAGATTCTTACACTCTTTCAAAGGTCTTGCTTTGTGGATGCTATGGTAGCTCTCATGGTTGCTAGTGGATTGCTAGGTGGTTGCAAGGGTATTTCATACATATTCTTACATTCTTTCAAAGGTCTTGCTTTGTGGATGCTATGGTAGCTCTCATGGTTGCTAGTGGATTGCTAGGTGGTTGCGTGGGTATTTCATACATATTCTTACATTCTTTCAAAGGTCTTGCTTTGTGGATGCTATGGTAGCTCTCATGGTTGCTAGTGGATTGCTAGGTGGTTGCAAGGGTATTTCATACATATTCTTACATTCTTTCAAAGGTCTTGCTTTGTGGATGCTATGGTAGCTCTCATGGTTGCTAGTGGATTGCTAGGTGGTTGCAAGGGTATTTCATACATATTCTTACATTCTTTCAAAGGTCTTGCTTTGTGGATGCTATGGTAGCTCTCATGGTTGCTAGTGGATTGCTAGGTGGTTGCAAGGGTATTTCATACATATTCTTACATTCTTTCAAAGGTCTTGCTTTGTGGATGCTATGGTAGCTCTCATGGTTGCTAGTGGATTGCTAGGTGGTTGCAAGGGTATTTCATACATATTCTTACATTCTTTCAAAGGTCTTGCTTTGTGGATGCTATGGTAGCTCTCATGGTTGCTAGTGGATTGCTAGGTGGTTGCAAGGGTATTTCATACATATTCTTACATTCTTTCAAAGGTCTTGCTTTGTGGATGCTATGGTAGCTCTCATGGTTGCTAGTGGATTGCTAGGTGGTTGCGTGGGTATTTCATACATATTCTTACACTCTTTCAAAGGTCTTGCTTTGTGGATGCTATGGTAGCTCTCATGGTTGCTAGTGGATTGCTAGGTGGTTGCGTGGGTATTTCATACATATTCTTACACTCTTTCAAAGGTCTTGCTTTGTGGATGCTATTGTAGTTAGTGGTTAGTACTGGATTGCTAGGTGGTTGCATACAGATTCTTACACTCTTTCAAAGGTCTTGCTTTGTGGATGCTATGGTAGCTCTCATGGTTGCTAGTGGATTGCTAGGTGGTTGCAAGGGTATTTCATACATATTCTTACATTCTTTCAAAGGTCTTGCTTTATGGATGCTATGGTAGCTCTCATGGTTGCTAGTGGATTGCTAGGTGGTTGCAAGGGTATTTCATACATATTCTTACATTCTTTCAAAGGTCTTGCTTTGTGGATGCTATGGTAGCTCTTATGGTTGCTAGTAGATTGCTAGGTGGTTGCAAGGGTATTTCATACATATTCTTACATTTTATTTAAAGGTGCTGCTATGGGAGCTCTCATGGTTCCTTGTGGATTGCTATGTGGTTGCAAGGGTATTTCATACATATTCATGCATATTCCAATTGCGAGCTATGCCTATTGTGCATCAGGAAACTGTTATATAAAATATATTTTTGCTGTATCACTGTATACCCACGTGTCTGTTTGACCTTCTTGTAATACATATGAGTTTTTTTCCTGATGTGTTGACGTTTGGATTATAAAGGATTAATTGGATTATAAAGGATTAAAAGATAGGCTAAGTCTGTGAGATGGGTGAGGGCTAATGAATGATGTAGAATTGGGGGATGAAGGCAGAATGAACTCACTGTCCCTCTACAGCTGCAGCTGCTTTTTGTGGCTCTGTTGGTCAGGCTGGCTGTTTATTTAACCTGGTCAGAGCAGCCAGAGTCTTTAGTCCAGCCTTCAGAGCCTCTAGCCCAGTCTTCAGAGCTTTCAGAGTCTCTATACTAGTCCTCAGAGCCTTCAGAGTCTCTATCCTAGTCCTCAGAGCCTTCAGCTCAGCCTTCAGAGCCTCCAGTCCTGTTTTCCAGCTTTCAGCTCAGCCTTCAGAGTCTCTAGTCCAGCCTTCAGAGCCCCATTCTGTAGCCTTCAGATCCATTAGTCCAGCTTATAAAGCTTTTGCCGCACCCTTAAGAGCCTCTAGCCCAGCCTGTAAAGCTTTCTTTGCCGCCATTAGAGCCTCAAGCCCAGTCTTCAGAGCCTTCAGCTCAGCGTTTGGAGCTTTCTGCCCAACCAAAAATCAGCCTAGCCTTTAAAGGCTTCAGCCCAACCTTCACAGATTGCAGAGCCAGGCTTCAAGCCAGCCATTTAGCATTTTTTACTGTCCAGGCGTTTGCATTTCTGCATGTAGATTCTTAATTAGTAAAATATCCTCATATTCCATCAAGTTAATGTTGCTGTTATCAAGGCCTGGCTGCTCCAGTGATGTGCTGTACTAATCTAGAACTGTGTATGATTTAGTCCAACTACAGGGACAACAGTCTAGCATGTAGCATGCATGAAATTGAGTTAATGAAATGCGCTCTCTGACTTTGCACGACATTGTAAATGATATTCTGACACAGTCCGAGTAAACGGGGCTGTTTAATCTCTGCCAGTAGGTTTTTTATGGAAATTTGAAATACATTTAGTACGAATACCTATTTTGGTATTGTCATGTCCGGGTTTGGGGCGGTTGCTTATCGTGCGTTGTTTTGGATTTTTGAGGTGTCTGGACTTTATTTGGTTTATGTTGGAATGTGAGCGTGAGTGTGTGTATGTGTGTGTGTTTGTATGAAAGGCTCCCGGGAGCTGGCTTTTGTCCACTTGTGCTGTTTCTTTCTTTCTGTCACACAGTTGTTTTAACAGGGCAGCTTCAGTTTGAGTTGTGGAGTTGTGTTAAATGTGTGTGTGTGTGTGTGTGTGTGTGTGTGTGTGTTTAGGCCAAAGCGGTTTGGGGAAGTCCACGCTGATGAACACACTCTTCAAGTCCAAAGTGAGCCGAAAGTCAGTGATGGGCACAGCTGAGGAACGCATCCCCAAAACCATCGAGATCAAATCCATCAGCCACGGTGGGTCTATAAGTCTCTCAACAGCCCACCACACTCTGACTCATGCATGCAAACATATGGAGCTGCTTTCATTTCTTGTTTTTCAGCAGTCGGGCAGTTTTTATGATGTCATTTAGAGTTTGTAGAAAAAATACAGCTGGAAAATCTAATCTCACTAGCAGTGAATGAAACATAATGACTGTTAATTAACATAACAAATACTAATTGTCCACACTCACTTCTACTTATTGTTGATCAAAGTATCATGCCTAATAACGTGATTGAGGGCTAAAAAAAAAAAAAAAAAAAAAAAAATTTATATATATATATATATGTGTGTGTATTAGAGATGGACCGATCAATGTTTTTCAGGCCGATTCCGATCGCCGATTACTTTTCAGCTTGATCTGCTGATAGCTGATACAGATCAAGGATGGGGCTACATGCCTCGGTAGCACAAGCAAGTCATGAAACCTGGTCTAAACTGGTTTATTACCATTTTTAACGAGCTCATATGAAACAGTATAATATTTGTAACTAAATTAGAAGTTGGTCTATGTGGGAGTAAACCGCTTGATAAGCTCCAGAAGAGCCACATCTGAAAAGTAACTCTACTAGGAACAGCAGAGCGTAGATCCAGGTGGAACATTAAGCAGCAGAATGAACGTCTTCTACAGCCGAGAAGAGCTGCTTATCTAGAACTATAAACTCAATCACTCTGGCTGTGGTTCTTTAGCTCTCTGGCTGTTTCTGCTGCTGTTCTGTTCGTACCGGTCAGATCTGGTCTGTAGGTGTTCTGGGTTATTAGTTTTGTGTTAGCTGTGTGTGTAGCTCTGCTGTTTACTGATACTCACTGTGTTCAGTGTGTGGTGTCTCTGAAGTGTGTATCAGATTAGTGTGTTTAATGTCTTTGTCTTGATTCCCGTGAGAGACGCTGATTTACTAATTTTACAGATGTTATAAACTGTCCTGGATGAGTCACATACACAGACAGACGACATGTTTTCTATCCGCACATGCGGTGAACGCGAGGCCGCTGCTTTAGTCAGTCTGTGGAAAATGAAAGGGTGTGTATTTCCACTTAGTGGTTCAGATAGGAATTGAAGGGAGCTGGTCGGAGGGGGTTCTCCTCTTCCTGTATGAAACGCTAACTGGAAATACAGAAATTAGGCTCATTTGTTTAACATTATCGGGATCGGCTAAATTGGAGAAATATCGGCCAGTCACATATTTTGATTAAAAATCGGGGGATACCGATACATGGCCGATCGATCCTTCCATCTCTAATATATACATATATTACTAACACACTCACATTAGAGTTGTTAGCTTAATCCATTAAGGATGAATCGTTAGGTGCAGCCCTACATACCACTGTGTGTAAAAGCTATTAGTGGTATTTATCATCAACAGGAAAAACAGTGAAGATAAAAATGATGTTAACAACTTTTGCACACAGCAATCCTGATAAAAGCAATTACTATGAATATACATTCCATAAAAAACATTTGCTTTGCTGATACACTAAATAACTGTCTCCCTACAGCACACAATGTAGCTTACCTAGTCCAGTAGAAGATCATATACTACAGTACTACTGCTCAAGCAGGCTGTGTTTAGTGAATTGGATCACACTGCACGACTGCGTTTATTATGTTTCATTCTATTCAGTCATTTGTTATAGTAACTCTGTAAAAACCCAAGGCCAGTTGTGCAGCAGTGCACCGTCTGCTCAACCCTGAGCTCCACAGCCATGGTGAGGACATTCATTGGCTCCTGAGCTGCTACATAATTGGCTCACAAACTAAACATCTGTATGAAGTGGTGCTTCATATAAATAAATATATATCTATTCAGGCTGCATTTGATTCCGCGCAACCTTTGTGTTTCCATGAATCACGTATTTTCAAGTGCTGAGAAGATCTAGAACTAATTCAGAGTTAATTTGATCACAGAAGCCCCAGAACGTTTGCCGTTTCAGGCTCACATGTCAGTCTGTAGGTGGTGCTAATGAGGTATTTTAATTGACGGTGGCCAGTAAAAGAATGTGTACCCAAACCCAAACCAAGCACATCAATTTATTTCATGTGGTTTTGCTGTCTGGAAGGGGATTTTCTTCATAACCAGTGATGTAAACAGTCTCCAGGAGCGGTTGTAGAGATGGTTTGGTTCAAAAGCTTATTTCGCAAATGTCTTCCAAATGTGTTTTGTCTTCATTCAGTGTTTTTATAACCCTGTCCAGAAACATCATTCCATAAACCTTACACTAGACACAGAATGTGAATAACTGCTTCGGTTTACTGTTAGATATTTAATGATGTCACATAAAACCAGTCCTGCTGTTGGTCTCCGTCACAAGAATGATCAAACCCTGATGTAGATCCGTCTGTCCTGTGTGCAGATATTGAAGAGAAAGGCGTGAGGATGAAGTTGACCGTGATCGACACACCAGGCTTCGGAGATCAGATCAACAATGAAAACTGGTAAAGTGGCACCCCTGTTTGTTGTATGACACGCCAGCGTATTAACCCTATCTTCACAGTAGCCATGAAAAATATGATAGTGCTGGACGATATGGCCAAAATTTATATTGCAATATATTTCTTAATTTCAGTCGATACTATATAATATGTAATAATTCCGATATCAATATAAATAATTTGAAGGCTTCAGAAAAACTGCCAAGAATCCCTTTAATGGAAGTCTATGTTATCAATATAGATGACTTTGACTTTAAATTACAACAGAGGCCAAGTTACTTATTCTTTGGTAAACAGATTAAAACAGTTGATACAGAACATAAAAAGACTTCATATACATAAAAGGAACATGACATCCCTGTCAAATAATCAATTCTCTAGATCAGGGGGCCAGATTAGACAATATCAAAATGCTAAAGGGCCGTTCTCTCTTTCCAAAAGTATTATTCATACATATATATATATATATATATATATATATATATATATATATTAGGACTGGGTATCGCCACTGATTTACCGGATCGATTCAATCCCGATTCATATAGTCCCAATTCAATTCGATTTCCGATTTGATTTGATTCAATTCAATATCGATTCATTTAGGGATATTAATATGTTTTGTTTGAATATGAAAAGAGATTTTCAGAGAATTAATGTGATAAATGTACAAGGAACACTCAACCTACCATTACTAAAAACATTAGTCTTTATATACGGTCAGGGTTTCTGTATCCAGAATGTAGCCAGACATCTGCTTTCAAGTTCTGGGGCGCCTTCACTTGTGCTCCAGCCATGATTAACTGATGTGCGATCCCAGCCAGGGGGGGTGGCTGAAATGCTAATTTTAAAGGTCGATTTCGGGTTTATACAAATCGATATCGGATTATTCAAATGAAGATCAATTTGAATCGAAAAATAGATTTTTTAAAACACACCCTATATATATATATATATATATATATACATATATATATATATATATATATATATATATATATATATATATATATATATATATATATATATATAACACTGTATTCAAAAGATGAAAAACACAAATGTACAGAATAAATGAATAATTACTAACTAATTGAATTTTACTGTAATTGCAGTAGTAAAAATGTTACAATGAACCAAACTGATGTGCTGATATGCTGCTCACTAGATAATGTACTGAAACTCAGTCAAACATTTGTAGGCTAAAGTGTAGATGCTTACAAGAAATAAAGCTCGTACAAAACCACAAGCATTAATCACCTCTGCCCCGTAACCCCTGGAAACGCAAGCATGTGATATAAGTGGACGACACAAGGAACACCTTTTTAACATGCGGCAGCTGAAGGGGGGAGTGCGTTCACGTTGGTTGGCGCGACGGAGCAATGTAAATGCAGCGCTAGGGTTTTTTTAACGTAGCCATCACTACATACACGGTTATATCACCTGAGGAGAATAAACGAGCCCTAAAAAGTTTATCTCACTCCGCCTTATTTATGCACTGCTGCCACCGTCAGGTGAAAGGAACTATTCCAACTATTCCATAAGGGTGATTCAGCAGGCCAATAAAAATCTGTCTGCACCCCTGCTGTAAATAACACACATGCTCAGGTTTTTCCGTCAATTTAATTAAAATCGTCTATTTTAAAGCGAATTCAGCAGCAAATTTAATTTGAAGTCATGTTTATTTATTTTCAGTATCTACAACACTGTAAAATCACCAGGGCTGTCCAGAAGTGGTTCTTATCCTTTAACTGTGGTTGGTTGTTTATGTGCCGCTCTGACTGCTTTGTGCCGTGCGTGTTCATACTCACTGAAATGACCTCACTGTCTAAAGTTATAGAATTGTTTTCTTTATCTTTGCACAACCCTTCCCTTCCAGCTGGCAGCCCATAATGAAGTTCATAAATGACCAGTATGAGCAGTACCTGCAGGAAGAGATAAACATCGAGAGGAAGAAGAGAATCCCGGACTCGCGTGTTCACTGCTGCATTTACTTCATCCCCCCCACAGGACACTGGTCAGTACTCACAAGCACACACTCGTTCTGTTCTGCCACTACAATGCAGGGTGGAAAATATGTTTAAGATGGGTTTATTTTATTTTATTCTTTTTAATTAAACAGAGGTAAATGGACATTTTAATGTAGTGGATACATCGAGGTAAATGTTATTAGTTACTAGGGCTGTGTATCGGCAAGAACCTGACGATACAATACGTATCGTGATACAGCGGTCACGATTCACTATATCATGATATACTGAGATACTGCAAGTAAAGTGATTTACTGTGATTTTTCAAATCCTACTATTAAAACACACCACTATATGAACAGGTTTAACAATACTTACAATAGCATTGCACCCTTGTGCTGCTTGTTAATGTTGGAGTGGAGCTAAAAATGGATTACAACAATCTAGTGGTCAGAGGTTTAAACACAACACACAATGATTCACTGTCTGCCAGGAATCTGTGTATCGATACTGTGTTTCTGAGAATCGATACAGTATCACTAACATATCTCGATACTCTATTTTGATATTTTCTTACGCGCCTACTAGTCACACAGGTTTAAACTAAAATATGTGAATAGTAATACATACATACATAACATTTGGCAGGTGTATGTACTTCTATTCATGTATAAACGATAAAAGCAAAACCCCTTTGGTTATTTCATAAAGGGCTGCTGAGAATGGTCCACCACCCTAATGAATTAAGTTCTGAAGTGTATATCTAGTCGGTGGTGGTCCTGTGGTGGCTTCTTCCTGTGGGTGAGGTAGAGGGTGTTGATAAAGCCATGCAGTAACAGATGGACTGTAGACTGTAACTGTAAAGCTACAAAGTAAACTTGAGTCTAATGATATTGTCAGTCATCGGTAGTTTCCATCTATTAATATAAAAGTCTTAAACCGTGTGGTCTGCAGCTTGAAGGTCTCCGCTGCCCCCCTCACAACCCAAGATAGGGTTATCAATCAGCAGTGGTTTGGGAACACGATCACTGCACAAGCCTACTACAAAGGAAGCATGTAATGTTGGTCGGCGTTTCTGATATAATGGCCTTTGAGTGCAGGTGCAGAGAAAAAGTGTTGACACCTGAATTTTTATATGTACATGCAGTGGGGAACCCTCAGGGCTTTGTGGTCCTTCAGAGAAGAAGGATTTCTGTAGAACATCATTATTGTGTATGAACTCTGCAAGTGTTATTTTGTAGTATTTTGTATGTACTATATTCTATTTATTTTATATTTTATTTTTTTACCTCTTACCTTTCCTTGTGCACTTGTAGAATAGCTATTGGATGCCCTAAATTTCCCTCTGGAATCAATAAAGTATCCATCCGTCCACCTATCCACCCATCCACCCACCTACCTATCTATCTAGGATAGATACAGCCAAGCAAGCGTTCCCATTGGTTAAGACTTCAAGTTAGATTAAGTGGATCCACATATCAGAAACAATACTAATTGCATACAGTCTGAAATATTTCATGTTTTGTCTGCTCAGCTTCATTTCATTTATTTATAATACATCCATTCCTGCATCTCAGGCCTGGAAAACAAGTTCTTTGTGATGTTGTTGTTCTGGAGAGATGTTTTCCATACTGTCCCAACTTTTTCTGATGTGGGCTTGTCGTCTTATTGTGCGTTACACATGTTTGTGTTTAGTAAGGAATAGGTCAGGGGTCACTAATAGGCGGACCGTGGTCCAGATCCGGACCCAGGCGTTGCCTAATGCAGACCCAAACTGAAAATCTATTGAGAATGATTTAATTTAGACTGTGTTTATTTTAAGCGGCAGAGCTTACTTGTCTTCACGGCGCAGTAAACTCACAAACCAATCGCGTGTGCTGTAAGATCACCGAAGGCGCTCCTCAGCCAATCAGATCTGCGCGCACACAGGCGAGGTACGAAGCGAGGAGCACTAAAGCGAGTCAGAAAGAATAAGGAGCTCTAAAAACAGAAAAGTGAACAGAGAGAACTGAGTGTTTAACAGGAACGGTTCTGGAATGAACCTTCTCGTCTAGTTTTGGAGAACACCGCTCTGTACAACCAACATGTTAATCTGTGAAGCTGAGTTAACAAGAAGAACCACATTTATTTACTTTCTCTACAAATAAACACTTTAAGATGCACTTTTTTTGAAAAACATTTTGTTTTTTTTTTAATGTAGCTCTTGTTTTTATTTAAGTGAGGGAAAAACATTTATTAGAAGTTTATAAATAATTAAGTTCAGTATTTAAACAGTAAATATACTGAACGGTATGTGTTGGTGTTTCAGTAGCTGATGGTATAAGATGCTGATACTAGACTAGTTCAGTAAACAGGATACACCACTGAATCAGAACACACGTTAGAGATGATGATGGTCCAGATCTTGGCCTGAGCAGATCTCCTCTAGCTGGACCTCACTGACTCTAATTAAACACGCTTGCTATAGGGTGATATGCGTTTTCACAGGAGGACGTTTGGACTTTTAAGGCCTCTCCGTTATAGGTGTAGTTGCAGATATAGATGGGTGTATGTTCAGTCACAGATGGGACGAGCCTGTTTGTCCATGTTGTCTTCCTCTTGTAGTTGGAGTTTGTCCAGTGATTTCAGGCAGGAACTCTTTGCTGTGCCTGTTAAGAACTTAATATTTACTTAGCCCTGTAGGCTTTGGCACGTACAGGGGTGTATGATACAGCTAATGTTGCTCAAGCCTCATGCGCATGTGGAGCCAGTTAATTGGCTGATATGAGCTGATTGTATGCATGTGTGCCAAGATTTGTATCTGGTACAGTGAAGCAGAGATGATAGTCTTTCTTCTGGCCTGGATTTGTATTTTAATGAACACTGTTGAGGCAGAATATAGCTCAGACATTACTATACACCATATACCAGCTCAAAGTTGTGTGAATTGATAGAGTGGGGAGTTTATTCAGTGTTAAACATGTATCTTTAGAGTCCTCTAGGGGGAGCTGTTATTCCTCCCTCTGAATTAAGTTATATTGAGCCCTATAAAAGGCTTATTGAACTCCAGGCCTGTGTTACCGGAAGTGAGCTGCTCTGGCAGAAGAGGACTGTTTGGGAAAAGCTCTCTATTCACGTCTCTTCAGTTCAGCGAGTCTGATCAGAAATTAAAGGCACATCTGATCCGGTTTGGATTACCACATAACCCTGTCCTCTCCTAGAGACTGGACTCTTTAGCAGCCACAGCACACACAGGTCTGTCAGTCGCTTAACAGCTTCACAATCAACATGGTCTTGTGAGTTAAAGATGATGCCGGGGCTGACAGCTGTAGAGCGTGAAGTAGAAGCCCCTAAATATAAATATAAATATAAATTGTAATTGTTAATTCTTATTATTTTTATTAATAATATCATCGAAGATAATAACAATAGTAAAGATGGTAATTTTTATTACCCTTATTAGTGTTGTTGTTGTTAATAATTATAGTTAATGATGGAGATGGACCGATCAACGTTTTTGAGGCTGATTCATCTTTCAACGCGATCTGCCGATAGCCGATACAGATCGAGGGCGGGGCTTTATGGCACGGCAGGGCTACATGCAATTATTAGAGCAAGCAAGTCATGAAACCTGGTCTAAACTGGTTTATTATCATTTTTAACGAGCTCATATGAAACAGTATAATATCTGTAACTAAATTAGAAGTTGGTCTATGTGGGAGTAAACCGCTTGATAAGCTCCGGAAGAGCCACATCTGAAAAGTATCTCTACTAGGAACAGCAGAGCGTAGATCCAGGTGGAACATTAAGCAGCAGAATGAACGTCTTCTACAGCCGAGAAGAGCTGCTTATCTAGAACTATAAACTCAATCACTCTGGCTGTGGTTCTTTAGCTCTCTGGCTGTTTCTGCTGCTGTTCTGTTCGTACCGGTCAGATCTGGTCTGTAGGTGTTCTGGGTTATTAGTTTAGTGTTAGCTGTGTGTGCTAGCTCTGCTGTTTACTGATACTCACTGTATTCAGTGTGTGGTGTCTCTGAAGTGCTGTATCAGATTAGTAGTGTTCAATGTCTTTATCTTGGTTCCCCAATGAGACACGTTGATGTTACTAATTTTACAGATATTAAACTGATCCTGGATGAGTCTGAGTCACATACACAGACAGACAACATGTTTTTTATCCGCACATGTGGTGAACGTTGTAAACTGTTCTCGCGAGGCCGCTGCTTTAGTCAGTCTGTGGAAAATGAAATGATGTGTATTTCCACCTAGTGGTTCAGATAGGAATTGCAGGGAGCTGGATGGAGCTGGTTTCACAGAGGACTCCTTTTCTTGGATGAAACATTAGCTGGAAATACAGAAATTAAGCTCATTTGTTTAACGCCATTGATCGGCTCTCGGGATCGACTAAACTGGAGAAATATCGGCCGATCGCTGATCACATATTTTGATCTCTATTTAATAACACTATTCTCATCTCTATGTAATAATTATTATAGTAATCGTTAGGGGTGTAAGAAAATATCGAATATCGGTATATTATGTTTTGTGATACTGTATCGATTCTCAAGAACACAGTATCGATACACAGATTCCTGGCAGACAGTGAATCATTGTGTGTTGTGTTTAAACCTCTGACCACTAGATGGCGGTGTTGGAATCCATTTTCAGCTTCACTCCAACATTAACAAGCAGCACAAGGGCGCAGTGCTATTGTAAGTATTGTTAAACCTGTTCATATAGTGGTGTGTTTTAATAGTAAGATTTGAAAAATCACAATATATCACGATATATTGAATCGTGTCCGCTGTATCACGATATGTACTGTATCGCCAGGTTCTTTCCAATACACAGCCCTAGTAATCATGGATATCGATAACTGAGGTCGGTATTTGCTGTAAATTGGATGTTTATTGTGTGAAATTGTGCAGGAATGCAACTCTTACTCACAACCTGTATATGAAAATATTATAAAATAACTTATATAGTTATGGACGTAAGAAAATCGAGTGCAATGACTTGGAATTAAAATATATTTTCATAATTTTCATATAACGCGTTCACAGTTATAGTATCTCTCTCTCTCTCTCTCTCTCTCTCTCTCTCTCTCTCTCTCTCTCTCTCTCTCTCTCAGTCTGAGGCCTTTGGATGTGGAGTTTATGAGGCGTCTCAGTAAAGTGGTCAACATTGTACCGGTTATCGCGAAGGCGGACACGCTGACCCTGGAGGAGAGAGACTTCTTCAAGAAGCAGGTCAGAACTTCCCTGTAAAACATGCTGTCACAGTACTGAACTGCTTCCTGCTCCACAAAACCTTTCACTTCCACAAACTCTGCTTCAGTTGACCGGTAGCTATGGAGATCACCCAGCGATGTTATACTTTAATAATAACTGAATGTTTGTTTGTTTTTTTGTTTGTTTTGTTTTTTAAGTCACAGTAGAAATAAACTGCTGCAGCAAAACAAGTTTTATGTCCCCATCAGAGATCCAAAACAATGTTGCCTTGATCGATTGTTTCTCATTTTTTTATGTTTAAGTAATAAGTCGTGTAAGAGGTTCTCTGTAAGTTGTTTCATTGTAGGAGGTGTAGACGTTCTACATGGTCTACAGAACTGAATAATGTGTTGTATGTATTTTACTGTAGTATCACATTAGAAGCATCCTGGATTCTGAGACGTCTGCATGCGTGTTCTGTAATTGGCCTAAGCTGTTTGGTTTCCATGTGGGAGTTCAGGTTCCAGCCCAGCGCAGGATCGTATAGAATCATTCAGCCTATTTCTTGGTTTCTGTTGGTTTGAGTAATAATAATAATATCCTTTTGGGCTCCTCAGTCTTGCTGGAGCTTCTGTCCCTGCGAGTTATGTTCTTTGGATGACGTGGAGCAGCTGGTTGTGTTTTTATGGTTGCTATGTTCTGCTGTTTTTGTAGATCTTGAGCTGGCTCTGTAAATTTGTTGTCTGGAGACGCTTGTAGTCACTTTCAAAGGAGCAGACGTAGGCCAGTGGAATCTGAAGGTGAACGAGAGCCAAGAGTTCTTTGGCGTGCAGAGAAGTTTACTACATTAAAGGGCCTTGGAGCCTGTTGCTCAGTAAAGATATGTTAATATAGGTCTGTAGAGACCCTGCTTTTGCTCAGGATCCAGTTGGTATGCAGAGGCTTTGTGCAGACGTGTTGAGAGAACGCAGCGTGAGGGTGGAGAACCCCTTCATTATAGCACATGCGTGTCGTTGCAGTAACTGTTCAAGTGCTCATTTGGTGAAAGTCCAGCTCAGTTTGTTTCTAGAGTTTGGAATTGTCAGTGTACAGTTCTGGAGTACAATCGTTGGTGTTGAAACTCCGCAGCAAAACAAATACACCCCTTCCTTCAAGGCTACTTCAGAAGCTCCGCCCCCCCTAAATCCTTGAATGTGAGTTCCCCAGGTGAATGACACTGGACTAGCTAGCTGTTGTTTAGTTCTAAAAAAATAGTTTGTCCAGGCAAGATATAACATTGAGCAACGACACAGCAAGTAATGTAGCTTGGCAAACTGTTCCTTCAGTTGGTGCTGCAATGCGAACAAGTTGCTATTTAAAATATTAGCAAACGGGATGAAGCAGTACTGACCTCTGTTCAAAGAAACAGAGAAACCTCCTCATCACATTTCATACCCCCTCGTTTTCATTGGCTAAAACAAGAACGTCTCTTGTTTTCACTGGTTCTATTTTCCTGTGGTTTCTCACTTTTGCTAGAGATGGACCGATCAGCGTTTTTGAGGCTGATTCTGACCACCTTTCAGCGCGATCAGCCGATAGCAGATACCGATCGAGGGCGGGGTATACGCCGCGACAGGGCTACAATACATATGTACATACAATACAAATACATATGTATTTATTTGGCAAGCAAGTCATGAAACATGGTCTAAACTGGTTTATTACCATTTTTAACGAGCTCATGTGAAACGGCATAATATTATTAACTAAATTATCAAATAAACAAAGTAAATCAAACAAATATCCCCAAAACTGTAATCATTACATTTAGAGCCTTAATTTAGTTTAATATTTTAAACTAAACCTGTAATCATTAAATGTAGAATATTGAATTGTTGCTGCTGTTCTGTTCGTACCGGTCAGATCTGGTCTGTAGGTGTTCTGGGTTGTTTGTTTTGTGTTAGCTGTGTGTGTAGCTCTGCTGTTTGCTGATACTGTATTCAGCTGCGTGCAGTGCTGTATCAGATTAGTAGTGTTAAATGACACATATGGTAAAAACTGCCAGACAGGCGAGATTGTAACGCCCGGCTGGACGTGTTGAAAGACGGACAAGAAAGGCGGTGGAATGAACAGTAGTTGCTTTATTGCTGGAACTACATTGGTTGCTATCGGCCGCAACCACGGCAAAATAACAACAGGCTTAAGCTAGCACGCGAGCCGAACACACATGCATGCACCTGGTTCCTCTCTCTCCCCCTCTTTCACTCACACACCGCTCTCCTCCAATTACACACTTAACAGTGCATTTTTAACAGTCAGTAAACACAGAACATCACTGCAGATTCGCTACAATATGTTTTCTATCTGCACGTGCGGTGAACGCTATAAACTGTTCTCGTGAGGCCGCTGCTTCAGTCAGTCTGTGGAAAATGAAACGGTATGTATTTCCACCTAGTGGTTCAGATAGGAATTGCAGGGAGCTGGCCGGAGTGGGGTTTCTCAGAGGGCTTCTCTTCCTGGATGAAACACTAGCTGGAAATACAGAAATTAAGCTCATTTGTTTAAAGCCATCGATCGGCTCTCAGGATCGGCTAAATTGGAGAAATATCAGTCGACCACATATTTTGATAAAAAATCGTCCAATACAGATACATACCCGATCGATCTTTCCGTCTCTACTTATAAAAGTTTGTTCTCTACAGTAAAGTTTGCAAATTATTTAAACAGTGTTGTACTATAGAATTTATCACTAAGCCATATTTATTATATCCTATCTGGACACTCTGCATTCCGTCACTTTCAGGCGTTTTGACCAATCATCACTCACTCATTGTTTACAAAACAAACTGTAGTGTTGATTTATGTTTTAGTTATGTTTTATTTCCAAAGTTAGTCATAAGCATCATGACTGACATTTTCCAGTCCTTCCAGAGTCTGTTTATATCCGATCTGGTGATTTCACCTGACCTTTGATTGTAGAATTGTTGAATTACTGAAACAAAGTAACTGTGATGTATGTGTTATATAGTTTCTGGAACAGTAGGTGGCACTAGTGCTCACAAACGCATAACACACCCACATGTAATCTAAAGTGAAGCAACTAGTAAAGAGACTTGTGTGTTGCCGTACTGCTTAAAACGGAGTTCACTGTAAAACACTACAGTAACTGTTCACTCTTCTCATTTGAAATACAGCCCTCTCTTTTATAATCTCCTGACATATTCTCTCGCATCGCTTCACAACACTCCTGTTAATATTGGCCTGTTGGGAGCGGTTCTGTTCAAGCCGTATTGGTTGGGGGGCGTTTCTGCTTGTACAGGAACACCCCTGCCTCCATCTTTTTGTTCCAGTCTTTCCAATCCACCTTAAATGGTGTAGCAGTTGACTACATTCTGGCGTCCCAGTTTATCTGTCCAGCTTACTGTTCAAACTTTCCAGTTCCACCTTAAATGGTGTAGCAGTTGACTACATTCTGGCGTCCCAGTTTATCTGTCCAGCTTACTGTTCAAACTTTCCAGTTCCACCTTAAATGGTTTAGCAGTTGACTACGTTCTGGCATCCCAGTTTATCTGTCCAGCTTACTGTTTAAACTTTCCAGTTCCACCTTAAATGGTGTAGCAGTTGACTACATTCTGGCGTCCCAGTTTATCTGTCCAGCTTACTGTTCAAACTTTCCAGTTCCACCTTAAATGGTGTAGCAGTTGACTACATTCTGGCGTCCCAGTTTATCTGTCCAGCTTACTGTTCAAACTTTCCAGTTCCACCTTAAATGGTGTAGCAGTTGACTACATTCTGGCGTCCCAGTTTATCTGTCCAGCTTACTGTTCAAACTTTCCAGTTCCACCTTAAATGGTGTAGCAGTTGACTACATTCTGGCGTCCCAGTTTATCTGTCCAGCTTACTGTTCAAACTTTCCAGTTCCACCTTAAATGGTGTAGCAGTTGACTACATTCTGGCGTCCCAGTTTATCTGTCCAGCTTACTGTTCAAACTTTCCAGTTCCACCTTAAATGGTTTAGCAGTTGACTACGTTCTGGCATCCCAGTTTATCTGTCCAGCTTACTGTTTAAACTTTCCAGTTCCACCTTAAATGGTGTAGCAGTTGACTACATTCTGGCGTCCCAGTTTATCTGTCCAGCTTACTGTTCAAACTTTCCAGTTCCACCTTAAATGGTGTAGCAGTTGACTACATTCTGGCGTCCCAGTTTATCTGTCCAGCTTACTGTTCAAACTTTCCAGTTCCACCTTAAATGGTGTAGCAGTTGACTACATTCTGGCGTCCCAGTTTATCTGTCCAGCTTACTGTTCAAACTTTCCAGTTCCACCTTAAATGGTGTAGCAGTTGACTACATTCTGGCGTCCCAGTTTATCTGTCCAGCTTACTGTTCAAACTTTCCAGTTCCACCTTAAATGGTGTAGCAGTTGACTACATTCTGGCATCCCAGTTTATCTGTCCAGCTTACTGTTCAAACTTTCCAGTTCCACCTTAAATGGTGTAGCAGTTGACTACATTCTGGCATCCCAGTTTATCTGTCCAGCTTACTGTTCAGACTTTCCAGTTCCACCTTAAATGGTGTAGCAGTTGACTACATTCTGGCATCCCAGTTTATCTGTCCAGCTTACTGTTCAAACTTTCCAGTTCCACCTTAAATGGTGTAGCAGTTGACTACATTCTGGCGTCCCAGTTTATCTGTCCAGCTTACTGTTCAAACTTTCCAGTTCCACCTTAAATGGTGTAGCAGTTGACTACATTCTGGCGTCCCAGTTTATCTGTCCAGCTTACTGTTCAAACTTTCCAGTTCCACCTTAAATGGTGTAGCAGTTGACTACATTCTGGCATCCCAGTTTATCTGTCCAGCTTACTGTTCAAACTTTCCAGTTCCACCTTAAATGGTGTAGCAGTTGACTACATTCTGGCGTCCCAGTTTATCTGTCCAGCTTACTGTTCAAACTTTCCAGTTCCACCTTAAATGGTGTAGCAGTTGACTACATTCTGGCGTCCCAGTTTATCTGTCCAGCTTACTGTTCAAACTTTCCAGTTCCACCTTAAATGGTGTAGCAGTTGACTACATTCTGGCATCCCAGTTTATCTGTCCAGCTTACTGTTCAAACTTTCCAGTTCCACCTTAAATGGTGTAGCAGTTGACTACATTCTGGCATCCCAGTTTATCTGTCCAGCTTACTGTTCAAACTTTCCAGTTCCACCTTAAATGGTGTAGCAGTTGACTATATTCTGGCATCCCAGTTTATCTGTCCAGCTTACTGTTCAAACTTTCCAGTTCCACCTTAAATGGTGTAGCAGTTGACTACATTCTGGCGTCCCAGTTTATCTGTCCAGCTTACTGTTCAAACTTTCCAGTTCCACCTTAAATGGTGTAGCAGTTGACTACATTCTGGCATCCCAGTTTATCTGTCCAGCTTACTGTTCAAACTTTCCAGTTCCACCTTAAATGGTGTAGCAGTTGACTACATTCTGGCATCCCAGTTTATCTGTCCAGCTTACTGTTCAAACTTTCCAGTTCCACCTTAAATGGTGTAGCAGTTGACTACATTCTGGCGTCCCTGTTTATCTGTCCAGCTTACTGTTCAAACTTTCCAGTTCCACCTTAAATGGTGTAGCAGTTGACTACATTCTGGCATCCCTGTTTATCTTTCCAGCTTACTGTTCAAACTTTCCAGTTCCACCTTAAATGGTGTAGCAGTTGACTACATTCTGGCGTCCCTGTTTATCTGTCCAGCTTACTGTTCAAACTTTCCAGTTCCACCTTAAATGGTGTAGCAGTTGACTACGTTCTGGGGTCCCTGTTTATCTGTCCAGCTTACTGTTCAAACTTGGTGGAGAAGAACCATGCTGGTGTCCCTGTCTGTCTGTCTGTGTCCAGCGTACTATTCAAACATTCCAGTTCCACCTTAAATGGTGCAGCCGTTACAGTCAGGTGCCAGTATATAACTGCAGCCCCATTTAAGGTAGAATAGAAGCCTCTCAGAGATCCTTGAGATCCTCTTTATCCTGAGAACTTCTTTCTCAGTCTTTGTTCTTCAGATCTGCTCTTCTGTGTCTGTTTCTTGGCCATCTCTCCTTCTAGATGATCTCCTGCTGCTGCTGATTGGCTGGATTAGTGTTGTGTTGTGTGCTCGACCCAAAGCCACTTTGTTTAAGGGCACAGTAACAAAAACAGCCTGTTTGATTCTAGAAATTAGTTTTTGTTATGAGCAGAAAAAATGTAATTAAATTAAATTAAATTAAATTAAATTAAATTAAATTAAATTAAATTAAGGTGTTGGGTATGGGCCCGCTCGCTTTTGGCCCAGTTGTATCCAGAGTGAAGATCATGAGCAGCAGGCCTCCGTCCCTCTCCCGGTTCGGGAATCCCTCTGAGCTTTCTGAAACTCAGCCCACGTTTCACTGGCTCGGCTCGCAGACCAGAGGAGCGGGAAAAAAGCCTGTCGGACTTTATGTGCCGGGTCCTCGAGAGTCACGTCCTGCTGGAAGTGTTTCCTGATTTGTGGAGTGGTTTCGTCTGAGGTCAGGGATTGGCCGAGGCTCCGCCGTTGACGTGGCAGCAGTGGAGTTTTTTCGTGGCATCACTTCCTGTCTGTGACAGCGCAGCGTGGGCACTGTAAAGCGGCGTTTGAGGCTGAGGCCTGGAGGAGAGAACGCGAGAGTCAGAATTGAAAGAGGCAGTCGTTCATTTGGAGAGCTATTAATGGAAACAAACTACAGCCGCGTGCGCCGTGTGTCTCAACAGGACGGAGAACCCTTCTCGACAGAGAGAGGCAGTAAATGTGTGTAATGACTTTAATATTAGTAGATTTGGAACAAACGATGGACACGACTGTCAATTTTCAGGAGAGAATCTAAAACAACTGCTAGATCTCACAGCACCGTCATATCAGAGCAGGTTCAGAAATTAAAACTTGAAGGCCAAACCCTTGGCTGTTTATGCTGTGTATGTGTGTGTATGGGGTGTTTCACTGCCCCCTAGTGTGTGTTAACAAGTGTGTGTATATGTGGGTGTTTCACTGCCCCCTAGTGTGTGTTAACAAGTGTGTGTATATGTGGGTGTTTCACTGCCCCCTAGTGTGTGTTAACAAGTGTGTGTATATGTGGGTGTTTCACTGCCCCCTAGTGTGCATGTTCAGTAGTGTGTGTGTATGTGGGTGTTTCACTGCCCCCTAGTGTGCATGTTCAGTAGTGTGTGTGTATGTGGGTGTTTCACTGCCCCCTAGTGTGCATGTTCAGTTATGTGTGTTTATGTGAGAGTGTATATGAGTGTTTCACTGCCCCCTAGTGGGCATGTTCAGTTGTGTGTGTGTGTGTGTGTGTGTATGTGGGTGTTTCACTGCCCCCTAGTGTGCATGTTCAGTAGTGTGTGTGTATGTGGGTGTTTCACTGCCCCCTAGTGTGCATGTTCAGTAGTGTGTGTGTATGTGTGTGTTTCACTGCCCCTAGTGTGTGTGTTCACTAGTGTGTATGTGTGTGTGTGTGTATGGGGTGTTTTACTGCCCCCTACTGTGCATGTTCAGTAGTGTGTGTATATGTTGGTGTTTCACTGCCCCCTAGTGTGTGTGTTCAGTAGTGTGTGTATATGTGGGTGTTTCACTGCCCCTAGTGTGTTTTCACTTCTGTGTCTGTGTGTGTTCACTAGTGTGTGCATATGTGGATGTTTCACTGCCCCCTAGTGTGTGTGTTCATTAGTGTGTGTCTATGTGGGTGTTTCACTGCCCCCTAGTGGGCATGTTCAGTTGTGTGTGTGTGTGTGTGTGTGTGTGTGTGTGTGTGTGTGTGTATGTGGGTGTTTCACTGCCCCCTAGTGTGTGTGTTCAGTAGTGTGTGTATATGTGGGTGTTTCACTGCCCCCTAGTGTGCATGTTCAGTTGTGTGTGTGTGTGTGTGTGTGTGTGTGTGTGTGTGTGTGTGTATGTGGGTGTTTCACTGCCCCCTAGTGTGCATGTTCAGTTATGTGTGTGTGTGTGTTTGTGTTTGTGTTTGTGTTACCCTGCTTCCCTGAACTGATACAGCACCCTGTAGAAGTTTGGACCCCCCCCAGAGTTCGGACAGTAAATATCAGCTTGATTTGGGCCACAGAGTATTTAAGTAAATAGTAAACGGGGGGGAAGAAAACAGGGTTATTGCTACACATACAGAATTGTAGTAACCACGGATTGATTTAACCACGTTTTGATGTATATACTGGATTAATGTAATCTTTGGTTATTCCAGCACCCTTAAAAAAGATGGCTCTTCATTGTAAAGACAGTGTTTGTATATAGAACCCTCAGAGAACTGCTTAGATGGTGAAATGGTCTTCAGGGTGGATGAAGAATGTGGGTTTTTCTGTTGTTTGACATCATAACAATAGCACAGTCCCTGTTGATTCTATATTGAACTGTGTAGAACAAGCTTAAAAACCATTTCACTGCACAAAAATCCTTTTAAGCTGGAAATGTTTCTGTAGAGGACGTGTTGTTGTAATTACAGCAGTTGCCTTCACTAAATAACCCCTAAAAGCGTGCTTGGTCTGTTTAGATGATGTGATTAATATAACAAGGGTTTGTTTCTGGGGTTTGTTTCATAGCCTGGAATTATTTTAAATTATGTTTGTGCTTTCCAGTTTCAACCCAGATCATCTCTCACATGTTAAAAATGTTCAGTTTCATTTTTTACTGTTAGTGTGTGTGTTTGTTCTTGTAGAGATTTATTTGTGAGGACCACGTCCTCACTAGTATAGTACAGTGGGATTTTTTTAGTACGTCATTTTCTCCAAAAATAAAAATAATAATAATAATAATCTTATAGAGCAGAAAATTAGTCTTTTGGGTACTGAGGTTAGGGTTAGGTGTAGGTGTACTATTATATAAGGTACTGAGGTTAAGGTTAGGTTTAGGTGTAGTATTATATAAGGTACTGAGGTTAAGGTTAGGTGTAGGTGTAGTATTATATAAGGTACTGAGGTTAGGTTTAGGTGTAGTATTATATAAGGTACTGAGGTTAAGGTTAGGTGTAGGTGTAGTATTATATAAGGTACTGAGGTTAAGGTTAGGTGTAGTATTATATAAGGTACTGAGGTTAAGGTTAGGTTTAGGTGTAGTATTATATAAGGTACTGAGGTTAAGGTTAGGTGTAGGTGTAGTATTATATAAGGTACTGAGGTTAAGGTTAGGTGTAGGTGTAGTATTATATAAGGTACTGAGGTTAAGGTTAGGTTTAGGTGTAGTATTATATAAGGTACTGAGGTTAAGGTTAGGTGTAGTATTATATAAGGTACTGAGGTTAAGGTTAGGTGTAGTATTATATAAGGTACTGAGGTTAAGGTTAGGTTTAGGTGTAGTATTATATTAGGTACTGAGGTTAAGGTTAGGTGTAGTATTATATAAGGTACTGAGGTTAAGGTTAGGTTTAGGTGTAGTATTATATAAGGTACTGAGGTTAAGGTTAGGTGTAGGTGTAGTATTATATAAGGTACTGAGATTAAGGTTAGGTGTAGGTGTAGTATTATATAAGGTACTGAGGTTAAGGTTAGGTGTAGGTGTAGTATTATATAAGGTACTGAGGTTAAGGTTAGGTGTAGGTGTAGTATTATATAAGGTACTGAGGTTAGGTTTAGGTGTAGGTGTAGTATTATATAAGGTACTGAGGTTAAGGTTAAGGTTAGGTGTAGGTGTAGTATTATATAAGGTACTGAGGTTAAGGTTAGGTGTAGGTGTAGGTGTAGTATTATATAAGGTACTGAGGTTAAGGTTAGGTGTAGGTGTAGTATTATATAAGGTACTGAGGTTAAGGTTAGGTGTAGGTGTAGTATTATATAAGGTACTGAGGTTAAGGTTAGGTGTAGGTGTAGTATTATATAAGGTACTGAGGTTAAGGTTAAGGTTAGGTGTAGGTGTAGTATTATATAAGGTACTGAGGTTAAGGTTAGGTGTAGGTGTAGTATTATATAAGGTACTGAGGTTAAGGTTAGGTGTAGGTGTAGTATTATATAAGGTACTGAGGTTAAGGTTAGGTTTAGGTGTAGGTGTAGTATTATATTAGGTACTGAGGTTAAGGTTAGGTGTAGGTGTAGTATTATATTAGGTACTGAGGTTAAGGTTAGGTTTAGGTGTAGTATTATATAAGGTACTGAGGTTAGGGTTAGGTGTAGGTGTAGTATTATATAAGGTACTGAGGTTAAGGTTAGGTGTAGGTGTAGTATTATATAAGGTACTGAGGTTAAGGTTAGGTGTAGGTGTAGTATTATATAAGGTACTGAGGTTAAGGTTAAGTTTAAGGTTAGGTGTAGTATTATTTAGTTATAGTAAAACAAGGATCAATAAAAACCTATGGATGACCTCACTAATAGAGTAAGACAAACGTGTGTGTGTGTGTGTGTGTGTGTGTGTTTGTGTGTGTGTGTGTGTGTGTGTGTGTGTGTGTGTGTGTGTGTGTGTGTGTGTGTGTTGTATGTATGTGATCTATCGAGGGAGTTCAGAGTGATGTGTTTTTCTGTCCTGCAGTGGTTCTGATTGTGTGTTTGTGTTTGCAGATCAGAGAAGAGCTGCGAGCCCACAGCATCGACGTTTACCCTCAGAAGGAGTTTGATGAGGATGCAGAGGACAGACTGATTAATGAGAAAATACGAGTGAGTGGCAGCTAATTTTACTCAGCTGAATTATGAGGTGTACTATGACAGTAATACACTGTTTATTAAAGGTAGACCATCACCGTCCTAAGAAACACATCCATCTCCAGAATAGTAACTTTAAAACTAAAAAGGGTTTTGTCTTCTCCTCTTGGGGTGAAGGTTGGGGATCTGGTCTTGAGACCGGAAGGTTGACAGTCTGATACCCTGAACTAATATGTGGGTGTTTCACTGCCCCCTACAGTGCATGTTCAGTAGTGTGTGTATATGTGGCTGTTTTACTGCCCCCTACAGTGCATGTTTAGTAGTGTGTGTATATGTGGGTGTTTTACTGCCCCCTAGTGTGCATTTTCAATATTGTGTGTATATGTGGGTGTTTCACTGCCCCCTAGTGTGTATGTTTACTTGTGTGTGTATGTGGGTGTTTCACTGCCCCCTACAGTGCATGTTCAGTAGTGTGTGTTTATGTGGGTGTTTCACTGCCCCCTAGTGTGCATGTTCAGTAGTGTGTGTTTATGTGGCTGTTTTACTGCCCCCTAGTGTGTATGTTTACTTGTGTGTGTATGTGGGTGTTTCACTGCCCCCTACAGTGCATGTTTAGTAGTGTGTGTATATGTGGGTGTTTTACTGCCCCCTACAGTGCAAGTTCAGTAGTGTGTGTTTATGTGGGTGTTTTACTGCCCCCTACAGTGCATGTTCAGTAGTGTGTGTTTATGTGGGTGTTTCACTGCCCCCTAGTGTGCATGTTCAGTAGTGTGTGTATGCGGGTGTTTCACTGCCCCCTACAGTGCATGTTTAGTAGTGTGTGTATATGTGGGTGTTTCACTGCCCCCTAGTGTGCATGTTCAGTAGTGTGTGTTTATGTGGGTGTTTCACTGCCCCCTACAGTGCATGTTTAGTAGTGTGTGTATATGTGGGTGTTTCACTGCCCCCTAGTGTGCATGTTCAGTAGTGTGTGTATGCGGGTGTTTCACTGCCCCCTACAGTGCATGTTTAGTAGTGTGTGTATGTGGGTGTTTCACTGCCCCCTACAGTGCATGTTTAGTAGTGTGTGTATATGTGGGTGTTTCACTGCCCCCTACAGTGCATGTTTAGTAGTGTGTGTATGTGGGTGTTTCACTGCCCCCTACAGTGCATGTTCAGTAGTGTGTGTATATGTGGGTGTTTTACTGCCCCCTAGTGTGCATGTTCAGTAGTGTGTGTATATGTGGGTGTTTCACTGCCCCCTACAGTGCATGTTTAGTAGTGTGTGTATATGTGGGTGTTTTACTGCCCCCTAGTGTGCATGCTAAGTAGTGTGTGTATCAATAGAAACATGAAAATCGAGTGAGTGTATAAGGGTGGGGCAGTCGTGCTCGAGCATGTTACAAGGCATCCGAGCACAACGTAGTCAGATACTTATCTTTCATACTGTTCTCAGCACAGCGGGCTGAATTCACAATAGAGAAAGCAGATCAATAATTAATGAGTCTTGTTTTCCCCCGTGGCTCTCCGAGACAAGACTAGCTCTTTAAAGGGAATTTGCGTGTTGAGTACTGATTGCTGTGTCTGTGGATGCGCAGGAAATGATTCCATTTGCGGTTGTTGGGAGCGATCAGGAGTACCAGGTGAACGGGAGGAGGCTGCTGGGAAGGAAAACCAAATGGGGCACCATAGAAGGTACAGCTTTAGATGTCTTATCCAGTCGCTCGTTCCATTTTTATACACGGTTCTCAGAAGACTGACAAGCAGTTACTGTTACATTTATGTTTAACTGATGGTAAACAGGCAACAACAAACAGAACATGTAAAGTTCTGCCAGTGGCATCGTGCTTCACCAGAACCACCAAGAGCTGACGTTCTCAGAAAAGCTGTTTTTTTCCAGAAGGCACTGAATGCTTGTAGTTCATGCGTGTTCATATACGGGATCAGATGAGCCCATCAAAATTGTGTCAGTAAGTGGTGAGAAACTGGTCCATCAGCATCCAGGCTGCTCAATACAGCCTGACGTGTTTAATGGTGGCTTGTATTACCTCTATTATTTTTATTATTCATATTATTATTCATATTATTATTATTATTATTATTATTACTATTGTTTGAGAAATGTAAACTGTTTCTTGTCTTACAGTTTTAAGGTGGAACCACAAAGTTTAGCAGGATCGTAGGCATTGTAGAAATGTGCAGTACTCACACACTCACAATAAAACACAGCAGTAACAGCAGGAACAGTGCTTTTAAGGTGGAATTCTAGAAATTCACAGTACTCACACTAAAACACAGCAATAACAGTGCTTTTAAGGTGGAATTCTAGAAATTCACTGTACTCACACACACTAAAACACAGCAGGAACAGTGCTTTTAAGGTGGAATTCTAGAAATTAACTGTACTCACACACACTAAAACACAGCAATAACAGTGCTTTTAAGGTGGAATTCTAGAAATTCACTGTACTCACACTAAAACACAGCAATAACAGTGCTTTTAAGGTGGAATTCTAGAAATTCACTGTACTCACACTAAAACACAGCAATAACAGTGCTTTTAAGGTGGAATTCTAGAAATTCACTGTACTCACACTAAAACACAGCAATAACAGTGCTTTTAAGGTGGAATTCTAGAAATTCACTGTACTCACACTAAAACACAGCAATAACAGTGCTTTTAAGGTGGAATTCTAGAAATTCACTGTACTCACAATAAAACACAGCAGGAACAGTGCTTTTAAGGTGGAATTCTAGAAATTCACTGTACTCACAATAAAACACAGCAGGACCAGTGCTTTTAAGGTGGAATTCTAGAAATTCACTGTACTCACAATAAAACACAGCAGGACCAGTGCTTTTAAGGTGGAATTCTAGAAATTCACAGTACTCACACTAAAACACAGCAATAACAGTGCTTTTAAGGTGGAATTCTAGAAATTCACTGTACACACACTAAAACACAGCAATAACAGTGCTTTTAAGGTGGAATTCTAGAAATTCACTGTACACACACTAAAACACAGCAATAACAGTGCTTTTAAGGTGGAATTCTAGAAATTCACTGTACTCACACACACTAAAACACAGCAGGACCAGTGCTTTTAAGGTGGAATTCTAGAAATTTAAGGTGGAATTCTAGAAATTCACTGTACTCACACTAAAACACAGCAATAACAGCAGGAACAGTGCTTTTAAGGTGGAATTCTAGAAATTTAGGGAGAAATTCTAGAAATTCACTGTACTCACACTAAAACACAGCAATAACAGCAGGAACAGTGCTTTTAAGGTGGAATTCTAGAAATTTAAGGAGAAATTCTAGAAATTCACAGTACTTACACAGTAAAACACAGCAGGAACAGCAGGCTCAGTGCTTTTAAGGTGTAATATAATGAATTCCTTCAGAGAACTTTCTGAGCCACATCAACTCGGAGTCCAAAACCGATCCGAACCCATCAAAATTGTCTGTAAGTGGTGAAACTCTAATCCATTAGCATCCAGACTGCTCAATGCAGCCTTATATCTTCAATGGCTTGTATTACCTCTATTGTTTTACTTATTTATATATTACTAATCTATCTTCACAGATACATAAACATACATATATGCAAGTGTGTGTACAAAAAATTGACTTGCAATTCTATTCATGTTAAAAATCCATGATTCCCTTCAACAGGGAGTGTTTTTTTTTTTTGTAGTCAGGATAAACAGTTTGATATAGATGTAGATGATATAGATTTAGATCTGTTAAAACTCTACAGGATGTAAAACATTGCACACGTAAAATATATCTTTTGTTATTTTACAAGCGTGGGCCTGATGGAGCTCAGATTAGCTAATAACAGGTTTAAAGAATATAGAGAGAAAGAATAAAATGAGAAGCAAAATGAAAGCAGAGGGAATGCAGGGTAGAATCTGGGAAGCAGACTGTAAGAAGATACTTTGATGAACATGTACACCAAACTTAGAAAAGACAGAAGCATTGCTTTGGATTCTCTAACCCTCGTAGTTTGGTCTGTAAGCAAGCCGAGGCATTTTATTACATTCTCTGGCAGCAGTCAAAGGCATTTCTGAGCTGATGAAGTAAAATGATATGGTAATTATAGTCTAATCTGAGTGAGGAGCTCAGTTCCTCAACTTCTTAAAGCCCTGTTTTTAAACCAGCCTTAATTTCCTGCAGAGAGACGCTCTGAGCTGCTGCTTTACGATTATTTTCTCCAGCTCCTTTATTGACTCTGACTTAATCTATTATTCATACTCTCAGTTCTCCTCGCCTAGACAGGTGCACGTTCATCAAACACAGTCAGGCCGTCAGCTTTATCTTTCCGGGAGAAATTAAATTACTGAAAGACTTGATGGCTTATCAGATCACTACTACCCTCTGAGCCTGGTAGCTCCCCCTTGTGGCCAATGAAAGACCTGCAGAAAGGAATCGGGAGAGTAGACATAAACGTGTACTAAAGTTAAAAAAAAAAAAGAATAGAAATATACAAAAATGAAAAAATATTAACTAAAAATGCAATATGTATAATAATTGAGTAAAAATGATTTGATAATGTTAGTCAGTGTATGAGAGCCATTATTCAGCAAGTGCAGCAAATTAAATAAAAGAAGTAAAATAGTCTGAAAATGTTTTTAAGGATATTTTAAGCATAAATGACTAATGTTGACAAATCTGTTTTGTTCCTCTATACAGTTGAGAATATCGCACACTGTGAGTTTGCCTACCTGCGGGACCTCCTAATCAGGTGAGTGGTGACCTTTTTTTTTTTTTTTTTTTTTTTTCTCGGTCGTAAGCAAAAGCTTGGGTGCCCCAGTAAAAGAATGTTTTGTTGATTTTCTAAGTGTAAATAAGTTATACAACCTCTACAGAGAACACTTTTTTTTGCACATTTAATACGTAAGCACTGTTTATTTGCTGAATTTAAAAAATGTAATTCATATTTTGTATGTTATTCTTTTTTTCTCAGTATGTTAAATTTAGTGAATACATAGAAATCAGCAGAAGAATTCCATATTTTAAGAGGACCTATTTTGCTCATTTGCTCATTTTTTGATGTCCGCTAGAACAGATTTACAATCTTAGATTTTCCCAAAACTAGTTAATTAGAGCCCCAGTGTCTTTAAGCCCACATTGAGCCTTTTCTGTTCTAATTGGTCACCGCATCATGCTACAATGTACACCCCCGCACTGCTGTGGCTGTTCATACAATTGCTTTGGTTCTGCCATGTCTGTTAGAGCCAGAGTCTGATTCTGAAAGTCAGGTAAAATGAGAGGGTAGACCCGATCACTCGTCACAGGCTAGACTGGAGCAGGGCGTTACAGAGTGGCCAGTTTATACTGTTTTAGCTCTCTGTGTGTTTTTTGAGAGTGAGCTGGGTAGCTCAGCAATAAGAACTGTGTTACGAGATGACATCACCTTGTAAGAGAGAAAAGGGCTGAAATTAGAATATAGAACTGCTTGCCACTTGTGTTGGCACACAGTGTAATTTGACCTCCATGCAGTGAAACATACACACACTAGTAAACGCAAACACTAGTAGAAATGGAAGGATCGATTGGCTATGTATTGGTATCAGCCGGTTTGTAATCAAAATGTGTGATCGGTGATCGGCCGATATTTCTCCAATTTAGCCGATCACAAGAGCCGATCAATGTCGTTAAACAAATTAGCCTAATTTCTGTTTCCAGCTAGCGTCCGGCCAGGTCCTTGCAATTCCTACCTGAACAACAATTCAATATTCTACATTTAATGATTACAGTTTTAGTTTAAAATAACAGAGTCTGCGTTTAATGACTGCAGTTTTAACTGTATTTATTTAATTCGCTTTTTTAGTTTTAAATTAAGGGTTTAAAATTAAGGATTTACTTTGTTGATTTACTGTTAATTTTGTTTAAAATATTATACTGTTTCTCATGAGCTCGTTAGAAATGGTAATAAACCAGTTTAGATCATGTTTCATGACTTGCTTGCGCTAATAACTACATGTAGTCCCACCGTGGGATACAGCCCGTGCCCTATCGGCTATCGGACGATCGTGTTAAAAGGTGATCAGCAATCGGAATCGGCCTCAAAAACGCAGATCGGTCCATCTCTAAACACTAGGGTCAGTGAACACACTTGCCTGGAGTGGTGAGCAGCCCAATCCACAACACCTGAGCAGCAGCAGAGGGTGAGGTTTCTTACTCTTCAGTTCTCTTCAGGGCACTTCAATCATATCATGTCGGTTTGTGGGATCGACTCTGTGACCTTCTGGTCACAAGGCTGGTTCCCCAACATCCACCCCATGACTGTTTCTCCCTCTGACATCTTTAGAACTTCTCAGAGTGTTTACATATACAAAAAGCAACACCACACTAAAGAACAGAAGATAAAAGTGGAAAAGCCCAACAGACTCCCTTTAAGTTTGTTTACTGTAGAGGGTGTGTTAGCTTACTTTCACTCTCCTGTAGTCGGCCAGCAGTGAGTTGTTCAGTTCTGTCCTGTGGTTTGAATTATAATGGGCTGGAGATCCAGAGTCGTATCTTGTGTGTATTTGTGCTGCTGTGTGTATCTGACTGTTCCGATCTCTACAGAACCCACATGCAGAACATTAAGGACATCACCAGCAGCATCCACTACGAGATGTACCGCGTCCGCCGCCTCAACGAGAACAACCTGCAGGCCAACGGATTAGCCGAGCACCACCCGGCCTCTCACGAGATGTAGAGCCTTCATCTCTCCTTCTTTCTCTCTCTCTCTCTCTTTATCTTTCTTTCTCTCATTCCCTCATCCTCCTCTCCGCTCCTCCACTCGCACTCCAGCTGCTCCATTCCACCCCATTCTCCAGCCACAGCAGGACCAGCCCACCGACCCCGGAACCGTCTTCCGTCTGAGGGACCTTTACATAAGCATGCCTGCATGGACAAGACTCGAAGCCACACAGGCATCCCAGCTTTTCTTAGTGTATCTGCGTTTCCAGCCGTCTAGACCTGCACTCAGTCTTTGGTTCAGTTCTGCTCTCCAGACTGGGCTTTACAGGACACTGAGAAAAGTCTCATCCAGCCTAATGAGAAACTGCAGCACAGTCTAAATAACTAGACCTTCTAGACCTGTTTAGAGCCGCTGCATCACTTTATTTTCTGCTTATAATATCAATAATAATAACATATCCCAAAAGCCTCATGCGATAAAGCCGGTCAGAATGCTTTGACGTGAGATGCTTCAGTCTAGACGAACCTGGTGACCCAGATATTATTACATTGGTGCTGATTTTGGCATCCAAATCCCATAAACTCATAGTAAACCTACACAGTTTGTTTTATGAGAGTATTAGATTTAGAGTCTTATTCCAAACACCATCGTAAGTCAGTGTCTCAGACATCAGATAGCATGTTCTTAACTGTTTAATGTATGAACCATCTGTGGTAAAGCTCTGTTTATCACCAGCTTGTCTTGAAACTTCCCACAAAAACAAACACTGCAGTCTCTTATTAGGTTGAGTGAAATTTGTGCAAACGTTCTGTAAAGCTTGTCTTACCCGGCAACAGTTGCCGAGGGAGCATCAACAGGTTAAGTAAGCTGCACAGTGGAGTTCAGTTCTAACTAAAGCGATATGATGGGCTTTTGAGACCAAGCAAAGCAGTGCTAGAGAGTGATATCAGTTTTTATGGTGCCTCTAAAAACAGAAACCTTCTTGCAGTTGTTTTTTTTTGTTTTTTTTGTTTTGTTTTTTCGAATCCGAGGAGAAACCTGGGCCGCCTTGAAGCGTGAGTAGTTGATTCAGAGGAAACTCCCGAATTAGCTTGATATTTTTATTTTTTTATGATGGTGTCACGTTGCCACAAGTTATCTTAACCTCATACATCCAACAGCGTCCCTTCCTTAATCCACTGTCTTGCCTTTTTCTCAGAGAGTTAAACCCTCGTCGTGTCCATCAGACACCAATTCCACTCTGGAGGCATCTGAAGTTCAGCAGTGCAGAGACCCCAATGCAGAGGCCCCCAGTGCAGGTACTTTTGGACGTACACCTGTGGGGTCTGTTTTGCACCCTTCGTTAAAGTAATAGCTCCACCAAACACTCGAACCGAGGATGAATGAAAGCTAACCAGTAATGACGTTACCTTTCACTAGCCTCCTTCAGTGCTTGAACATCACTCGAGCACATCCTGGAAGGTGACCGGTTACCTGTCCAGTTCTGAAATGCTTTTATTCGCCTGGTGCCCCGTTTAGAGGGGTGTTTTGGTGTTTTGGGTTTTTTTTTTTCTTTTATTGCTTAAATTTTTAATCGCTTGTGTTTGAGATTACGGGAATCCTCTTCCGATGCCTTGCTTTCACTGTGTTCTGTACATACATATATAAACCCGATCAGACCCGAAGCCCCACTCTGAGGATCGTGAACTGTGAAGAGTTAAAAGATGGATAGATTGCACACAAGCCAGCACTTACTGCTGATGGAGAAATGTCCTGAAACGTTCCTCATCGTGAGATTCATTTTGGAGGATGTGGGTACGAGCTGAGAAGCGCGAGGTGGAGCATTTTGGCTGATGATAAAAAAATAAATAAAAATTTAAAAAAAAGGAAGTGCTGCAATCTTTAAATACGACTGTGTGCACTCGTGGTACTGTTAGATTGAACCCTTTTCAGCGCTGACGTCGTATCAAAACCTCTCTAATTTTATTTTATTTTTATTTTTTGCACTTTGCATTGTGGGAACAGTCCCAATGGTCCAGAACTGCTTACACTCTGGTTACATTGACTTCCATTATATAACTTACTATTAGATTAACACTGAAGTTGTGATATTGAAACCTTTAAACACCGACTGCACCCTCACCATGAATGAACCAGTGAAAATGGTCCAGAGCTGAAAGCATTTTCCAGTTTCCAGTAAAAAATGAGGTTTTGTTACGACCGCGCCCGCCTTTCAGATCAGTATTTTCACTTTTATCTCCTATCCAGATTTATATACGTGTTTTATAATCACTGCGATGTGAAACGCCGTCATAGTGCCTTAATGCGTCTCCTCATGCCCTCCCATGTAAACAGCCATGACTGACGAGCGTCACTACACAAAGGGATGGACAGACTTGTTCTAAGGCCTTACCCGAACCTTTCAAGTGCTTTTAATTGGAAGAATGTTCGTCTCGTCCTGTGCTGTATATTCATAGTGATTAATGTTTGTTTGGTTTTTTTTTTCTACCTGTATTAAGAGTAACACAAATATCTTTGATATGTTATTTTAAAGAAATAAAGATATTAAATATTGACTTGTTGGTGCTTATTTGTGAGCATTTCTCGTTGAAATGATTGCATCGACTCATTCGATTACTAAATTGCTGTCATGTATACCATCGCCGTCCAATGAAAACACACCAATGGTTGTTTGCATTGTATACAAATTTCATGATGAATGGACCAATAGAAGTGCTCCAAAATAGCTTGGAAAAGATTCTGGTTCTGTTGACTTACATTGAGAGTATGTTTTTGGTCTCTCCTGTAAAGTTGCAGCGATACGTTCTTTACGTTGGCATGCTTCCTGTTTCATGGAGGAGCAGACTGTCCGTTTCAGTCCACATATCAAATGTAGTCTATCGGCTGAGACACGTTTGGTCAGGGAGTGTGTGGAGAGGAGAGCAGCCACTCAGTAATATCTAAAAATAGTACAATTTTATATGATGCTAATACTTGACTCTTCTATTAAACATTCTACAAAGCTTGAATGGAAAAAAAGAGCTATAAATATGATAAAACCCTCTTATCAGACCTCAGGACTGTGTGGGTGTGGCTAATGAGCAGCTTGATTGACAGCTCTCTGTCAAACACTTCCATTCCTCTTTGCCCTTCATACAGATTTGACATCATTATACAGATTCTATGTGATGTAACTGGCCAAAAATAAATGGACAAGCAGACATGTAGACCGACAAACAAAGCAACTAATGAATGAATGAATGAATTAATTAATTAATGACAATGGTGTTGGCGATGGGTAAAGGAATGAAAAGGGGACAGGCAGCTACAGACTGGAGGTCTAGCTTGGTAGTTTTTGGTTATGCTGGTCTCGCCAAGTCTCTAACTCTGGAGCTGGTTTGTGTGGGCAGGGAAGGGCTGTGATTGGTTGGGAAATGTTCATAGAAGTGCTATCCAAGATTAGGACCAACCAGTTTACAGAGTTTAGGGAAAGAGAGAAGAAGGAGAGAATGGCCCAGAGAAACAAGGTTAACTTCAATGGAAAGAAAACTCAGATTTAGGTTCCCTGGAGCTTTAAGTGTTGGTCAGGTGCCTCCCAAGATGAATCGAAAATGACTTCCTCTAGTGCCCTCTAGTCATATGTCTGATGTAATGGAAAAGAATGGAAAGTAACTAGGCTCCCCTTTAACCAGTACAGTAGTGCTAATCACATTTCTTACACTCTTAAAGTTCTTCTATATAGAAGCAACTGATATCTGATTAGTGGTGGTTCGTTGGGGGTCCTACAGTCTGGAATTATAGTTTGAAGAAGTGTAGTTCCAGATTTCTCCTGGACGCCCCAGACATTGTATGAATGTATTCAGTTCCTTCAGCAGCAAATCTTGATTTAGCTTAATGAAGTACTGAGCAGTCAAAGCAGGTATTAGATGAGAACTGAAAATAATACTGGGTTGTTTATAGAAGGAGAAGCTTGGAAAGGGTTAAATAAACACACTGACGTATGAAAAGCACTACTTACTCTATTAATACTGTTTGAATATTTAATATAAAGTATTTACTGAGTAAATAAAAGCTTCCTGTCTGGAATAAATAGCTTTTTGTATATTATAATGTGGCCAGGTGCCTAAAACCTTTAGAGAGCTGAATATAAATTGTTGTAATGGGTCTTATATGTATCTTTGTTTAGTTCATTTCAAATTGAAGTCTGATTGTAACCTCGGGGACTGAAAACAAAGGCCAGATGATTTCAGTTTGAAAAATTTCATAAAGTCAGGAGCATTTTATGGCCGTTTTCTTTGATTGTCTAAACACCGCACACTTAATTCTCCCACCATCTCAGATTCTCTTTTAGTCTAGAGAAAAAAATCCAAACGACTGACTCACAGTATCTTTATTTATGGATTTTTGAGCCCAAAGGATGAGGATTTTCCCGGTTTGGTCTTTAAAGTTTCAAACATTTAATCATTTTATTTCAAACCACGGCAAAGAAAAGTTTTACTACACTGAATGATGGAGATTCTTCCTTCTTCTTTTGTCCTTGTCTAGTTACAAGTTAGTGATTAACTGTTTAATTAATCCATCAATGAATTTGACTTTATATGATTTTGTGTGTTTGTTTATTTGTTTGTGTGGCCATTTGCTCTCATTTGTATGTGTGTTTATGGGGTTGCAGTACCTGCATATAACCTTTAGATGGCAGCAACTACAAAAGGCCGAGTCAGTGTAATATAAGATTTCTTGTACAGTTTCAGTACACAGCTGACTGCCTGCTACACAAGTACATAAGATGTGAGCATTTACTGTAGAATTCAGGTGTAGAATGTGAACACAATTTAGCTTTAACTCTCTAGATGTAAACAATAATCTGATTAAATTCTTACCTGGTCTGTAAAACAGCCCCAGATCCCAGGTTTGAAATAAAAGGATTAAATGTTTGAAACTTTAAAGACCAAACCGGGAAAATCCTCATCCTTTGGGCCTAAAAATCCATAAATTAAGATAGTGTGTGTCAGTCATTTGGATTTTTTTCTCTAGACCAAAAGAGAATCTGAGATGGTGGGAGAATTAAGTGTGCAGTGTTTTGACAATCAAAGAAAACGGCCATAAAATGCTCCTGACTTTATGAAATTTTTAAACTGAAATCATCTGGCCTTTGTTTTCAGTCCCCGAGAGTCTATTTTAGTGGCAATAACATGCACGCCAGTGTATTCTGATTAAACTGTAGCTCCGACGCCCCCTTCAGGACTGATGGATTTGCTGCTGCTTAAAAATATTTCAAATTTCATATACAGTCTTGTGCCGAACCAAGAAAAGTTGTATTTATTTTCTTTTATTTATTCAGTTTCCAGTCAAAATGGCTTTAAATGCAAGATATTGTTCAGTATCAGAGAAGAAGGAAACTGATTGGTGTAGATTAACACACAGGAAACATGCTTTCGAGCCGAATGCTCTTTTACTGAACAGCAGTACTGAAGAATAGCTGCTCTTATTGTTAAGCACAAACCTGCCCCGGTTCTGGACTGCTTTGCTTTGGCGGGGGGCAGTAAATGTAAAGCGTGGGCATGTTGATACTTGTTATTTTTAAAGCCAGAAATATATTCAGGGATTGATTTGTTCATGAATGATGACAGCAGATCCAATGATACTGGCTTTAATTAATATATGAGATAAAGAAACAAACATGTTGCATGTGCTATCAAACTTAAACTAAAACCCTAAGGACTGAGTACACTCTGCTTATGTATATTTAAAAAAAAAGATGATTTAATTGTGATTAATTTAAATACCCCCCCTCACCCCCTAATTAATTTATCATTACACTGACAGAACAACTCTGTTTCATAAAAAGCTTTAGTACAACTTGAAATCAAAGCTGATCAAAAGTAAATAGACACAGGCTGAGACTATAATACTCAGAAGTGGAAACAGGAATAAGAGAGATACTAATATAAGCCAATCAGAAATTAGCAAAGAACATATCTTCACGCTCGCATGTTTGTGATTGGTTCAAAGATAATAGCCGTTGCTTGCATTGTAATTGGAGGAGGCAAAGACAAAACCGGGTGGGGCAATGTCCCCCTCAGCCCTGCCCCCTAGTGCCGGCTCTGGTACAAACAAATCCCTAATACGTTATACAGTAGGAAGTGTTTGATTAATGACCCTAAGCACACTGCTGGAAGGATCCAAGCAGGGGGTCCAGACCCACCAGCAGAGCCTGGCCAGAGGACGGCAGCCGGCGAGGACTGAGTAGTGTGGTGGTATTGACCACTACCCTTCAGTGACACTACAGGCAGCCCCCAATGGTGAGACTGGCCACGGCTAAGAGTTGGGGCTCCAGCTCACATGAGCAGCACCCTTGCTGGAAGCGGAGAAGAGATGCTGTGAGGAGGAGCATGAAGTGATCGGTCTCTCTGCTGCAGCACTTCGAGATAGAGAGGGCACGACCCAGGATAAGGCCTGGGGTGCTACATGGCCTAGGAGTGTGCATGTGTGTTTACAGAGGGACCACTGGGGATGGAGGGGGTTGATACTACGCTTGACAGCCTTCGCTTGAAGTGCAAAGCTTCCCTTGTCTTACTTTTCACCAGCATCCCAACAGTACATACACAGTCAAGTCACATTATTATGACCACTTTCTACTTTGGGCAGTGTGTAGATGGCAGTGTTCTCCTGGACTTGGCAATGTTTTCTCTGGACCTGCTTATCCACGTGGAAGACATTCTCAACTAATTTGGGTCTGAATCCATCCTTGCAGATCACGTACACCATACATGCTGATTGTCCTCTCTAGAGTGGAAGGGATCTTCCAGCAAGACAATGAGACACAACACACGACTAGAAATGTCCCACACTGGTTGGAAGAGGTGACCAAGACTACCCTGGACCGCTAATTCTCCAGACTTTAATCTAGTTGAGCATCTGTGGGTCCACCTAGATGGTGGTGTTGGCTCTATGGATCCTTCTCCACGCTTCCTCCAGCAGCTGTGGGGATGCACTGCAGTCAGCATGATACCTCCATATACCTGTGACCACCTACCTTAAGTTGCTACTTACCCTGGATATTAGCTGGTGCTCATAATAATGTGATTTGATTGTATACGTACAGATGTTGGAACTACACTACACAATGGGAAGCGTATCTGGGATGTGTTGAAGGTTTGAAGGACCATTGATTGTGAATTGTGTGCCTAAACATCCAGCAGTTAAACATCCACATAGAAGTAAAGGATGTCTACCCGCACCCCCCCCCTTAAAGTTATAATTCTGACTCCGCCCCCTCTGAATTTGCATACAATCGCTTCGCTAATTACCGCTGCTTTATGCGTCGGCTATCTTTGGCACAATTAGCCTCGTTTAGTGTTGACTTCCACTTGGTGGTCACAGATTTGTTTCTCCGTCCTTCCTCCAGCTGCTCCCCCCATTCTTCCCCCATGTTGTTGCCACCTTGCTGCCCCTCCCCCATCTTTCTGTTTTTCCTCCTTCCTCTTCGTCTGCTGGCTCAGTGCCAGCCACTCAGACATGCAGGGGGAGGGACGGTGGCGTATGCAAATCCCCTCCCGTCTTGATTACAAGGCAGCTGCAAATTCAATTAAATTTGGGTGGTGGTGGTGGTGGTAGTAGTAGTGGTGGGGGGGGTCATAATGTCCAAATCAGCATTTTAGGACATTGAATAACATACAGTGTGGGACTAGCATGCACGTTTAAAGTTAGCTTGTAGCTTTGTTTGTGGAGAACAGAGAAAGGATGGCGGCGGCTGTTTGTTCTAGGAAAGAAGGATCGCTGTGAGCGTTTAGCGCGACTGAACGAAGCAGGCGTGACGCTTTTCTTCGCCACACGGGCATGACAGAAAGCACGGGGGGGTTAAAGCAAGACAAGACCCTCCCTCCTCACTTCCCCTTGATGTGATAGCTTTGCCTGGGGCTAATGACTGTGAGTAATTACGCTAATCAGAAAGTGTGGTTGGAGTTATCGCAGCGTGCTAACTTTTACAGCCACAGGATTCGCCGTCTGTTATCGTCCTTAGTCTGGTCTTGTTTGCTGTTGTGCAGTCTTTTTCATGTTATTAAATCTTCTCTCCTGCTCAAAGAGATTAGAAACATTGGAGTCACATTATTATGACCACCAGCTTATATCCAGAGTGACCGCCGTGTGCAGCAGGGACAGCAGCTAGACCGTCTGGGAGACTCAGTAAGGTGCTGGTAGGTGGTCACAGGTATCTGGAGCCATGCTGACTGCAGTGTCTCCCACAGCTGCTGGAGGAAGCGTAAGTAGGGACTCATAGGGCCAACACCACCATCCAGGTGGTCCCACAGATGCTCAACTGGGTTCTAGTCTGGAGAGTTAGGGATTCAGGGTAGTGCTTGGTCAACTCTTGGTGGTCTTGGTTAGCTCTTCTAACCAATGTGGGACGTTTCTACCTATGGGACCTGTTGCATTGTCTTGCTGGAAGATCCCATCCACCCCAGAGAAGACAATCAGAAGACAAATGTATGGTGTACGTGATCTGCAAGGATGGATTCAGACCCAAATCGGTTGAGAGTGGTCTTCCACATGGATGAGCAGGTCTGGAAAGTACCACAAAAGCATTCCTCAGATCTCAACACTGCCACCTACACACCGCCGCCGCCGTCAAAAGCAGTAAGTGGTCATAATAATGTGACTGTGTGTATTTAATTTAGTGATTAAATGATTCAGAGCTCTTTACAGATGTTTTTATTCACAAGCCAGGCTTAGACTGTACAAGCAGGAAGGTACTGTGGTGTCGGCGTAGATTACGAGGGGAGCTTGATACGTCCAGTCAGGCTCCAATGACCAGCCTCATCAAGTCGATTCAATCACTAACCTCACTGGCCATCTTTGCCATGCTGCTTCTTTATCACGGTTCTCAGCCAGGCTTGGTTCTCCCTGTCCGTTTGCCACTGAGTTCACCATTTCCCTGCAATGCGCTAGGGGAAGACCCCACTTCTGACACCACTGTAGTCTCAGCATGGAACGAAGAATGCATGGAAAACAACTTGCTTTGAACGAATTGAACACAGCAGCAGTGGAGACTGCCATCCAGCACTAATGAACCACTGAGATAGCAGCCAGCTTATCAGTCACCACACACTTCAACAGCACAGTACGCTCAACCACTGCACTACTACCCCACTAACCAGTAGGGGTGTAAGAAAGTATAAAAAATGGAATTTCAGAATATTATGTTTAGTGATACTGTATCGATTCTCAAAAACACTATCAATACACAGATTTCTGGCAGACAGTGAATCATTGTTTGTTGTTTAAACCTCTGACCACTAGATGGCAGTGTTGTAATCCATTTTCAGCTCCACTCCAACATTAACAAGCAGCACAAGGGCGCAAAGCTATTGTAAGATTGAGAAATCTCTGTATATTACTTTGCTTGCAGTATCGCAAATATCATGATATATTGAATCGTGACCGCTGTATCACGATACGTATTGTATCGCCAGGTTCTTGCCAACACACAGAACACATTCACATGCCTTTAAACCATCAGTCCCAACTATTTGCGTGATTAAGACTCTTCCGTGCTCACTGCTACATCATGCCTGCAGTGCCTCTACAGCCGAACAAGACAGTAGTGGGACGCTGACCTTGACCCGCCCTTAACCTGACCACACACAAACTAGAGCCAGATAGTCAAATACATTTGTACTGTACTTGATGTCTGGTGGTCTGCTGAAGCCTGAGTCTGACCTAACAAGGCTTGCATCTTTCTGAACTGCCACTAATGCGATGACACTGGACTCTTCAGCACACTTGGAAACACTAATCAGCTAAAAGCAGTATGCTTAGGGAACAGGAGGGAGAGAGAAAGATAGAGGACCATCCTACCCACCAAGAGAGAGCAAGGCTAGTCCCACTTTCAAGCACTCAATTTTACGGATGGCTGTGGCATAGCTGGGCATCAAACTTGGGATTTTAAATAGCTCCTGTTTAGTCAGCGTTCTTTTTATTTTGTCTTTGTCGAGAATTTAGTAGGACTGGCTTCGTTGTACATATATTAGACTTTACTAGAGAGAGAGAGAGAGAGAGATAGAGCGAGAGAGAGAGCCAGCCAGCAAGAGATAATATGCAGGCATATTTGTTTACTCATTAGAAAACAAACTCCAGCCTCAGGTTTGTTTTGTACTGAGTAAATGCTTTCAGGCTTAGTTCAGACAACAGGCCTCTGAATCTATCTACAGTTTTGTGTTGCTACTTTATAAGCTTACAGTATATAACCTTGTTCTTCGAGTTTTATTAGAAATCTACAGCCTATGACACAGACGGAGGTGTTTCTGCAGTGAATCAGCTGGGCTAGTGAATCAGATTCAAACCTCGAAAGGAACCACCTTAAAAGGAGAGCAAATGATCCACAAGGTACACTTCTCTACCAGAATTACATCCCTCCTGCTAATAGGGTTGGGATGGAGGGAAGGAGCCCTGAAATGAAAGAAAGTATAATTCCACTGTTTCCCCACTGACCCTAAACGCAGCCAGCCAAGACGTTACGCTCCTTTAGGTCTGGTCCTGGACCTACAAGGCTAATGTAGCTAATGAGTTATGGAAGTTCATGTCACATCAGTTACTAAGTGGTGTCTGATGCTGTATGACATCATGTTGTCTATGAAATGTGTACAGGTGTTGAAAGTGGATAATAAAGCTGAGCTGTGGGGGATATGAGTAGGTCTGAGAGAGGAGAAACACTCTCCAATTTCTGGTTCCTGTAGCGTTCCTGTGCAGGGCTGAATAAGCTGGGGAGCTTTATCTTTCACTTCTGTCCTGCAGGTGGCGCTGTGCCTATAGGATAGATCTTGTGTTGTGCTGTAGTTGGACGTGGGCTTTCCCGAGTGGCTGCGTTATCTGGGAAGTGGGCTCTGCTTTGCATTAATGAGCCGTTATGATGTTGCTTGATCTCTTTTCTGTTTGTTATATATTTGTGTGTACTATACTATATATATTCATATATACTACTGGACTTCATGTTCTCCAGTATCTTTCTTCTGTGCAGCTTTACACAAAGCAAAGATCCAGCAGCCACACAAACTGTTTAAAAGCATTATTCTGAGCACAGTGTGTGTTTACATATGATTCAGTCTTTATTGTGTTGACTCTCTATTAGATCTTCAACACTTAAACAGTACATGTATTGCTTTATATATATATATATATATATATATACATATAACATATAAACATGTTTGTCGAATTTCATTTTTAACATTGTTTGAATGTGACAGTAGCAGTTTACATTGTGCACACATTTCACGATGAATGGACCAATAGAAATGCCCCAAAATAGCTTGGAAATTTTCTGGTTCCATTGACTTGCATTGGAAGTGAAGACCTCCTTTTACCTCCTGTAAAGTTACTGTTTTGGAGATACAGAACATTTACATTGGACAGAAACTATATATATATACCTGTTTATTTTATTGAAGCAAATAAGATTTTACATCATTACATTCTGTCGCTACCAAAACAAACATTACGCTATCGCTATTTCAGACTTCAGGACACATTAACTTGAACCTGGACTGGAATGGAATCTTAACGGCTCACCTTGTGGTCACCTGCGTAACTCGTCCCATAGTTTTTGAAACATCAACTCCGTTCTAACTCCAGATTGTCTGGTCTGATTGTGTGATTCAGGCTTGTGTACAGCTTTTTCATGGGATGCACAGATTCGGACAGATTTGGGAATTTTTCACTATAGAGAATGAATAGAATAGAACCTCAACCGACAAACACTGTTTCACATACACTGACTGAGGGCAGTGTTGGTATGTGTGTGTATATATATATATATATATATATATATATTCAGTAGACCTCCTTGATCGGCTTTGCGTTGGTTAATATTGTTCAGGTAGGTCAGTCAGGTACGGTCAGTCAAATAATCGTCAGAATAATCGGTAGGTATCTTAATTACTGATATAATCAATAGTGACGGCCCTAAACGTTTCAGATGAGAGTATCTGACACCACCTCAGTGGGAGCCGCGCCGCTAATTTAAATTAAAAGCACTCGAATTGGCCGACTGGTTCATTCATCAGTGTGTAGAGTGTGTAGAGTGTGTAGAGTGTGTAGAGTGTGTAGAGTGTGTAGAGTGTGTAGAGTGTGTAGAGTGTGTGTGGCCGTATAATGGAGTGTTTGCATGTTTCTGCACTCTTTTGTCTTCAGCTGGATGCCGTCAGGCCGTCCCGCTCTGCAGGGCTGCTGCTGCTCCTCCACAGTTAATTATCTGTATTAATGAGAGCGTTAATTAATCCCGGCCTCGTTCGGTGAGCCGGGGGGGAAGGCGGTTTTAGAGCTGCCCTCGGTTTTACTGGAGCGCAGGACCTGGCAGGATTGGTGGGGGTAATGGGGGATGTTGGGGAGGGGGGATGTTCTATGCTTGGCTGTTCTTTTCAAAGTCCAGCTGACAGTAAGTTAGTTTTGTAATATGTTGATTATATAGAATCGGACGGTCAGTTGTCATGTATTCAGTGGTCTTTGGAAAGAGATGCTGGCCGCCACTCTTTATTTATTTGCTTTGAAATAACTGTGTCGTATCGTGTTATACCAGATATCAGATTTCAGCTGCTCAACAGTTCGGAATCACCCTTGTCCTGTTTTATACTTCATATTGCATCAACTATGTTCAGTGGGTGACCAGTCTGGACTGCAGGCAGGTCAGTTCAGCCCCCGGAGCCTTGCTGTTGTAGAACGTGCAGAACGTGAGACGGCTGCAAAGCACTTTTGGAAACTACGAAGCTGAAAATACATGCTTGACAAAATTAAGGATTTAAAGGTGCTGAAATGTATTTATTCAGTATTTTGTGTATGTCCTTTAATGTATGTGATGGTATGTGACTTTGCTTGGGGTGAAGGTTTACAGGCCCATTTTCTTCCTATGATTTTGTCCTAGGTTGAAACAAGGTTAGGACGGTCTGTTTTTGATGACCTCTGCTCTGATTGGCTGTTTTGGAAGCAGTGTTTAGAAATAGACAGCAACAGTAAATGAAGGTTGTTACTCACTGTGAAACTTTCAGTTTAAGATGATCTGCTCCAACCAGCACAGTAATACACTCACACAGCATGGCTGCTACTTATAGGCTGCTGTTGAAATGCACAGCGCCGGTGAACGACTTGGAGTTACAGTACGAGATGCTGTTAAAGTCGTGGGAACTAAAGTTGGCTTCGTGTAAATGTGGTGACTGGAGTGCACACAGTGTTTACCTGCTCCAGTTTAATTCATTACCAGATCTGATTAGAACAGATGTAAATAATCATCCATACAATACAAAGTAACATGAATATCTTATTGTGAGAGAAGTAGATCAGATCTTGATCCAGTTTGAAGAACAAAGTTAGGTTCCAGATTTCTCCTGGACGCCCCAGACATTGTATGAATGTATTCAGTTTCTTCAGCAGCAAATCTTGATTTAGCTTAATGAAGTACTGAGCAGTCAAAGCAGGTATTAGATGAGAACTGATAATAATACTGGGTTGTTTATAGAAGGAGAAGCTTGGAAAGGGTTAAATAAACACACTGACGTATGAAAAGCACTACTTACTCTATTAATACAGTATTTGCTGAGTATATAAAAGCTTCCTGTATAGATATGTATATAAAATATGTATACATTTAATCCAAACAGTCTAAAACTATGTCCGATATTGGAAAGACATTAAAACTGCGCATTCGGCTGCTCGGCCGCTGTGGTTGCTATGGTAACGCGATCATCCATGAAAGTCCTGATGCAGAGTTCTTGTGCTGAGGCTGCTTCCAGAGCCGAGGACAGGCGCGCTCTGGTGCCCAGCGGTCCTGTTCAGTGTGCGTGGGTCATCGTTTCGCTGCTGAGCTGAGCTCCTGGACATGTTTCGCTGTATCTCGTATCGCTGCTGTCCTAAGAAAAACATGCATCTCTATCGTTATCTCCGTTTTTATTTTTCACCCTCATTTGCACACCACAGCTGATTTATGATGATTGAACTAATAGAAATGCTCTGAAATCACTTGTAATAAAATCTCTCCACATTAACTTCCCAGCACACCCAGTTACGTTGTGACAGTTTACTGTTTCGGTGCCCATTATGTTCTAATGTAATTCGTCAAAAAAGTTGTGACAATGTTATCTGACAACGTTCTGACAATGTAGTGGCAGTATATTGTCACAATCTCCTAGAATCCTTCATACGTTCCATCATATCTGCTCGGAACTGTATGGAGTTTTGCTGGGTTGCCAATAAGTAGTCATAGTAACGCATGAGCAGTGTTCATTTTGACAGTAAATTTTGATTTTGTCTTAGTCTTTTGACTAAAATGTCATTTAGTTTTAGTCTTAATTTAGTCATCTGAATAGTTTTTAGTTTTAGTCTAGTTTTAGCCGACTAATTATCATAAGAATAGAGTCTAGACTAGATCTAGATCTATTATAATAATTATAATTATTCAATTATTTAAGTCATTATATATACTTACACAAAATGAAACATTTATTAACCAGTTATGGAATATTATTCATGTTTGAAAGACCAACACACATATAAACAGATTTAACAAACAACATCTGAGCTCTTCCGTAACTGCAAAGTGAATAAGAGAATTATTTTATCACCTTTTTATATATCATTTATTTAATAATTGTTACTAGTGCTGTTAATCTAGTTACATGACATGCTCTGTGGTTAACTGATCTACATTAATTGAATTTATCACTTTTTGCTATGAAAATATTTTTAATTCAAATAAATTTTAATATAACAGTAAATCAAAGAATAAAAAACTGCCACATCTCCAGATCACAGTGTTCACTAGAGACACACTCTGCACATTACGTGCACTAATATTTGTAAATGAAACTAGCTAATCTGTTTCGTGCACTTTCTAGTGTGTACAGAGAGATTTGGGACATGATCATCAAACGCAGATGGTTGGAGTTAGCTAGCTAGTCTCCCGACTCTGGCTCTGCACCATCTTACTAAGTTAATACAGCGTTTACAGCAGGACACGCTCTAAACTGTAGAGGGCAGTGTGCTTTCAGGACTAGGATTAAGAAGGGCTAAACTAGCGTTAGCAGCAGTAAAGCTATCTGACGGGGGTGCTGGGGGGCTGATGTCCAGCGCGGTGGTGATTTCTTCTAAACCCAAACTCTAAACTCTCTCTCTCTGCTCACACTGTCTAGATAACTTAGTTCCATCATGAGTATCGACAGTTCACAGGCTCGTATGGTCTTCCCGGGTTTAAACCAAATCTGTGACGTGTGTGTTTGATTGATGGCTACTCGGCTTGTCCCGCCTCTCCATACACGCCCAAGTAGTTATGATTGGATGTTTTTCTAACTTGTTTCTGCCTTTCACAAAACTTAATCAGTTCTGATTGGATGTCATCCTTGACAAACATGTTCGTCTCGTTTTTATTCGTTGACTTAAGTGTCAATCAATTTCGTTTCAATTTAGTTTTTATCTTTTATGTAGTTTTTAGTTATCATCATGATAAAAGGTTTGTTGACGAAAACTATGATGAAAATAGTACAGCGAAACTAACACTTCACATGACAACATGATATCGGGGGCAGTCGTGGCCTGAAGGATAGGGATCCAGTCTTGTGACCGGAAGGTTGTTGGTTCGATTCCCAGAACCAGCAGGCCACGACTGAGGTGCCCTTGAGCAAGGCACCTAACCCCAACTGCTCCCCGGGCGCCGTGCATATAGTGTGTGTATATGTGGGTGTTTCACTGCCCCCTAGTGTGTATGTGTACTAGTGTGTGTATATGTGGGTGTTTCACTGCCCCCTAGTGTGTATGTTCTCTAGTGTGTGTATATGTGGGTGTTTCACTGCCCCCTAGTGTGTATGTGTACTAGTGTGTGTATATGTGGGTGTTTCACTACCCCCTAGTGTGTATGTTCTCTAGTGTGTGTATATGTGGGTGTTTCACTGCCCCCTAGTGTGTATGTTCTCTAGTGTGTGTATATGTGGGTGTTTCACTCCCCCCTAGTGTGTATGTTCTCTAGTGTGTGTATATGTGGGTGTTTCACTGCCCCCTAGTGTGTATGTTCTCTAGTGTGTGTATATGTGGGTGTTTCACTGCCCCCTAGTGTGTATGTGTACTAGTGTGTGTATATGTGGGTGTTTCACTACCCCCTAGTGTGTATGTTCTCTAGTGTGTGTATATGTGGGTGTTTCACTGCCCCCTAGTGTGTATGTTCTCTAGTGTGTGTATATGTGGGTGTTTCACTCCCCCCTAGTGTGTATGTTCTCTAGTGTGTGTATATGTGGGTGTTTCACTGCCCCCTAGTGTGTATGTTCTCTAGTGTGTGTATATGTGGGTGTTTCACTGCCCCCTAGTGTGTATGTGTACTAGTGTGTGTATATGTGGGTGTTTCACTGCCTCCTAGTGTGTATGTTCTCTAGTCTGTGTATATGTGGGTGTTTCACTGCCCCCTAGTGTGTATGTTCTCTAGTGTGTGTATATGTGGGTGTTTCACTGCCCCCTAGTGTGTATGTGTACTAGTGTGTGTATATGTGGGTGTTTCACTGCCCCCTAGTGTGTATGTTCTCTAGTGTGTGTATATGTGGGTGTTTCACTGCCCCCTAGTGTGTATGTTCTCTAGTGTGTGTATATGTGGGTGTTTCACTGCCCCCTAGTGTGTATGTTCTCTAGTGTGTGTCTATGTGGGTGTTTCACTGCCCCCTAGTGTGTATGTGTACTAGTGTGTGTATATGTTGGTGTTTCACTGCCTCCTAGTGTGTCTGTTTACTAGTGTGTGTATATGTGGGTGTTTCACTGCCTCCTAGTGTGTCTGTTTACTAGTGTGTGTATATGTGGGTGTTTCACTGCCCCCTAGTGTGTATGTTCTCTAGTGTGTGTATATGTGGGTGTTTCACTGCCCCCTAGTGTGTATGTTCTCTAGTGTGTGTATATGTGGGTGTTTCACTGCCCCCTAGTGTGTATGTGTACTAGTGTGTGTATATGTGGGTGTTTCACTGCCTCCTAGTGTGTCTGTTTACTAGTGTGTGTATATGTGGGTGTTTCACTGCCCCCTAGTGTGTATGTGTACTAGTGTGTGTATATGTGGGTGTTTCACTGCCCCCTAGTGTGTATGTGTACTAGTGTGTGTATATGTGGGTGTTTCACTGCCTACTAGTGTGTATGTGTACTAGTGTGTGTATATGTGGGTGTTTCACTGCCCCCTAGTGTGTATGTGTACTAGTGTGTGTATATGTTGGTGTTTCACTGCCTCCTAGTGTGTCTGTTTACTAGTGTGTGTATATGTGGGTGTTTCACTGCCCCCTAGTGTGTATGTGTACTAGTGTGTGTATATGTGGGTGTTTCACTGCCCCCTAGTGTGTATGTGTACTAGTGTGTGTATATGTGGGTGTTTCACTGCCCCCTAGTGTGTATGTTTACTAGTGTGTGTATATGTTGGTGTTTCACTGCCTCCTAGTGTGTCTGTTTACTAGTGTGTGTATATGTGGGTGTTTCACTGCCTCCTAGTGTGTATGTGTACTAGTGTGTGTATATGTGGGTGTTTCACTGCCTACTAGTGTGTATGTGTACTAGTGTGTGTATATGTGGGTGTTTCACTGCCCCCTAGTGTGTATGTTTACTAGTGTGTGTATATGTTGGTGTTTCACTGCCTCCTAGTGTGTCTGTTTACTAGTGTGTGTATATGTGGGTGTTTCACTGCCTCCTAGTGTGTCTGTTTACTAGTGTGTGTATATGTGGGTGTTTCACTGCCCCCTAGTGTGTATGTGTACTAGTGTGTGTATATGTGGGTGTTTCACTGCAGGGATGGGTTAAAGGCGGAGGTCCAAAATATAATACTGATGTTGTGACAACGTTAGTTAGACAACATAAGCAGCACCTTTTCACAGTGTTGTAGTAACGTTGTAAGAAAGTAGACAGTGTTGTGACGGTGTTGTGTGGTTGCTGGGTTACATTGTAAGTAAAGTATTTTTGTGTACTTTCTGAGTAAAGTTACTATTTTGGAGGTACTTGTTGTTTTTGTTTATGGACAGTGATGATGTCAGGTATCAGAGCAGAACCAGTCAGCCAGACGTGGTCAGCAGCTGCGGAAGTGGTGGTTGTTCCAGTCTGGAGGCCAGCGGAGTGGATGCATTGGGAATGCGATGGGTCAATTCCTCCAAGAAAGCTATTTAACCCAACCCCTCCATCCCTCCGCCCCGCTCCCGACTGCTCCCTCTCGGCGCTGGGACGGTGAGGGATTTGTGAGATTCCTTATCTGATGTATTCAATCAGCCGTGGTTTATTTGAGCGCAGGAAGCTGGCGCGCGCTCTGGACGTGTGATTGCAGGACAGGAGGAGAATGGGTTCGGGACAGGCGGGAGAACGAGGGGGAGATGGATGAACGGGGGAGGGGGAGGGTGCAGGCTCCGGAGAGAAAGAGGGGAGCGATGGAGGAGGGTGATGGGGTTTCTCCGGGGCAAATTGCCTCCGGCAGCATATTGCAGGAGCCACTCTTTATTTCTGTCGGCGGCCGAGCCGCGTCCGAGGCCATTACCGTCCCGCCGCCGTCCCGGGCGCTAAAGTGCTGATGCGGGACATTGGACGGCCGCTTCCGAATCGGGCCTAACGCTGTAATCAGCTCCTCAGAAATTCATTTTCCTCTTGGCTGCCCTCCGAATGGAGGCATGAGGGAGCCGCACTTTCTCGTTACAGTCCAGCGTCCTGCTGCGCCGCCTCGTCTCAGGACTACAGCCCCCATAAATCCCCACCATGCTTTCACGAAAGGTTAGGAGTAACAGGACCTTCTGATTGAGCCACAGCTGTACTGATTCTGTAGTACTGATTCTGTAGTACTGATTCTGTAGTACTGATTCTGTAGTACTGATTCTGTAGTACTGATTCTGTAGTACTGATTCTGTTGTACTGATTCTGTAGTACTGATTCTGTAGTACTGATTCTGTTGTACTGATTCTGTAGTACTGATTCTGTTGTGCTGATTCTGTTGTACTGATTCTGTAGTACTGATTCTGTAGTACTGATTCTGTTGTACTGATTCTGTAGTACTGATTCTGTTGTGCTGATTCTGTAGTACTGATTCTGTTGTACTGATTCTGTAGTACTGATTCTGTTGTACTGATTCTGTAGCACTGATTCTGTAGTACTGATTCTGTTGTACTGATTCTGTAGCACTGATTCTGTAGCACTGATTCTGTAGCACTGATTCTGTAGCACTGATTCTGTAGCACTGATTCTGTTGTACTGATTCTGTAGCACTGATTCTGTAGCACTGATTCTGTAGCACTGATTCTGTTGTACTGATTCTGTAGCACTGATTCTGTAGCACTGATTCTGTTGTACTGATTCTGTTGTACTGATTCTGTTGTACTGATTCTGTTGTACTGGTTCTGTTGTACTGATTCTGTTGTACTGATTCTGTTGTACTGATAGTGGAACCAATATAAAACACAATCTCTGTTTTTGTTAGTTTTGAGTTTCCTATATCATGTGAACGCGGCAGCTGTTCTTTATATCCTGTAAAAAGGTTTCCTCCTAATTGGACCAATAGAAATGCTCCAAAATCACTGCTTATAAATCTCTCTTTACATTGACTTACGTTAAAAGCTAAAGATGTTTTTGGTGTCTCCTGTAAAGTTACTATTTTGGAGGTACCTGTTTTTCTATGGACAGTGATGATTTAGTGTAGATGGTGTGCTAACATTTGAAAATGTTTGTATACTTAATAATAATAATAATAATAATAATAATAATAATAATAATAATAATAATTAGACAAAGTCGTTTGGAGTGGCTTGGTGTGAAATGCTTCTTTGTGGAGACTCTCTACAGAAGACTCTCTTCTGTTTTACAGTGGTGGTTTTGGAATCCAGGCTTTAAATCCATCTTAAAGCCCCCCTACATTGAGTCCCAGCACCCCTAAAGATTATAGTAAAAAAAAAACTGATTTTTTATTATTTTAACGTTAATTTGTTACTTACAAGCTTTAAATGTTAAAACCAAAGAGAGTATATGGTTAAACCAATTATTTCAACAAAGAAAATACAGTAGTCCCTCTAACTCTAACCCATATTTCTGATCACTCTTTATTTTGTTATTGTTAGCTAGGAGTATAAATCTGAGGGTTTATTATTATTTAGCAGGTTAATGCTGCAGGTGGTCTGTTTACTGTTTATAAAGAGTGAGAGAAGCTGTAGCTGCTGTGCTGGTGGTTAGTCTGTGTGTTATTAAAGCTATTAAAGGTGTTATAGTAGTGCTGTCTGTATGTTTATTAGATAATTAATGTTACAGAATGATAAGATATGAAGAGATGATGCTATAACGTAACTGTGTGTGTGGTCAGGAGGTCAGCTATGGATATTTGTTTCATGTATTTCTTTCATTGTCATCCAGTCACCCTAGCCCACAGAAGCTCAAAATTCAATGAGAAAAATGAGTATATATATATATATATATTAGTTTATCCTTTATTATATTTTATTTTAAATAAAATGTCTTAATGCATATGTGAACTAAGTTTTTTAAAGATTTGTTGGTGTCTTTCTAGTCACAGTGTTGCTCCAACACTGATTTTGTACTGATAGTCTGAAATAGTAGGGGTTTTTTTTTCTATTAGCTGTTCTCGTTTGGGTGCTCAGCACCCCTAAACCTCTACGCCTCCAGTCGCCCCTGTATACAACACATACAGCCACTTTATTTACTATCCAAAACCACCAATGAGCCTGCATGTATTGAAATTGTGTGGATTATAAAATGTATAGTTTTCTAAGTCGTTGTACAATACACCGTTTATATGCACACCTATTACAGCCACACTCTATTACTGCACCTCGCATGGATCTCCAAGTGTACTGATGAAGTAAAACCTGTTTTAGTTTAAACTGATGGGCTGATTAACTTATTTTCTTAACTAGAGCTCAGAGCTCAGCTTGTTAACAGACTAAACAGCACCATCATTAATATCACAGGCTTGAATTAAATGTATTTAAAGTATGACTGACTATAAAACAGCAACATAAAATCTAAATAGTGTTACCCAAACGTTTCAGTCAGAAGGAGCATCAAACCCCAGGTAGACTCACAAACAGCCCTGTACTCACTAAAATTCTAGCTTTTAGAGACAAACTGTGCACTATTTGTAGAATATGAATGTGTCTGAATCCATAATGTCTATTTTTAGCTATACTATGTGCTGTTGGGCTGCAGGCAGTAGTATGTAAATTTCTACATGGGGCACTCAGCCCTAGTGTGAGAAGAGAGACGGTGCTGTATTGGTGCTAAATAAGACCCGTGGTGTAAGATCTTTGATAAAAAGTACTTGTAATGTTGAGGTTGTTGTGTTAAATATCACTATGTTACCAGATGTTCAGTCATATTTCATCGCTGTCTAATAAAGATTCAAGAGTTTTATTGTCATATGCACAGCAGAAACAGACACTGTACAATGAAATTCCTACTTTGCTGTTCCTCCGTTCACCAATAGATAAAGATAACAAAAGAAGAAATAATAAAAAATATATACAAAATATATAAAGTATAATAATATAAGTTGAAGTAAATAAAATTAAAGTAATTTTTTAAGAGTGTCTCCAAAATAGTACTTTTACAGGAGAGACCAAAAACTCATCAAAAAATCATTGCTGTCAATGTAAGTCAATGGAACCAGAATTTTTTTCCAAGCCATTTTGGAGCATTTCTATTGGTCCATTCATTATAAAATTTGCATACAATGTACACGGCAGCTGTCGTGTTCAAATGATGAAAAACAAAAATGTACAAAAACTGAGATATGTATTGACACCTCTTTCAGTAGTTCAGGGCTGCTTGGTAATGATGCTTAAGGAGCCTCATTTCTTGTAGGAATACTTCGTTATGTTGATTAATATTAATAATAACTTGAAATCTTTTCAGAAAACGTGTGTTTTATGATTTTTCTATGTTGGCTGCTGGTTTATGAAAGCAGTAAGCCATGTGACGCTGTGAGTTGCTGTGATTTCATCACTGGGAAGTGAGTTTTACTTCACTTTGTGTCGTACCTGAGAACATCCTGCTCCATGATATCACACAGCCTTTCGTGGCTTATTGCTTTATTTTGCTTCCCACTGCCCTGCGTGTACCTTCAGCATGAACGTGTTTTTAAAATTGCTTTTCAGGCTGAAAACTTTTCAGAAAACACCGTCTCCGGTCTCGGCCAGTGAATTCACAATTCCCAGCTGTCTGTGGAGGAGCTTATCAGGGCATTAAATACACTGGACGTCTGGTTCCTATCACCACCACTCTGAACGACGTTGTTGAAGAATTACCTACAGTACTGCAGGACTACAGATAGGAAGCTTTCACTTGCTCAGAAAAACACTTAAATATTCAAACAGTTTTAATAGAATAAGTAGGGCTTTTCCATATGTTAGTGTGTTTATTTAACCCTTTCCAAGCTTCTCCTTCCATAAACAACCCAGTATTATTATCAGTTCTCATCTAATACCTGCTTTGACTGCTCAGTACTTCATTAAGCTAAATCAAGATTTGCTGCTGAAGGAACTGAATACATTCATACAATGTCTGGGGCGTCCAGGAGAAATTTGGAACTACACTTCTTCAAACTGGAGCTCAAGATCTGATCTACTTCTCTCACAATAAGATATTCATGTTACTTTGTATTGTATGTATGGTTATTTACATCTGTTCTGGATCATTAAACAGTACTCACACTAAAACACAGTAATGTGTTATGAAATTTAACTTCTCAAACTGTTCCTTTCTAGTTTACACCTGTTCTAATGATATCTGATGTTCTTACTGGTCAAAAAACACTTATTTCTTAAATAAAGGCTTTTAAACAATCAGCTTAAGTGCTGAAGCCTTTGGCACAATATAGTTATATAGTAGTGTAGTTACACAGTAATGTATTTTTTAATATAAAAAAATCTGTTTCCATTATTATTGTAACAAAAACCTTTTTACCCACTTCCTCCACTCTCCCGGACGCTCGTCCATAAAACCAGTGTATCTGAAGCTGCTCCGCGTGTGGACCCGTGAGCCTGTATGTTAATTGGGAGTCCGTACTGTACTGTGTTGTGCCAGGGTGTATTTATGGCTCCTGCCGTCCAGGGTGCTTCCCTGCTTCAGCCTCGGTGCCATCAATAACCCCTGCAGAGCCCAACACCACCCCCACCGTCCCTACAGCCGGCCTGGCACGGCTATCCATCACCCGCACACACCAACCCCTACCAACCCCCACCACCTTATCTTCTGTTTACTGCTCTCCCACTGACGGAGAAATTTGCAGCAATATGCAAAAAAAGGCAGGCGAGGCAAATGCGGGGATGTGGGGATGCGAGGTTGCCGGGGCGACGGGAAGGCTGTATCCGCGGCTGCTGATGGAAATCAACATCGCACGTCTGGCTCTCCGTGGCCTGCTGGAAATTAGAGAGAGCGGAAGGAGCGAGGGAGGTGGAATAGAGAGGGAGAAAAGCAGAGAGAAATAAAGAGATAGAGAGACGGAACACTTCGCTTTGATGGGCTCAGTATTGATGAGGGTCCTCTGATTTGTTAGTGGTGGGCAATATGATGATACAGTTATTGTGATCAATGGCAGCACAATATAGCTGCAGCCTCTGAACAACTGCCCCTCCTGTGCGGTCTGATGTGAAACAACCACCCCTCCTGTGCAGTCTGATGCTGAACAACTGCCCATCCTGTGCAGTCTGATGTTGAACAACTGCCCATCCTGTGCAGTCTGATGTGAAACAACTACCCCTCCTGTGCGGTCTGATGCTGAACAACTGCCCATCCTGTGTGGTCTGATGTGAAACAACCACCCCTCCTGTGCAGTCTGATGCGGAACAACTGCCCATCCTGTGCGGTCCGATGCTGAACAACTGCCCATTCTGTGCGGTCTGATGTGAAACAACCACCCCTCCTGTGCAGTCTGATGCTGAACAACTGCCCATCCTGTGCAGTCTGATGTTGAACAACTGCCCATCCTGTGCGGTCTGATGTGAAACAACTACCCCTCCTGTGCAGTCTGATGCTGAACAACTGCCCATCCTGTGCGGTCCGATGCTGAACAACTGCCCATTCTGTGCGGTCTGATGTGAAACAACTACCCCTCCTGTGCAGTCTGATGCTGAACAACTGCCCATCCTGTGCAGTCTGATGTTGAACAACTGCCCATCCTGTGCGGTCTGATGTGAAACAACTACCCCTCCTGTGCAGTCTGATGCTGAACAACTGCCCATCCTGTGCAGTCTGATGCTGAACAACTGCCCATCCTGTGCGGTCTGATGCTGAACAACTACCCAGCCTGTGTGGTCTGATGTGGAACAACTACCCAGCCTGTGCAGTCTGATGCTGAACAACTGCCCATCCTGTGCGGTCTGATGCTGAACAACTACCCAGCCTGTGCAGTCTGATGCTGAACAACTACCCCTCCTGTGCGGTCTGATGTTGAACAACTACCCAGCCTGTGCGGTCTGATGCTGAACAACTACCCCTCCTGTGCAGTCTGATGCT
>CM038719.1:36621119-36708619 GCA_021613375.1 Megaleporinus macrocephalus | reverse complement strand
TCTCTCCCCCTTTCTCTCTCTCTAGATCTCTCTGTATCTCTGCCCCCCTCTCTCTAGATCTCTCTGTATCTCTCCCCCCTTTCTCTCTCTCTAGATCTCTCTGTATCTCTGCCCCCCTCTCTCTAGATCTCTCTGTATCTCTCCCCCCTCTCTCTCTCTCTAGATCTCTCTGTATCTCTCCCCCCCCTCTCTCTCTAGATCTCTCTGTATCCCCCCTCTAGATCTCTCTGTATCCCCCCTCTAGATCTCTCTGTATCTCTCCCCCCTCTCTCTCTCTCTAGATCTCTCTGTATCTCTCCCCCCTCTCTCTCTCTCTAGATCTCTCTGTATATCTCCCCCTCTATCTCTCTCTAGATCTCTCTGTATATCTCCCCCTCTATCTCTCTCTAGATCTCTCTGTATATCTCCCCCTCTCTCTCTCTCTAGATCTCTCTGTATATCTCCCCCTCTATCTCTCTCTGTATCTCTCCCCCTCTATCTCTCTCTAGATCTCTCTGTATCTCTCCCCCTCTCTCTCTAGATCTCTCTGTATCTCTCCCCCTCTATCTCTCTCTAGATCTCTCTGTATCTCTCCCCCCTCTCTCTCTCTCTAGATCTCTCTGTATATCTCCCCCTCTATCTCTCTCTAGATCTCTCGGTATCTCTCCCCCTCTATCTCTCTCTAGATCTCTCTGTATCTCTGCCCCCTCTCTCTCTCTCTAGATCTCTCTGTATCTCTACCCCCCTTTTCCTCTAGATCTCTCTGTATCTCTCCCCCCTCTCTCTATATCTCTCTGTATCTCTCCCCCTCTCTCTCTCTCTAGATCTCTCTGTATCTCTCCCCCCCCCTCTCTCTCTAGATCTCTCTGTATCTCTCTCCACCTCTCTCTCTCTAGATCTCTCTGTATATCTCCCCCTCTATCTCTCTCTAGATCTCTGCCCCCTCTCTCCCTCTCTCTCTCTCTCTAGATCTCTCTGTATCTCTCCCCCTCTCTCTCTCTAGATCTCTCTGTATCTCTCCCCCTCTCTCTCTCTAGATCTCTCTGTATCTCTCTCCACCTATCTCTCTCTAGATCTCTCTGTATCTCTCCCCCTCTATCTCTCTCTAGATCTCTGCCCCCTCTCTCCCTCTAGATCTCTCTGTATCTCTCTCCACCTATCTCTCTCTAGATCTCTCTGTATCTCTCTCCTCCCCCTCCTTCTAGATCTCTCTGTATCTCTCTCCTCCCCCTCCTTCTAGATCTCTCTGTATCTCTCTCCTCCCCCTCCTTCTAGATCTCTCTGTATCTCTCTCCTCCCCCTCCTTCTAGATCTCTCTGTATCTCTCACCACCCCTAGATCTCTCTGTATTGCTGCCCCCCTCTTTCCCTCTAGATCTCTCTGTCATATCTCTGCCTGTAATCTCTCTCTCTGCATCTGTCTTCTGTCTCCCCCTCTTTGTATCTCTTCTGCCGCTCTCTCTGTATATTCTTTCTTTGTCTCTCTGTATCTCTCTCTCTTTTTCTCCCATCTCTCTCTGTATCTCTCTCTCCCTCTCCTTCTCCTCTTTCTGTGGAGAGTGATGGTATCTCTCTCTCTCTCTCTCTCTCTCTCTCTCTCTCCCCCCTTCTTCAGAGAGGAGGTTGGTAGATTGCTCTGCTGGTCCTCCGTATTAAACAATAAAGAGCGGCGCTGCAGTCTGTAGAGACACTCTGTTTATTAGCCGTGTTTATTAAAGGGAAATAGAAGCCTTCACTCCCCCCAGAGCTCTCGCTGCCTCCTTCCCCTCCTCCTCATTCCCTTCATCGCTCCCTTCTCCAGTGTCTGTATTGGCAATCTGTTTCTCAACCTATGAGGGTCCTGTATGCCCCCTGATGTGATATGGAGAAACAGAAGGGCTTCATGTGACACATTCAGTCCATATGCTGTAGGAAACTGCTGTGCCTGTTTTCGCTCTCAGGCGTGAGACCCCCAGAACAAGATCACTTTCCTGGAAAACAGGGTTGTTTACTTTCATGAATACCTCTCAGTGTAATTAGACAATTACATCTCTGTTTGTTCTTTACTCATCACTCGTTTCTGCTAGCGTCTCTATGGGATTCTAATGATATGTTAGCGCTGAGCTAAACGCTGAGGTAGAAAAATAAAAATCAACAAAAACTGAAATACATGTTTTTCTTTGGACAGCAATGATCTACTCGCTTCACCTTTGGTGGAAATCTCCTTAAAGGCTAAGCACCACTTATATGGACGTCCCTGGTGATTTCACATGGTTTTAGATACTGAAAATATATAAATATATAAACAAGACTTTTTTAAACAAGACAAGAAATTTGCTGCTTAATTTGCTTTAAAATAGATGATTTAATAAAACAGACGGAAAAACCCGAGCTCACTCCGGAGCTCCTGAGTGTATCTAGTATAAAGTATCTAGTATCTAGCTAAATAACCAACATTGTTCATGACAACAGCTTAGCAACCAGCTAAACTCAGATATAGAGGTACAAAAGTGATCAAAGTGGAACTTGCAATCATACGACACTATGAATGTGTCTCAAACCCTAGTGAGTGTCTAAGTAGGCTGTCTAGGTAGCAGCTGTGTAAGTATCAGTGTTCTCTCCTCATCTCTCCTCATAAAACAGATTACTGAGACGCTCTAGTTAGAGAGAGACTGCGTCACGGCTTGTTCCCCCCACTGCAGCACGCCACCGGTGGTTTAGCTTGTTGCTAAGTTACCAGCCGGCATCCAAAACAATAGCCAGAGGCTTAAAAATCTGCTAGCATAAATGCTAATGAATATAAAACTGGTAAATGGTGAAGGACTCGTTACAGAGTTGATAATAAAAAACTGTTTTGTGTGATTATATGACCAGAAACACATTAAAACTCCAGAGAGAATCAAAATAACTCACATTTTAAAACCACTTCACTGCTCGTAGATTAGCCTGTGTTGCATCATGGGATTGTCTTAGCGGCTGAGGAAGAGTTCATGCTTCCTTAAAATCAGGTCTAAATAAGGTTCCTCAGTAGCAGCATGTTTAAGGTATGTAAGTATTGGGACAGTCTACATGTCGGGAGTGCATACTATGACGTAAAATGCTGCCTATGTAGGAGCTCACTAGGATTTAGGACAGACCCGATAAATCTTCCTAATTCAACTACGTTAGCTTAGCATAACTTGAGCCTTAGTAAGTGAAGCTAACGTTAGCTAACATCAGCTACATCAGGTGACATAACTGAGCTTACCTGGTTTACCTCCACGTACACGGAGGCTCTTGAACTCGTCTCGCTGGTTTCCTACGCGCCCATATAGTTGGAACAGCTCCAGACTTAAGATCCAGTCGTCGTGTAAGCCTACGTCCCATAGCTGTGATAATCTTCAGACGTGAAATGATCTACAGATGATGGAGTGAGAAGACGGTCCTTTCCAATGTGCTCATTTAAAGTTTAGGTTTAGACCACTTTCTGGATATTTGGGGGTCTTTGGGTCGTTTGTGCAAGGGGGTCCCATTGTACATCCAATTACTGCAGCCAAACATAACACCAGTCTGTCATTGTGTATTACCGTAAGTGCATCTTCTAGTGTTGTTGTCCACCATCTACGTCAAATGCATAATGTCTACAGCAGTTTCTGAACAGTGGGCGGAGCTAAACAGTCTTTTAAGCCGTATTTCTTGACTTAAACGTTTTCTGACTTTTAATAATCACAAGTTAGGATCTCAAACTCCACTATAGTTATGTGTTTGATATTTTCATATTAGCTGGTGCTTATAGCCTTTAAAATGTTTCTCTTTCATTTCTCACTCCAATGTGATAATCTCCTCAAGGAGTTTCTTCATCTTCTCATGCTGGGTTTCAATCACCAGTAGCATCAAAGATGCATCCAATGAACATTTGTTTAATACATCACACCATTTTCTGCTAAACTCGGGATTATCCCTCCCCAATGCAGCTTCTTTCATCAACTCAGTCCAGGAGGAATACGTCTATCCTGCCAATATTGGGAGAGCGCAGAACCGCGGAGGAACGTCCGGGTTTGTTTTTTTTATGGAGACTTCTCGTTTCATTGAATTGAGACTCCAGTGAATCAATTGGATTATCACTCTGAATGTGAGGAAATAAAATCTTCTGTGCATCGGAATCAGTGTAAGCAAATGCGGTGGCTCTAATATGGGGAGGCGCAGTGTTTCCAATCTGCACGCTGGTCATAACTGAGTTAAATGAGTTAAAACAGAGAAAAAAAACAGGCGGCCCTCCGAAATACTTTCCTCTGAGGTGCTGAATCTGCAAGAAACAAACTTAAAGAGAAGATAAACCCAGAGAATGTATTTAATACACATAAAACATGATCATTTTGGCAATTCGATCTTCCTCAGCGTGCTCATGGTACGCCAGCCAACACTACTATGTAGACCAGCCTTACAGAAAATAAGTATACTTAAAGTTCATTTTATTAAGTATACTTTAGGCAGATACTATACTAATGTCATTGTACTAGTAGTACACTTGTATATGTACTATTTTAATACTTCTTGGGACTCTCTCTCCTTCCCACTGTCCCACATTGTCCCACTTTCTAGTTTTAAAAAGTATACTTTTAAGTACACTTTAATTGTAAGAGTAGTAAACCAAGTATACAACTAGTTTACAGCTTTTGTACGGCAACTACACTAAAAATAAATTTAAGGGTTTACTTAGTTTACTAGCTTATACATTTTCTTTAAGTGAACTTAATACTTATAATTTACTGCTTATATTATTGTTGTACTTTAAAGTATATGACTAGGTTTAAGGGTTTTTTTTCTACTTAAAATAGAATTTTAATAATGTGTATTTACTCACCAGTGGACACACGTAAAATAAACAAAACACTCAAAATAAGAAACATATTTGAATCTTTATAAATCTTTATAAATCAAATTTTAAATAAATATTGTACTGAATGGATGTGCAGAGCAAGAATACTTTTACTATCTTATCAAAAGATTGTTCTATACTTGTCAGTATAACCCAAGCATACTTAAATATAACTGTGTTTAGTATATCACTGAGAAGTACATAAAAGGAAAACTGAAAGCATACTCACTTCCTTTTAGTTAAAAAGAAGTAAACTAATGGTACACTTGAATAAACTTCTTTTTTGTTGGGCAAACAGGTCTAGAGTGCCCCCTCCCCCCTCTTAGCGATGTCATCAAGAAGTTGCAGGTATAATACTCCTCCAAAACAACATTCAATTATATACACTGTAAAAAATGTAACTGTAAACTGTTATTTTACAGTGCGTCTACTGTAATTTATTGTAACAGTATTGTACAGTAAATTGAATTACAGTATCTGACAGTGAATCAGCTGTGTATTTATGGTACTAACCAACTAGCCCAATAGCTAACTAGCTAGCTAGAATTAGTCACTAAATGAAACAGACCTAACCAACAACATTATACTGACAAAACCATATCGCTGTAAACTTTAGGAGACGCAGTGTTAACAGCTACCTTTTTCTTGAGTTTCACGAGGAACTCCACAGCTGCAGTCCAAACAGGTCAGGTGTAAATGCAGCAGCTCGCGTCTCCTCTTCTAAGAACTGATTTAGATTATCTTTCTTTATTTTAGAAATAAACTCAATACAAGCTGCCCGGCACTTCCTGCACTGACTGAATGAGCTGAAAGAATCTTAACTCAGCTGAGCCCATCAGGCTGGCCCCGCCCACTGCATATATTTTATCTCGTAAAAGAGTAGAAGCAGTTTGGACAGTTTAATAAAAAAGGGTTATCATTAAAAAGAAACATTAGTCTGTAATCACCAGTACGAGTTGATGGATAGTGACTGGACTGTAAAGGGATGATGGTTATATTTCCACAGGTTATCAGAAAATACTGTATTATTCTGTTAAATTACAGGTATTTACTGTTATTGGGAAACTGATTGCATTACTATTAATTTACATACATTGTATGGTTATTAGACAGTATTTTACAATTATTATAAAAAACAGTAAGATACTGTTGTAAATGTACAGTAAATTTACAGCCATTCATTACAGTGTACAAAGAAAAAAATGATAGCAGAATATAATCTAGACACTAATTCAGTAACTGCTATGAAACTGATGTAAGTTATTGAGGAGTAGCGCTGGTTGGATGTCGTATGTGGGCAGAGAGTCATGCACTCCAGACTAATATAAACAGACAGAAGGGTAGAAGGATTAGGGCGAAGAAGAGAAGGAGAGGCTGATCTATCCTTAGCTGTATGTGTCTGGAGGAGGCTAACAGGTGATTTCAGATGTAGCAGGAAATTCCCTGCCATCCTTCCTCCGCTGCTCTGACATTTCCAATTCCATCTTTCACACCGCACTGCTCTGCCGCTCCCACCCCCCACCTTTTCCTCCGCCGCCTCTCTTTGTTTTCTTTTCCAACTTGGATGAGGCTTCTGTTGATCTGAGAACCTCAGAGCAGAAAAGGGTGGGGCAGAGTGCTAAAGGAGATGTCGTGCGTATATTCAGTGTTGATAATTATGTTTTTAGGATGTACCGTAGATGTACCGTAGATGTTCTCCTAAAATCACCATAGTTATTATGTACATCTATAACCACCCCCCACCTGAAATGCTCCGTTAGAGCTCCTGTGTCTTTAAGCTGCACCTCCAGATGAGTCGTGTGTGCTCTGATCAGAGATGGGCACTCGAGTGAGCGACTCGAGTCAAAGTCGCCTAGAAAAAGATTTCAGACTTGACTTGAAACTCGTCCCAAATGACTTGTGAACAATAAAAGTCAGTCCGTTATCCAGGCACTCTGCACGAAAGTTCTAGAAAAAATACTTTCGCTATGTGTGTATGTTGCTGTACTTTTGTACATAATCTAGAAATAAAAAAAAAGCTCTGGAGTAAAAAGGACAGTTTTTAATAAAAGTTCATCTGTTTTGTTATTTTAACATGAATATATAGCTGTGTATTTTTATCATACACTTAAATATGTTGTATTGACTTGAGACTTGACTTGGACTCTAGCTCAAAGACTTGTGCCTTGACTTGGACTCCAGTCTAAAGACTCGTGACTTGATTTGGACTCTAGCTCAAAGACTTGTGCCTTGACTTGGACTCTAGCCTAAAGACTCGTGACTTGACTTGGACTCTAGCCTAAAGACTTGTGCCTTGACTTGGACTCTAGCCCAAAGACTCGTGACTTGACTTAGACTCTAGCCTAAAGACGTGTGCCTTGACTTGGACTCTAGCCCGAAGACTCGTGACTAGACTTGGACTCTAGCCTGAAGACTTGTGACTTGATTTAGACTCTAGCCTAAAGACTTGTGCCTTGACTTGGACTCTAGCCTAAAGACTCATGACTTGACTTGGACTCTAGCCTAAAGACTCGTGACTTGACTTGGACTCTAGCCCGAAGACTCGTGGCTTGACTTGGACTCTAGCCTAAAGACTCGTGCCTTGACTTGGACTCTAGCCTAAAGACTCGTGACTTGACTTGGACTCTAGCCTGAAGACTTGTGGCTTGACTTGGACTCTAGCCTGAAGACTCGTGGCTTGGCTTGGACTCTAGCCTAAAGACTCGTGACTTGACTTGGACTCTAGCTTAAAGACTCATGACTTGACTTGGACTCTAGCCCAAAGACTCGTGACTAGACTTGGACTCTAGCCCAAAGACTCGTGACTAGACTTGGACTCTAGCCTGAAGACTCATGACTTGACTTGGACTCTAGCCCGAAGACTCGTGACTTGACTTGGATTCTAGCCCGAAGACTCATGACTTGACTTGGACTCTAGCCCGAAGACTCGTGGATTGACTTGGACTCTAGCCTAAAGACTTGTGCCTTGACTTGGACTCTAGCCTAAAGACTCATGACTTGACTTGGACTCTAGCCTAAAGACTCATGACTTGACTTGGACTCTAGCCTAAAGACTCGTGACTTGACTTGTACTCTAGCCTAAAGACTCGTGACTTGACTTGTATTTTGTGACTTGTGAACATCTCTAGCTCTGATTGGTCAGCCTGCCCACTCTGTGCCTGATCCTGAAAGCCTGGTAGAACAGGTTGGTAGATCCACCTTCACAAGCTCACAAGACTGGAGCAGGACGTTTCAGAGTCAGTTTTTAGTGTCTTAGTTCTCTGTGTGTTGTATGAGGGGGAGCCAAGTTTGGCTGGAACCAGCGAGGCAATTCAGGCTGCTGAGAAAAGTGATATCTTTTGGCATGTGCATTAACAACAATCTACAGAACACATTAAAGTATAGAGTTAAGCCAAAAAAAAAAAAAATAAATATATATATATATATATATATATATATATATATATATATATATATATATATATCTTTACCAATGGCAGGATTGGTATAGGCTGGGGTTGGGGTTTGATTCCCCACCTGGGTAATCGCCTCACACTATGCCAATAACAGTCATTGGGTAAGACTCCTAATATTACCTTCACCTACCTGTGTACATGTAAACTGTAAGTCACTCTGGAAAAGAGTGTCTGCCAAATGCTGTCTAGAACTGTTGATGTCCCTGGACCTGATGCACCAGGTAAACATGTACTCTGGTCTGAAGAGTCAACCTTTCAGTTGTTGTAGAGAAATAATGAACACCATGTTCTACCAGTGAAAAGAAGTAAAGGGCTATCCAGAGCGATACGCTGCCTTCTAGATGACGTCTTTTTCAGCGACGTCTATGTTTATTTCTTCATGATAACATTAAACCACGTCCTGCATGTGTTACATGTCTGAGTGCATAATCAGAGAGTACAGGAGCTAGACTTACCTGTCAGCCATCCAGAACTGTCTGCCTTTGATCACAAAAGGTCCCAAAACAAGCAATGCTATTCCAAAGATAAACAATGAAATGTTGTGTTTTTGTATACTTTTCCAGGCTGAAATCCAGGCTGATAAGAATCTCCTCTTTGGTTTTTCACCAACCTTGACTTTGTAAATTTCTCTAAAGCGAGTATTTCGCCTCAAACCCCCCTTTGAAAGACCTCGATAACATCCTAACCATTTAATCTTACAGAACCTCAGAGAAAACAGTGGAGTTCCCCTTCAGCACGGCTTCACGGCTGTGTGTGGCAGCAAAGCGCAGCGTCAGATTAGATCGTTATCGTGAGCAATGATAGCATCTCTGTGTATTTGCGAGCGCTCGTCAGCGTCAGTGCAGCGGATGTGTGAATGAAGGGAGGATGATGAATGGATGAGCGGGAAATGTCTGTTCTCTGTTTTCACTGACCTGCCAGTCTGGACTAAAGCCGCTCAATTAGAGGAAATGAAAGCCCTCGTCCCAGCGAAGCACAATTACACCAGTCTTCCTTTTTAGATCCTTATCACATCATGAAATTAGAGCGACTCCTTGTGCTAGTCGTGCATCTCTGACCTTCTCTCTGGTTCTCAGGGTGCCGTATATTTTTCACACGTCGATACACTTTCATTTTCATTTGTGTTTAATATTTTGATAATACCCATCATTCACTCTACAGAAACAGAAGAGGTCAAAATCCTGAAACCCCCAATAGAAAACCATCCAATCAGGGCTTTTCTCCTGTGATACCTCGGCAGATACAGCCAAGTTAGCTCTCTTATTGGTTCAGGAGCTGGACTGAAGGCCTTACACGCTAGATTAGCTATCAATAGTTAGTTTTTAACTAAACTATGGATGAGAGCAACCAGGTGTTCAAGGTATTTTGCCCATGCTTAGTGCCCCCAGTCAAGGACCCGTGCCCCTCGTGATCAAGGGCCCTCAAATGGTATGCCCTGCTCTTTTCTTTAGGGCCCCCTGGTAGGGGCTCTCATAACCAGGACCCTCTAAAATTATGCCCCACTCTTTCCTATGACCCCTAATAGCCAGAAGTCGAAGTCAGAGCAGTGCCACAACGCCTCGTCTATTTTAATAAGGGGCCCAAAAGCATGGCTACGGCTCCCAAAACCATGGCAAGAGCTCCCAAAAGCATTGTTAGGGGCCCCAAAAGAATGGCTAGGGCTCCCAAAAGCATGGGTAGGGCTCCCAAAAGCATGGCTGGGGTCAAAGTCCCTAAAAGTCAGGATTTTTTGAGATTCTGGAGGGCCCTCAGAAATAAAAATATATTGTATCATAAATGTTGATAGGCATTGCAAAATGTTTTGGGCGCTAACTTCTGTAGCGGCAGTTCACTACCGTAGCTACGTACACACAGCCGACATACTGATAACTTCTGTAGCGGCAGTTCTAACTTTGAACTAACTTTGTTTTTCTTTCTCCTTCTTTCTGAGGTAATAACTGTTCACCTGTCCTGCCGAATACTGTTGGAGGACTGACCATCAGTACCCCCTTGTTACCTTACACTAACCACTCTCCTCTTCATCTGTGTCATCTGCTGCACCTCGATTGTATTACTGTATCCTCCAGATGTAGCACCTGTGCAGCTTCTCTCCTTTTAGTTCATTCTGTTTATAATCAGATCTGCCAGCTACACTCTAAACTCTCCTCATCCTCTGTACTAACCTAAACCAGAACTAACTCTGTCTCTGTACTAACCTAAACCAGAACTAACTCTGTCTCTGTACTAACGCAAACCAGAACTAACTCTGTCTCTGTACTAACCCAAACCAGAACTAACTCTGTATCTGTACTAACCTAAACCAGAACTAACTCTGTCTCTGTACTAACCCAAACCAGAACTAACCCTGTCTCTGTACTAACCTAAACCAGAACTAACTCTGTATCTGTACTAACCCAAACCAGAACTAACTCTGTCTCTGTACTAACCTAAACTAGAACTAACTCTGTCTCTGTACTAACCCAAACCAGAACTAACTCTGTCTCTGTACTAACCCAAACCAGACAGTACACTCAGTCTCTGTACTAACCAAACCAGAACTAACTCTGTCTCTGTACAAACCCAAACCAGAACTAACTCTGTCTCTGTACTAACGCAAACCAGAACTAACCCTGTCTCTGTACTAACCCAAGCCAGAACTAACTCTGACTCTGTACTAACCCAAACCAGAACCACCTCTGTCTCTGTACTAACCCAAACCAGAATTAACTCTGTCTCTGTACTAACCCAAACCAGAACCAACTCTGTCTCTGTACTAACCCAAACCAGAACTAACTCTGTCTCTATACTAACCCAAACCAGAACCAACTCTGTCTCTGTACTAACCCAAACCAGAACCAACTCTGTCTCTGTACAAACCCAAACCAGAACTAACTCTGTCTCTGTACAAACCCAAACCAGAACTAACTCTGTCTCTGTACAAACCCAAACCAGAACCAACTCTGTCTCTGTACTAACCCAAACCAGAACTAACTCTGTCTCTGTACTAACCCAAACCAGAACCAACTCTGTCTCTGTACTAACCTAAACCAGAACTAATTCTGTCTCTGTACAAACCCAAACCAGAACTAACTCTGTCTCTGTACAAACCCAAACCAGAACTAACTGTGTCTATGTACTAACCCAAACCAGAACTAACTGTGTCTCCGTACTAACCCAAACCAGAACAAACTCTGTCTCTGTACTAACCCAAACCAGAACTAACTCTGTCTCTGTATTAACCCAAACCAAAACTAACGGAGTCTCTGTACAAACCCAAACCAGAACTAACTCTGTCTCTGTACTAACCCAAACCAGAACTAACGGTGTCTCTGTACAAACCCAAACCAGAACTAACTCTGTCTCTGTACTAACCCAAACCAGAACTAACTCTGTCTCTGTACTAACCCAAAGCAGAACTAACTCTGTCTCTGTATTAACGCAAACCAGAACTAACTCTGTCTCTGTACTAACCCAAACCAGAACTAACCCTGTCTCTGTATTAACACAAACCAGAACTAACTCTGTCTCTGTACTAACCCAAACCAGAACTAACCTTGTCTCTGTACTAACCCAAACCAGAGCTAACTCTGTATCTGTACTAACCCAAACCAGAGCTAACTCTGTATCTGTACTAACCCAAACCAGAACTAACTCTGTCTCTGTACTAACACAAACCAGAACTAACTCTGTCTCTGTACTAACCTAAACCAGAACTAACTCTGTCTCTGTACAAACCCAAACCAGAACTAACTCTGTCCCTGTACAAACCCAAACCAGAACTAACTCTGTCCCTGTACAAACCTAAACCAGAACTAACTCTGTCCCTGTACAAACCTAAACCAGAACAAATTCTGTCTCTACAAAACACTGCACAGCAACTGTAACAGTGGACACAGTTAGTACTATAAGTGAATCGGTATACGACTAGGTTCTTCATCCTGAAGCTGAGACGTTATTATAAAGCTTCGTTTCTGCTTTTCGTTTCTTTAGTCGCTGGTTTGGAGCGAAACACGAGGCTTGCTCTTGGATGCTAGTGCGTGCTGGCTGCTATTGTGAAGCGCAGAGTGATTGAAGATGCTTTCAGCTCCATCCCGCAGAACACAAATCACATTTGAATATGGCTGTAATAAAGATGGGGGCTGGTTGGATTCTGGGCGAAGGAAAAAAAAAGAAAGATTGAAAACAAAAGTGACACTGAAACTGAGGCGCGTCTCCAGCCCAGAACTTCCCATATCTGTAAATCGCAGCCTCTATATGGAAGGTGTCACCTAATTGAGAGTGATTTAAGGCCCGGTGCTGGCTGAGCCATGTGTACAAATTCTCTCCTGACAACCTTCTCCCTCCGCAGTCTCTCCATTTCCACGTTCGGAGGCATTTGCATGGCACAGCCTTGGAAATTATGCGCCATGCAAATGATGCGGCTGGCTGGATGGAGTGATTTCTTGCCCGAACACCCTCCAACCTCCCCCCCGCCACCCCCCTTCCCCTGGGGGACGGCGGTGACTGCCTCCGCATACTCATTCTCTCGGTGTTGTTTTGCGTGTCCCTGGTTTTTACGGCTCTCGCCGGCTCCCGAGGCGTACGAGGGCCATTTTTCATTGGCGACGGGCCGATCCCTCCATCTCTACCTGTTAATAATGCCTCTCCCGGATAAGGCCGGCTCTTCCCCTGCTGTAGATATAGCGGCGCCGAGATAACCTTAAAGCAGAGACGGTTCTTTAAAAGAACATTGCTCTCTCCTTTATTAGAATTAGCTCTTTATCTAGAAGATACAGAACCAGAGCAGGTGATTAATGTATTGAGCGTGAGTTTGAGACTATGGGTGATATTCTTTTAACACGGTTCAGCTTATGGGTTTTTTTTATTCAGCACAAAGAATGAAAACGAAAGTCAGATTTGGAGTCAGAGTCAGAGTCAGATGCGGATCATCTGTACTTCTAATGTCTGCTAAGACACAAAGGTAAACGATACAAATATGAAGAACAATGGTTGGTGTTTACTTGGCAGTAAAACAAACACAACACTCTCTTCAGTTTTCCTTCAGAAGCTCCCACCCCAGTGCTCAAGCACCCACCCCAAGCCTAAAAACCCTGGCCCAGCCCTAAACGCTTTGGCCCCACCCCAAACTCCCTGGCCCAACCACCCTGCTCCTGTCCCAACCCTCCTACTCCAACCACCTGGCCCCAGCCATCTTACCCCTACCACCTTGCACCAACCCCCTCACCCCAACCCCCTGTCCAAATCCCCTAACATCACATTGACTAATATAACTAGCTTTAGCAAGGTTGCAGATGTTAGCACAGCTTCTTGGTTGAGCTCGCCTGTTCTACTAGTGCGGCACTTCCATGCTTGTGCCTCAGGCTACCTATTCAACTTCTTGTTTGACTTTTCCCATTCCACCTTAAATGGAGCAGCATTCACTCATTCTGGTGCCTCAGGCTAAGCGGATCAGTCCTCCTGCTTCATGGATGGATGTATAAATATAGATCAAATAGACTAAAGTGTGATGGCAGTTCTGTAGTTCTGTCTTGTTTCAATGTTCAGACCATGCTGAAGCTGTTAGTCATGACGATATTAGGATAAGCAACCTGAGATTATTACACGGGCGCTAATGTGGCAGCAGAAATGAAGCCGCAAAGCTTCGAGAGCCAATTACAGCTGTACATGTTCACAAATGTGTGATAATATACTTCAGGCATAGATATGAACAGACTAGAACTGCAGTGCCATGTAAGGTCAAACAGGAATATTGCAAGAAGACGCTATCTAATAAGAAAGATGCAACGGAGGATAAACAATTTGAATGCACTACATGCTTCAGTACTCAAATATCTGAGCTGAGCTGCTGTTGCTCCTAGATGCTTCCATTTAACAATCAAAGCACTTACAGTTGTCCGGGGCAGATCTAGCAGAGCAGAAATTTCTTGAACTAAAGGTGTGGGAAAGGTGTCGGTGCCATGTTTAAGTTCACTGAGCTCGTTCACTGAGTGTGGGTGATAACCTGAATGCAATGATTGAAAGAAGTGTCCATATACTTTTGGCCACCTGTGCCCATAGTAGAAGGACTATGGAGAGATAGCTGGGATGATGTATACTGACACTGGTGGGGCACTGTTGGGATGGTGTAGGGACGGTGAAGGGGCGTGTGGGTTTGTTAAGAGGACAATGCTGTAGGGAGCACAGTTTCCTCCCCTTGCAGCTCTCTACTTCATAACCAGCATGTTAGCCCAGCGCTAATCTATCCACTGCTGAAACAAGTGGATTAGGAGTTATCATCCACACGGGCAGAAGCGTCTGATGGATGAAAGCTTTCATTCTGCTCTGACAGGGGCTTCCCTCATCTCGCCACGGAATACAATCAGAAACAACTCTCTTAGTGTAACGTCATTATTCTCTCCATCTAATAAGATTTTTAGCTCCAGGTCCAGGCCTGCAGTCGGAGAGCACATGACAGGAGTGGTGGAACACACTGAACACACTCCGGTAGTTTCTGCGTGTGTGTGTGTGTATGTGTGTGTATGTGTGTGTGTGTGTGTGTGTGTGTGTGTGTGTGTGTGTGTGTGTGTGTGTGTGTGTGTGTGTGATGACTGCCTGCAGTGCAGTGGGTTTAGATGATTACCCAGATTACAGCTTCTCCGACTGTGGAATTCAGTTGTATCTCTATGTTTTTTATTTATTTATTCATTTTTATTTTTATTTCCTTTTACCATCCTTTTATTGATTTTTTAATTTTTATTAATCTATTATTATTATTACTTTAATTTTTATTATGATTTATTTTACTGTTTTATGTTTTAATACTATATTTATTTCTACTTTTATTTATTTTTTTTAAGTTTAGTTTCTTAGTTCCCATTCTTATTGTTTCTTTTACATTTTAAGTACTCATTAAAATTCATTTAAATTTATTTTCAATCCCTATTTGTTTGATAATGCTCGACGACATTGTAAATGAGGGTCTCCCTCAATGTACTCCTGAGTGAAAACAAAGGTTGATCGATTGATTGATTGATTGTTTATTTGTTTATTTGTTTTCTTAATTTTCAATGGATTGGATCAGTGGCTACAGCTGTCGCCTCACAGTAAGGTCAGATTCCTCTGCCTGGCATCGAGGGGCCTTTGTGGGTGGAGTTTGCATGTTCTTCACATGTCGAGGTGGAATTCCTCCCACAGTCCAAATACATGCAATCAGTGTCAAGTTGGAGATACACTGTGATGGACTGACGACCTGTCCATGGTGTTTCCTGCCTTCCGTCCAATGAGTGCTGGGATAGGCTCAAGCATTCCCCAAACCCAGGAGGTCAAGTGGCTCAAATAATTAAAGCCCATACTGTGTATATACTGTATGTCCGTCCTGAACCAGTGTATATGAATATGTTGGTGGAGCAGAAGCACAGTAGATGGCCGTGCACCTTGGCACCCCATTCATTCTTTCTTAATGGGATACTAACAAAGGATCAAAAAGCTGTATACAGGCGCAGATGCTCAATTGGGTTCAAGTCTGGGGAATTAGGTGGTCCAGTGTTGTACTTGGAAGGCTTGGTCAGCTCTTCCAACCAGTGTGGGACATTTTTAGCCATGTGGCGTGTTGCATTGTCTTACTTACTAGATTCCATCCGCCCCAGAGAAGACAATTAGCATGTACGAGATCTGCAAGGATGGATTTAGGCCCAAATAGGTTGAGAGTATCTTCCACATGGATGAGTGGGTCCAGAGAAAACCTTCCCCAGACCAGAATGCTGCCTCCCATGTGCAGCCGCCGTTGAAAAGTAGGATTAATCGTGTGACTTGACTGTGCAGCATCGTGTAACGTCTACAAGTTTCAAGTTATTTATGTAAAACAGTGCAAACATATAATAAGTAGACAATATTAAAGTAAAAATAAGCTAGAAATTATACATATAGTTATAACTGAAATATATAAAGGACTATACAAAACATACACAAGATATATACATAGGATATACAGGAGGACATATGTAAAAACTTTTGCATAGGCAGGTTATCTAAGAAGATATATCTATTTAAAGTGACTTAGTGATACTGTCCAAAGCAGCGATATCAGAATAAATAATATAATAGTGTAACATAATATAATATAGCAGCGATATCAGAATAAATAATATAATAGTGTAACATAATATAATATAGTAGCGATATCAGAATAAATAATATAATAGTGTAACATAATATAATATAGCAGCGATATCAGAATAAATAATATAATAGTGTAACATAATATAATATAGTAGCGATATCAGAATAAATAATATAATAGTGTAACATAATATAATATAGTAGCGATATCAGAATAAATAATACAATAGTATAACATAATATAATATAGCAGCGATATCAGAATAAAAAATATAATAGTGTAACATAATATAATATAGTAGCGATATCAGAATAAATAATACAATAGTGTAACATAATATAATATAGTAGCGATATCAGAATAAAAAATATTATAGTGTAACATAATATAATATAGCAGCGATATCAGAATAAAAAATATAATAGTGTAACGTAATATAATGTAGTAGCGATATCAGAATAAATTATATAATAGTGTAACATAATATAATATAGCAGCGATATCAGAATAAAAAATATTATAGTGTAACATAATGTAATTTAGCAGCGATATCAGAATAAATAATATAATAGTATAACATAATGTAATATAGCAGCGATATCAGAATAAATAATATAATAGTATTACATAATATAATATAGCAGCGTTATCAGAATAAATAATATAATAGTGTAACATAATATAATATAGTAGCGATATCAGAATAAATAATATAATATTATAACATAATATAATATAGCAGCGATATCAGAATAAATAATATAATAGTATAATATAATATAGCAGTGATATCAGAATAAATAATATAATAGTGTAACATAATATAGCAACAATATCAGAATAAATAATATAATAGTGTAACATAATATAGCAGCGATATCAGAATAAATAATATAATAGTGTAACATAATATAATATAGCAGCAATATCAGAATAAATAATATAATAGTATAATATAATATAGCAGTGATATCAGAATAAATAATATAATAGTATAATATAATATAGTAGCGATATCAGAATAAATAATATAATAGTATAATATAATATAGCAGCGATATCAAAATAATAATATAATAGTGTAATATAATATAGCAGCGATATCAGAATAAATAATATAATAGTGTAACATAATATAATATAGCAGCGATATCAGAATAAATAATATAATAGTATAATATAATATAGCAGCAATATCAGAATAAATAATATAATAGTATAACATAATATAATATAGCGGTGACATCAGAATAAATAATATAATAGTATAATATAGCAGCGATATTAGAATAAATAATATAATAGTGTAATATAATATAATATAGCAGCGATATCAGAATAAATAATATAATAGTATAATATAGCAGCGATATTAGAATAAATAATATAATAGTGTAATATAATATAATATAGCAGCGATATCAGAATAAATAACATAATAGTGTAACATAATATAATATAGCAGCGATATCAGAATAAATAATATAATAGTATAACATAATATAATATAGCAGCGATATCAGAATAAATAATATAATAGTGTAACATAATATAATATAGCAGCAATATCAGAATAAATAATATAATAGTATAATATAATATAGCAGTGATATCAGAATAAATAATATAATAGTATAATATAATATAGTAGCGATATCAGAATAAATAATATAATAGTATAATATAATATAGCAGCGATATCAAAATAATAATATAATAGTATAATATAATATAGCAGCGATATCAGATTAAATAATATAATAGTGTAACATAATATAATATAGCAGCGATATCAGAATAAATAATATAATAGTATAATATAATATAGCAGCAATATCAGAATAAATAATATAATAGTATAATATAATATAGCAGCAATATCAGAATAAATAATATAATAGTATAACATAATATAATATAGCAGCGATATCAGAATAAATAATATAATAGTATAACATAATATAATATAGCGGTGACATCAGAATAAATAATATAATAGTATAACATAATATAATATAGCAGCGATATCAGAATAAATAATATAATAGTATAACATAATATAATATAGCAGCGATATCAGAATAAATAATATAATAGTGTAACATAATATAATATAGCAGCGATATCAGAATAAATAATATAATAGTATAATATAATATAGCAGTGATATCAGAATAAATAATATAATAGTATAATATAATATAGCAGTGATATCAGAATAAATAATATAATAGTATAATATAATATAGTAGCGATATCAGAATAAATAATATAATAGTATAATATAATATAGCAGCGATATCAAAATAATAATATAATAGTATAATATAATATAGCAGCGATATCAGAATAAATAATATAATAGTGTAACATAATATAATATAGCAGCGATATCAAAATAATAATATAATAGTATAATATAATATAGCAGCGATATCAGAATAAATAATATAATAGTATAACATAATATAATATAGCAGCGATATCAGAATAAATAATATAATAGTATAACATAATATAATATAGCAGCGATATCAGAATAAATAATATAATAGTGTAACATAATATAATATAGCAGCGATATCAGAATAAATAATATAATAGTATAATATAATATAGCAGTGATATCAGAATAAATAATATAATAGTATAATATAATATAGCAGTGATATCAGAATAAATAATATAATAGTATAATATAATATAGTAGCGATATCAGAATAAATAATATAATAGTATAATATAATATAGCAGCGATATCAAAATAATAATATAATAGTATAATATAATATAGCAGCGATATCAGAATAAATAATATAATAGTGTAACATAATATAATATAGCAGCGATATCAGAATAAATAATATAATAGTATAACATAATATAATATAGCGGTGACATCAGAATAAATAATATAATAGTATAATATAGCAGCGATATCAGAATAAATAATATAATAGTGTAATATAATATAATATAGCAGCGATATCAGAATAAATAATATAATAGTATAACATAATATAATATAGCGGTGACATCAGAATAAATAATATAATAGTGTAATATAATATAATATAGCAGCGATATCAGAATAAATAATATAATAGTGTAACATAATATAATATAGCAGCGATATCAGAATAAATAATATAATAGTATAACATAATATAATATAGCAGCGATATCAGAATAAATAATATAATAGTGTAACATAATATAATATAGCAGCGATATCAGAATAAATAATATAATAGTATAACATAATATAATATAGCAGTGATATCAGAATAAATAATATAATAGTATAACATAATATAATATAGCAGCGATATCAGAATAAATAATATAATAGTATAACATAATATAATATAGCAGTGATATCAGAATAAATAATATAATAGTGTAACATAATATAATATAGCAGTGATATCAGAATAAATAATATAATAGTGTAACATAATATAATATAGCAGTGGCCGAGTGAACGGTATTGGGGTCTCTCAGCCTCACAGTTTGTTCAGTAGCCTGATAGCTCCCCAAGGTTTAACATTAAACTTCTGCCACCCTAACGAAGGTCTGGCTGAGTTTTGCTGACGTATTTACAGAAAAGCTTTGGGTGACTATTGACCTCTAGTGTTTGTTAGCAACATTAGCCTCAGATAGCTCCAGAAGAGGCAGAATCTGAAAACCAAAGTAGGTGAAGAGTGGTGTTCAGTTAATTGTTTGCAGGACTGTTCCTTTAATTCATTTCGAACTGTCTGGTGTATGTGGTTTTTGACACACGCTGTTTTCTACGAACACGGGCAGAAGTGCAGCACATTGCTGAAACCACTAGCCATCTTGAGGCCTGATTTTATCTGTTTATGTAGGTTCTGCAGATGTTTTGTAGATACACTGCAAAGGTCTTAGAAGGGAGATACGGGAATACAATACAAACAGAGAACGAGAAAGCGACGGAAAGGTTTTGATTAATAAAGTAAGACACTTCACACGTGTATGACTGCGCTGATCAAATGTGAATGCACAAGGAAGCTGGGAAGCAATCAATGAATATTGAGACGTTTCCTCCGATGGGACCTGCCGTTTGTTCGGTGTGGAAGATTGTAGCAGGGTTTTGTGGATTAATGTACTTGAATTTGCAGCTTGAATTGTGAGAAGCAGTAAATTCAACAACCTTCTGAGGCCGGTGTGGAAAAACAGCCCCGAGGATTCCTTTGAAAGTTGTAATGATGGTGTGAAGACACCAAAAATAATAGTATAGTTATGTTGTGATAAGGTAGGTCATCCTAACCTATCACTGTCCTTCTAGAGACATGTGCCAAAGACCATTTCTTCAAAAAAGTATAAAAAAAAGATCCATAATGGACTGAAAACTGGTACTTACCCGTATCTTTAGGGAGGGGCATTGCACGGGCCATCCAGCTTTTATAGTCTGGACAGGGCTTGGGAAAAGCACTGGTGCAGGGGGGATCCAGCGTACCTGGGGAAAGAAAAAAACTTTATTATGGCATTTTATAAAGTAATTAAAGTACTGTACTTACCTGTAACATCAGGGGACAATAGCATGCTATAAAATATCAAATGATGTATACATGTGGCTGTTTCTGTTATAAGTTTTAGTGTAAGATCTACCCTGGGCTGTGTATATATCCTTTGTGGTTAAGTCCAGACTGGCTAACAGGGTATATAAGGGGGTGGAAGAAGAGAGAGAGAGATGGGATGTGTATGAAAACAGTGCGGTGTCGCCGAGTGATACAAATCAAGAGACTAAAAAAAAAAACTAAAAATAAAAATATGTTGTTTGTGGTGTAAATAGTGTAAATAGTGTTTTTTGTTGTGGAAGCAATAAAAGTGCACGAATTGAGAATGCCCTCGCAGTTGTTTGTGAATGTTTTATTCTTGTTTCCTCGCTATTTAAACAAGGTACTTCATACAGTAGCCAAGAAGACTCAACATGCTGCAAACAGAAAACGCTGGTTCAGGACATGGTTCGAGTATTGGTGTGATTTATTGTTTCATAATAAAGTCAATAAAGTCAATTAAGTCACCATCAAACCACAATCACTGTCCCATCTCTTAAAACCACTGCAACATACTATTAAATTTATTTACTGACTGAAATCATACTGGCAGTTTTTTTAATTAACAGACTCACACAATCAAACACAGATCAGATGAACAAATGAATGAACAGAAAATGAAATTAAGGTGTTTTATGTATGTACTTGTTTCCAGGCTGACAACGTTGCAAGATGCCATCGCAAATAGTTGAAATAACAATAAAAGTTTTGGCCAGCAGGGGGTTCGTGTGCACATGAAGCTTCGAGTAATGAACCTTTTTTTGAACCAGGTGGAGGGAAAGCTTTAACACTTTAAGAGGCTTCATCTGGACATCACTAGCGTCTAACGAGAAGTAAGTCTGGATAGTTAGTAAATATAGCCAGACTTACTTCTCATTAGAGGCTACCGCGGCTCCACGTGGTTCTGTTAACATTGCGTCACCGTATGTGGTCCTATGTCCTTTAAGTGTCCACCGGAAACACTTCTGTTGTGTTGTGGACGGTTTGCAGCGCGTTCGTGTCCATGTTGTCATTTTGATGAAAGTGAAACTTCATGATCACCCGACACACATTACCACATGTGTTGAGGCCCGTGTGTAATTTTCTATTATTTATATCATCACTGTCCAAATAAAAAACATGAATCTCCGTTTTTATTGATTTTCATTTTTCAGTGATTGTCATATGAACTGAACAGCTGTTTTTTATACCCTGTAACAATTTAATGATGGTTCGACCAATAGAAATGCTTATAAATAATTTATAATAATGCCCTTTTTACATTGACTTACATTGAAAGTAAAGAGTGTTTTTGGTTTTGTCTGTAAAGTTGCTATTTCAATATGTCTTCAGATTTTTTTTCCTGACTATGCACAAATGATTAATTTGTTTTAAAAGGATGTTTTTACTGGAAACTATCCATCCATCCATTATCTTCTGCTTTATCCCACAAGTCAGGGACATGGGGGGGCTGGAGCCAATCCCAGCGTCATTGGCCAAAAGCATGGCACAACATGGACAGGCGCCAGTCCATCACATGGCCAACACTCTACAGGCAGTTTGGAGTGAGCGATCAATCTAACATGCATGTGTTTGGACGGTGGGAGGAAACTAGAGTACCCGGAGGAAACCCACTCCGAACCGGACCGGGAATCCCACCCAGATCATCTTACTGTGAGGAGACAGTGCTGACCACTACATGAATGGAAACTAATGAAACAAACATGTGGTAACTGACTCTTGTGCAGTGCTATACAACTCACCCACATAAAAGAACTGAGTGGGAAAAATAAAGGTCAGTGTATTTAAACTCTATTTACATACAGAGATCTTTAAACTACAAATTAATGGCAGTCCCTCGTGGATGTACGTCCATTAATAATTAAGTCAGACTGTAAAACTGTCTGCTTTCATTCTGCTCAGGATCCAGCTCTGCTCCTCTCCTCGCCTCCTCTCCACTGCAGTGACCAGAGGTGCGGGATGAGCATGAGCCTCTCAGAAAGCTGCAGCGCTGGGTTCTGTTTGGCCTTTAAACCTTTAAACTACCATAATTAATTAGTCATTATTTTAAAACTTTACTAATTATCTTTCTAATCATCTTATTAATCTATCTGACTGTCCACTCCGCAGTGCATACAGTCCATATATACAGAAACTAAGCTGCAAAATTACTTAATACAGGCTGTAATAGCTCCACCCAATCAGCCTACAGCAGTTTAGCTCCACCCAATCAGCCTACAGCAGTTTAGCTCCACCCAATCAGCCTACAGCAGTTTAGCTCCACCCATTCAGCCTACAGCACTTTAGCTCCACCCAATCAGCCTACAGCAGTTTAGCCCCACCCATTCAGCCTACAGCAGTTTAGCTCCACCCAATCAGCCTACAGCAGTTTAGCTCCACCCATTCAGCCTACAGCACTTTAGCTCCACCCATTCAGCCTACAGCAGTTTAGCTCCACCCATTCAGCCTACAGCAGTTTAGCTCCACCCATTTAGCCTACAGCAGTTTAGATCCACCCATTTAGCCAACAGCAATTTAGCCCCACCCATTCAGCCTACAGCAGTTTAGCTCCACCCAATCAGCCTACAGTAGTTTAGCCCCACCCATTCAGCCTACAGCAGTTTAGCCCCACCCATTTAGCCTAGAGCAAGTTAGCCTCATCCATTCAGTCTTCAGCAGTTTAGTCCCACCCATTTGGCCTACAGCCGTTTTAGTCACACCCATTCAGCCTATGACAGTTTAGCCCCACCCATTCAGCCTACAGCAGTTTAGCTCCACCCATTCGGCCTACAGCAGTTTAGCTCCACCCAATCAACCTACAGCAGTTTAGCTACATTTATTTGGCCTACAGCAGTTTAGCCCCACCCATTCAGCCTATAGTAGTTTAGACCCATTCATTTGGCCTACAGCAGTTTAACCCCATCCATTCGGCCTACAGCAGTTTAGCCCCCACCCATTTGGCCTACAGCAGTTTAGCCCCACCCATTTGGCCGACAGCAGTTTAGCCCCACCCATTTGGCCTACAGCAGTTTAGCCCCACCCATTCAGCCTACAGTAGTTTAGCCCCACCCATTCAGCCTACAGTCTACCGTTTAGCTCCACTCATTCAGTCTACAGCTAGCACCACTCATTGCTGTTGAAGTGGTGTAGACAGTGTGTAGCAGAGTTATTGGTGTGGAATACAAATACACATCGTGCTGTTCCATGTCTGGAAGGAGCAGCTACAGCTTATCTTCTGGCACAGACGAGGGTCTCAGTCCCAACTTCTGCTGTCCTGTGGACTGTGTTTTAAATTAGGCAGAAACAGGGCAGCCAATCAGAACGGAGCTTATTTACATAAATCAGTCTTAAAGGCACAGTAATAAGAATAACCTGTTTAATTCTGTCTGAGATGAAGAGAAGTTTCCTCGGTGGAAAAAAGCTATGCAGCTGTGAAGCTCAGGTACTCCAGCAGTGCTCCATTGTTCCTAAAGCCTGGACCTCAGGACTGACCACACCACCGCATGATGGTGAAGATGGGGGTTTCATTAAATGTGCCAGTGTAATGTGAAATGAAATGCCTCCCAGTGTGTCGTCCAGGTGTCAGAGTGCTTAGCTTTAGGTGGGGCATGACCCTGGAGAGAAGCGGCTCTGTTTTCAGCTCCCCAGCCCCTACAACTTCAATTACCTGACCACCCACACCCCCACAAACTCATTCCCAGAATGCCCCACTAGACCTGCTCCTGCTTCTGCCGACAGCGGAGTGACAGGGCAATATAACCCAGCGCGGAGTGAGATCAGACCAGTGTCCGAGAACAGAGCTCAAAATGGACACAACAATCAGTCAGGATGACGCACGGAGCTGCAGCCGGACCACTCTGAAGTATCAGGAGAATGTCTGGAGGAGATTATTTAACCCTTACAAGTCTGGAGCTCTTGTTGTGTTTTCTATACTGTAATTCATGACCCAGTTATTTACATAATGAATTATATGTACTCTACACTTTCTACACTAAATACATGTGTAACATATAATACACCATATAAACCTTCTAGTCCAGTTATTCCATTCACTCTTTAATATTATATTATTATTTAATAATTTAATCGCTGTCCAGTGAAAAACATGTTTTTATTTTTCTACACGATTCGAACACAACAGCTGTTGTTTACATTGATTGAAAGTTTCATGATGAGTGGACCAATAGAAATGCCCCAAAAATACCTTATACTTATACTTCAGATACTAAACTAACCTAGAATGTTGTTCTCCCTTTTATACTCATTTATTAGTAGAATGTTTTTCAGCTGTGCATCACAATTGAGCAAGAGTGTCCTAACAACCAATTAGTCCAATAACATCCTTAACTTGGATTGGTGGTCGTACCAGGAGATTTAGACAGAGGACTGAGAATTTCTGATAACAGGACTATATGCAAAATAAGCCTCTAGACAAAAATAGACTTTAATACAAACATTTTTATTCTTTAAAATCATCTGATACACTTACATTAATTGTGAAATGAACAATATTGTTTGTGTATTGCATGAATTGCATGAAAATTGAGAAACTTTTGAGCGGTAGTGTATATCTATCTATCTATCTATCTATCTATCTATCTATCTATCTATCTATCTATCTATATAACAATATTATATATACATTGATTTTGAGTTTTCTACATCATTCGTACATGACAATGGTCGTTTATGTTGCGTGAAAATTTAATGATAGATGGACCAAAGAAATTCTGGTTCCATTGACTTACATAGAAAGTTAATTATGTTTTGTTCTCTCCTGTACAGTTGCAATTTTGGAGATTGTTTTTCATTGGACAGCAATGATACATATTATATATATATACTCTCAGGCGTGCTCCATATAACAGCCCTCTTAATTCTGTGTTGTGTTGTTTTGTTTTTTAAGTACTATAACAAATAAAGAAAAGAAAGATGTGAGCCAAATAGGTATTTATTGAACAGTGTCATTCTTAGATTGTAATATTTGTTATGTTTTGTACATTAACAGCTCAACAGATCCATTGTGATCTGTATCTTTAGTGTATAAATTAACGGCCTCGAAATCAACCCTTATTGTGTTTACTATGGAATTTGACATTTGTAAACATTTGCAGTCAGGAACATATTTCCAAACACTGTTTTTGTTCATGAAGTAAATAAATAAGAATTAAAATAATGATTTAATATTAAAACACACTTGGAACATTAAATAATGAAATAAATTGTGATTTTAATAGATTTACCAAAAAGATACTCAGCAGTACATACAATAACATAGGAAATGAATACGGGTTATGTTAAACCCATGGGTTTGCTTAGTTTGTGCATCAAAGGGTTATACTGTGTATATATATATATATATATATATATATATATATATATATATATATATATATATATATATATATATATATCTTTCAAGAGCTATCAATCTTTTTTCTCTTGATCTGTTTGTCTATTTGTCTGTCTTTCAGTTTCACTTCATTGTATTGTGAGTGATGTAGAGTTGGACGATAAGCTCAACAGCATCAATGAGCTCCTTAAAGAACTGCAGCTTCAAGTGGTAAGCTATATGGACAGGATTGTCCAGTTCCAGGGTCAGAGAACTAACTGTTTAGAAGGAAAATCATTAAACTGTGCAGGACACTGGCCTTCCTAGACATCTACATCTCCTTAGTCTATAATAGAAGTACATAAACAAAAGATACAGACAATTATTTAAAGACCAAAGAGGCTTAAACAGTATTTACAAGATAGACCAAGTTTATCAGATAGCTGTACTGCAGTTGTCTGTTTTTAATCATGCTCTGATGTCTGATGTCTGTCCATAGTGCGCCTAGGTCGCCAACTTTCTGCAGAGTCAATCGCTACAGACCTCCAAACTTCATGTGGCCTTCAGATCAGCTCAAGAACAGAGCGTAGAGAGCTTCATGGAATGGGTTTCCATGGCTGAGCAGCTGCAATGCAAAGTGTTGGAAAGCACGCCGCCGCTGGACTCTAGAGCAGTGGAGACATGTTCTCTGAAGTGACCAATCACGCTTCTCTGACTGGCAATCCAATGGACGAGTCTGGGTTTGGCGGTTGCCAGGAGAGCGGCACTTGTCTGACTGCACTGTGCCGAGTGTAAAGTTTGGTGGAGGGGGGATAATGGCGTTGGTCGTTTTTTTTAGGAGTTTCCAACGAAAGGAACTCTTAATGCTTCAGAAGACCAAGAGGACAATTTCATGCCCCCAACTTTGTGGGGCCAGTTTAGGGACGGCCACTTCCTGTCTCAACATGACTGCCCATCAGTACACAAAGCAAGCTCCATAAAGACATGGAGGAGCGAGTTTGGTGAGGAAGAACTGGACTGGCCTGCATAGAGTCCTGACCTCAACCCGATAGAACACTTTTGGTATAAACTAAAGCGGAGACTGCGAGCCAGACCTTCTCGTCCAACATCAGTGTCTGACCTCACCAATGCTCTTCTGGAACACACTCCTAAACCGTGTGGAGAGCCTTCCCAGAAGAGCTGAAGCTGTTATAGCTGCAAAGGTTGGGCCGACATCGTATTAAACCTTATGGATTAAGAATGAGATGAAGTTCATACGCATGTGAAGACTGACGAGTGAATACTTTTGGTAATATATTGTATATTTCTTGCTAAAGTTTGTGATGCTGCTGGCGTCTCCAGAGCTGGAGCACTATCTGAACGAGACGTGTTTTACAGACGATTACTGCCTAAAAAGAATATCTTTTCAACTGCAGTTGAAATGAAATCGGGCCCGCGCTTGATCCTTTTCTTCTGTGCCTAATCTCTGCAGCCGATTTAATGAATGTAATTCCTCCGGATGAAAAGGAATACATTACTCCGTAACGCCGCCTGATTCATTTAGTCTGATTCCAGTATGAATTGGGTGCTGGATAAAGCCAGTTGGTGTGAAACATTAGTTCAGGTTCTAATTTCCAGCCACCCCCGGGGGGTGAATCTGTCAGTACCTGTGCGTGTAATACCCCCTTCAGCAGACCCCTGCCAAAGTAATTAGTAAAACCTCATTGGCATAATTACTGATTAACCATCTCCCATGTTAACAGTGTGCTGATAAGAGCTCAGAGATTTGCATGTGTTAACTGATTTAACTGTCCCTCGGTGCTCTGAATTAAAGAGCGAATGAAGGAATCATTCAATTACAGCACAACCTGCACTTTAATCAGCATTCAAATGTCAAAAACAGATGAATCTGTTTAGCATTCACTGCCCGGCCATTTTATCAGAAACCCCTCCACCACTGATGGCTTGCAGCTCATCCTTTCATGAAGAGTTTGTATTAACTGCCTTTTATCAGTGCCCAGTTTCTGACCACAGAGCCGCTCCTGGTTGGACATTTTTTTGAGTAGTGGACTACTCCTAACCATCACTGACCAATTACCCACTGGATAGATGGGCGGCTATTCAATAGTCCAGCTACAGGTGAGCTACATTCTGTTACTGTCCACATATATAGTTTAACTGTAAGGTTGGTGCAGCTGAATAAGAAAAAGTACACAGTAGTTCTAATAAAGTGGCCAATAAGTGGCAAGGTAGCCAGCAATGGTGGAGGGGTTTCTGATAAAATGGCCAGGCAGTGAATGCTAAATAGATTCTGCTGTTTTTGACATTTGAATGTCACCTTATTAGAAACACCTACTTTATACTTCCACTTACAGGCCACTTTATTAGAAACACCTACCCTGTACTTCCACTCACTGGCCACTTTATTAGAAACACCTACCCTGTACTTCCACTCACTGGCCACTTTATTAGAAACACCTACCCTGTACTTCCACTCATTGGCCACTTTATTAGAAACACCTACCCTGTACTTCCACTCACTGGCCACTATATTAGAAACACCTACTTTATACTTCCACTTACAGGCCACTTTATTAGAAACACCTACCCTGTACTTCCACTCACTGGCCACTTTATTAGAAACACCTACCCTGTACTTCCACTCACTGGCCACTTTATTAGAAACACCTGCCTATAGTTTAACTATAGGGTCAGTGCAGCTAAATAAAAAAAAGTACAATGTAGGTGTTTCTAATAAAGTTGCCAGTGAGTAAAAATAAGTGTAGGTGTAGGTGTTTTTAATAAAGTGACCAGTGAATGAAGGTACAGTGTAGGTATTTCTTATAAAGTGGCCAGTGAGTAAAACTACAAGGTAGGTATTTCTTATAAAGTGGCCAGTGAGTGAAAGTACAATGTAGGTGTTTCCATTTAGGGGCCAGTGAGTGGAAGTATAAGGCAGGTGTTTCTAATAAAGTGGCCAGTGAGTAAAACTACAAGGTAGGTGTTTCTAAAAAAGTGGCCAGTGAGTAGAAATACAAGGTAGGTGTTTCTAATAAAGTGGCCAGTGAGTGAAAGTACAATGTAGGTGTTTCTAATAAAGTGGCCAGTGAGTAAAACTACAAGGTAGGTGTTTCTAATAAAGTGGCCAGTGAGTAAAACTACAAGGTAGGTGTTTCTAATAAAGTGGCCAGTGTGTAGAAATACAAGCTAGGTGTTTCTAATAAAGTTGCCAGTGAGTGTAAGTTTATGGTAGGCGTTTCCAGTAAAGTGACCAAGGATTGGAAGTATAAGGCAGGTGTTTCATATAAAGTGGCAGTGAGTTTAAGTATAAGGCAGGTGTTTCTAATAAAGTGGCCAGTGAGTTTAAGTATAAGGCAGGTGTTTCTAATAAAGTGGCCAGTGAGTTTAAGTATAAGGCAGGTGTTTCTAATAAAGTGGCCAGTAAGTTTAAGTACAAGGCAGGTGTTTCTAATAAAGTGGCCAGTAAGTTTAAGTACAAGGCAGGTGTTTCTAATAAAGTGGCCAGTAAGTTTAAGTATAAGGCAGGTGTTTCTAATAAAGTGGCCAGTGAGTTTAAGTATAAGGCAGGTGTTTCTAATAAAGTGGCCAGTAAGTTTAAGTATAAGGCAGGTGTTTCTAATAAAGTGGCCAGTAAGTTTAAGTATAAGGCAGGTGTTTCTAATAAAGTGGCCAGTAAGTTTAAGTATAAGGCAGGTGTTTCTAATAAAGTGGCCAGTAAGTTTAAGTATAAGGCAGGTGTTTCTAATAAAGTGGCCAGTAAGTTTAAGTATAAGGCAGGTGTTTCTAAGTGGCCAGTAAGTGGAGATGCAAAGTACAGAACTCTAATAAAGTGGTCAGTAATTGTAATTAGTTGATTTAGTTGATCAATATAACAAATGATTACATTACATTACATCCATACCTGATCAGAGGTCCAGGTTTGGTCCCTCAGGGTCCGTTATGGAGCAGTGATGGGGTTTTGCAGTGCATTGGACTGTTTGGGTCTTAGGGATGCTGTAAGGGTGAAGAGGGCACAAGGTGCTTTTTAAATAGACATTATTTGCACTGCTAACGCTGCTGAAGCCCCTCGGCGCCACCTTAATGAGGCAGTTTAGAGGAGGTGGGTCAACAACATCCGTACACACACACACATTCTCTGAGGCACCAGCTTCAATTTATTCAGCCTACTGCTGACCGTGACCCCACAGAACTCTGGGTAATGGCTCTTCTGGGGCTCTTAGTGGTGGTCATGTGACCTACAGGAGGCAGAAAAGATTCCAGCACACTTCAGCACATTTCAGGTGAGGATGCAGCGTTCATTAACACACAGAGTGGTGTATAATAACATTAATCTTTAGCATTAAATCAGTAGTTTGGGGGGGTTAAATATACCCCGAATGTTGGCTGGAGTTTTGTCCAGTAAAAAAACTTTTTTTCACAGTGTTTGCTCTAACGGTGGTCTTGCACTCTACAGATATACCAGACCGCCTTCATGCTGTAGTGCGTATAAATGAATTATGGTTGAGTAAATCATGTCTAGACCGGCACTGCTCTCTGGGAACGTGACCGAATACGATCTGTGGTGCTTCAGCGGGTTACACAGCTCACACGCTCACTGTGTTACTCCTCACTGTGCTTTCCCAGGGGCAGGGCCTGACCTACTGCAAATGCCATGGCAACGGAGAGCAGCCTACATCCTCTGTGCAGTAAGGTGAGGCTGGCTTGCCATTTAGACTGACGAGGGTCAGCGCAGCGGCTAATTAGCAAGGCTGGGGAACGAGAGACTTCTCTTTTTTTCTTATGACCACTTCAGACTTCATAGACAGCAGAACGCTGATTTAGAGCAGCACACATAAAGCTGCACAGGGCTCAGCCGTGTTTAGATCTCTCTTTAGAAGGACCGTATCACCAAAATAAAAAAATGGTGTTTGCTGTAGTCTATAGACACGGTTGTTTATATCGTTTATTTATGCAGCCCGTTGAATTCATCATGGCTGTGACATCACAGCTGTGAAGACCTTCTTCCTAGACCACAGCCTACAGCAGTTTAGCCCCACCCATTCAGTCTACAGCAGTTTAGCTCCACCCACTTAGCCTATAGCAGTTTAGCCACACCCACTCATCCTACAGCAGTTTAGCCACACCCACTCAGCCTATAGCAGCTTGGCTCCACACATTCAGCCTATAGCACGTTAGCCCCACCCTTTTAGCCTACAGCAGTTTAGCCACACCCTTTTAGCCTACAGCAGTTTAGCCACACCCACTCAGCCTATAGCAGCTTGGCTCCACACATTCAGCCTATAGCACGTTAGCCCCACCCTTTTAGCCTACAGCAGTTTAGCCACACCCTTTTAGCCTACAGCAGTTTAGCCACACCCTTTTAGCCTACGGCAGTTTAGCCCCACCCTTTTAGCCTACGGCAGTTTAGCCCCACCCTTTTAGCCTACGGCAGTTTAGCTCCACCCATTCAGCCTACAGCAGTTTAGCTCCACCCATTCAGCCTACAGCAGTTTAGCCCAGACGTTTAGCCTACAGCAGTTTAGCCCAGACGTTTAGCCTACAGCAGTTTAGCCCCACCCATTCATCCTACAGCAGTTTAGTCCCACCCTTTTAGCCTATGGCAGTTTAGCCCCACCCTTTTAGCCTACGGCAGTTTAGCCCCACCCTTTTAGCCTACAGCAGTTTAGCTCCACCCATTCAACCTACAGCAGTTTAGCCCACACGTTCAGCCTACAGCAGTTTAGCCCACACATTCAGCCTACAGCAGTTTAGCCCCACCCTTTCATTCTACAGCAGTTTAGCCCCACCCTTTCAGCCTACAGCAGTTTAGCCCCACCCATTCAGCCTACAGCAGTTTAGCTCCACACATTCAGCCTACAGCAGTTTAGCTCCACCCATTCAGCCTACAGCAGTTTAGCTCCACACATTCAGCCTACAGCAGTTTAGCTCCACCCATTCAGCCTACAACAGTTTAGTCTCACCCTTTTAGCCTCCGGCAATTTAGCCCCACTTTTTTAGCCTATGGCAGTTTAGCCACACCCTTTTAGCCTACAGCAGTTTAGCCACACCCTTTTAGCCTACAGCAGTTTAGCCACACCCTTTTAGCCTACGGCAGTTTAGCCACACCCTTTTAGCCTACGGCAGTTTAGCCACACCCTTTTAGCCTACGGCAGTTTAGCCACACCCTTTTAGCCTACGGCAGTTTAGCCACACCCTTTTAGCCTACAGCAGTTTAGCCACACCCTTTTAGCCTACAGCAGTTTAGCCACACCCTTTTAGCCTACGGCAGTTTAGCCACACCCTTTTAGCCTACAGCAGTTTAGTCCCACACTTTAGCCTACGGCAATTTAGCCCCACCCTTTTAGCCGATGGCAGTTTAGGCCCACCTTTTTAGCCTATGGCAGTTTAGCTCCACCCATTCAACCTACAGCAGTTTAGCCCCACCCTTTTAGCCTACGGCAGTTTAGCCCCACCCTTTTAGCCTACAGCAGTTTAGCCCCACCCTTTTAGCCTATGGCAGTTTAGCCCCACCCTTTCATCCTACAGCAGTTTAACTCCACCCTTTTAGCCTACAGCAGTTTAGCTCCACCCTTTCAGCCTATGGCAGTTTAGCTCCACCCTTTCATTCTACAGCAGTTTAGCCCCACCCTTTTAGCCTACAGCAGTTTAGCTCCACCCTTTCAGCCTACAGCAGTTTAGCTCCACCCTTTCAGCCTACAGCAGTTTAGCTCCACCCTTTTAGCCTAGGAAACAGGAAAACCAATAGAACAGTGTTAATTTACATACACCAGTCTACAAAGCACAGTCACAACTAAATAAAGTTGAAAGAAAAACTGGATGAACATGAATTTTGACTGTATTCGGTACATAAAATCAGATATATAATAATAGAGCTTTAGAGTAAAAATAAAAACATAAATTACAAAAAATATAAAAGAAGGATGTTTATGTTCGGGTGTTTGTAGTTGTGCTGCAACAAAAGAGCTGAGCAGCACCCCTGCGTGATCTGCTGACCTGCTGTAATGATATTATGAGTATGTGTACTTGCTAGCTGTAGTGCTAAAGAGATCCTCCTGGCCTACAGTTGTTCTAAAAATAAGCGAGGAGGGGACCAGGACTCTACCAGTGACCCACTTACCAGAGGCAGGGCGAGAGAGAGAGAGAGTGAGAGAGAGAGATGGGGGGAAAGTGAGAAAGAGGGACAGAAGGAACTAATTAGGCTGAAGGCAGGGTCTTTGCTGAAACAGTGAGAGGAGTGGAGATGATTGGTTTTTAGCAGAACTCACAATTAGTGAGCACTTGTAAAGTATCATTCAAGAAAATGGATGTTCGGATGCGTTTTTAGAGCCAATTTCTTAAAAGCGTCCATACAGGATGTTCAATCACTGACTTTGATCTTCCAAAACATATGTGACCCTCCGAACACTCGACTAGCTAATAGCTTTTCAATACCAAGTGCAAAACAAACTGCTGTCTTGAGCATCCATAGATATTTGAAGGAGCAGCACTGGATCGGCTCAGCCTCACAGACCAGCACAGCCACTTTGAGGTAATAGATTGGCCACATATGATTAAGTGGCTAACAGTGAATGAAAGCTAGTGGCCACCACCTGGCATGCTTTTAATTAAAGAAAGCTAAAGGCCTCATCCGCACTCCACCCACACGTCACCGTGTTAGAACACAATGCTTGTTAGTGTCGTAACATGTGAAATGATTAACGACACTTAAAGGAAAAGTACTAACGTATTGTGTCAGGTGCCAGACCTCCGGGTGCCAGACCTCCGGGCACCAACGAAAGCTGACAGAAAGGGAGGGAAGGCAGTGGCTGAACCTCCAACAACAGAACAGCCACGAGAGGCGTGAGGGCAACGCCCAAGTCCCAAGCACAGCCACTTGAGCCCCTCCTCCTGTTCCGCAGCGAGGCCACTCTATTAGAATAGAATAAGAATTTTAGAATAAGACCTACACAGTCGGGGTAATATCCAAGGTAACCACAGCTAGACGGACTGGGAGACTCAGTAAGGTCCTGCTAGGTGGTCACAGGTATCTGGAGCCATGCTGACTGCAGTGCATCCCCACAGCTGCTGGAGGGGGCTTCAGGAACCTGGCGGTATCAGCTGTGTTCCAAAATCCAAAAGAAATGCTCCAAAATCACTTGGAAAAAAAATGTGGTTCTATTGACTTACATTGAAAGTAAAGACTGTTTTTGTCCTCTCCTGTAAAGTTACCATCGATCCAAAAACACAACAATTCAAAAACACAACAGTCCAATAACACAACAATCCAAAACCACAAAAACCAAAAAACACAACAATCCAAAAACACAAAAATAAAAAACACAACAATCCAAAAACACAAAAATCAAAAAACACAACAATCCAAAAACACAAAAATACAAAAACACAAAAATAAAAAAACACAACAGTCCAATAACACAACAATCCAAAAACACAACAATTAAAAAATACAAAAGTCCAAAAACACAACAGTCCAATAACACAACAATCCAAAAACACAACAGTCCAATAACACAACAATCCAAAAACACAACAGTCCAATAACACAACAATCAAAAAACACAACAATCAAAAACACAACAATTAAAAAATACAAAAACACAACAATCCAAAAACACAACAATCCAAACATGCAACAATCCAAAAACACAACAATCCAAAAACACAACAATCAAAAACACAACAATCCAAAAACACAACAATCTAAAAACACAACAATTCAAAAATACAACAATTCCAAAACACAACAATTCAAAAACACAACAATCCAAAAACACAACAATCCAAAAACACAACAATCCAACAAAACAATATAAAAACACAATAATTAAAAAACATAAAAGCAAATCCAAAAACACAATTCATTATTTGAACACGGCAGCTGATCTTTCTATCCTGTGAGAGTTTCTTGATGAATGGACCAATAGAAATGCTCCAAAATACATTGAAAAACTTCTCGATCCACTGACTCACATTAAAAGTACAGACAGTGTTTTTGTTACCATTTCAGAAACACTTGTTTTTTTTGGACAGCCATGATATATATATATATATATATATATATATATATATATATATATATACAAATCTTTAACTGACAAATCTTTAACTGAATCATTTGTTTTATAAGGTAATAAAATTCAAGTACGTTAACAATTTGGATTTTAAAACTAATTCTGCTCCCGAAACTTTGTTTTCCACCCTTTTCATGTTGTTTCAGGGAATTGTGGGTAACCGAGGGCTGGAAGGATGCAGCAGTTGCGTCCTGGGCTACATTTCTAGTCTGTATATGAAGATCCTTCACTTTGGAACAGACTTCTATGACGTAGCAGCCGAGAAATGCAGCCTGAGATTTAGAACACAGTTAATCACCGGCTCCTCACCTGCTGTCTTCTCTGAGGCAGCCGTGATGTTGGTGTTATAATCACATGTCTGGTGAACAGTCAGCAGTGGAGCAGTCTGTGTGAGGCCTAATTACCAGCCGGGTGGAAGATTAATATATTTAAAATTAGGACGTAAACAAAAGCTATGTTCACAGTGAAAGACACGGAGGAGGTGCATTAAACACTGCTGTATAACGTCCGGCTGGCGCATGTACTTTGTGAGTAGGAACCTCTCCAACAAATGCACAAAGCCACACCCCCAACTCCGCCCCTTCGTTGATTAATATATAAAATCAACACCCAATAAAACGCCATGTTCTTCATAAACACAAAGACAAAGACTGAATTCCAGTGTTCTATGCAGAGATATTCCTCTGGAGCAGCAGTAACATATACTTTCACAGCTCCACACGAGCTTCCTGTCTCTGGTTTGGGATTTCGGGGGGGAACGTTGTGTAAATTTGATTTTTTCTCTGAACTTCTCCTTCAACGCCTGCAGTCGAGCTGCTCGAACAGGCGTTCTGCTAAAAAACACTGTCAGCCACGGCACGTCAACACCTACCTGCTACACACACACACAGCCGTACACACACACACACACACAAACACACACCGACGCGCACATACACACACACACCGACGCACACACACACACACACATACACACACACACCGACGCACACACACACACACACACACACACATACACACCCACACACATACACACACAGCCGTACACATACACACACACACACACACATACACACACATCTACACACACGCACATGTGAAAAACACACTGTGCTCATCCGGCGCCGTCACTTCATTAGCGGATCCAGCGCCGCGCTGTAGCCCCCCGCCGAGCTCTGACGGCTTCATCTTCACACTGGGGTCTTCCTGACGACGGCGGGACCGAGACGCCTGCTGCATCAGCTACACACACAGAGAGACAGTCTGCTTTACTCATCACTCTGAACACACAACAACGATCCAACAACACAACATTTAAAACACAACAATACAATAACACAACAATACAGTAGCACAACAATCCAAAAACACAACAATACAATAACACAACAATTAAAAAACACAACAATACAATAACACAACAATACAACAACACAACAATCCAAAAACACAACAATACAATAACACAACAATACAGTAGCACAACAATACAATAACACAACAATACAACAACACAACAATCCAAAAACACAACAATACAATAACACAACAATACAATAACACAACAATACAGTAGCACAACAATACAATAACACAACAATACAACAACACAACAATCCAAAAACACAACAATACAATAACACAACAATACAATAACACAACAATACAGTAGCACAACAATCCAAAAACACAACAATACAGTAGCACAACAATCCAAAAACACAACAATACAATAACACAACAATACAAAAACACAACAATACAATAACACAACAATACAAAAACACAACAATACAATAACACAACAATACAATAACACAACAATACAGTAGCACAACAATACAATAACACAACAATACAACAACACAACAATCCAAAAACACAACAATACAATAACACAACAATACAATAACACAACAATACAGTAGCACAACAATCCAAAAACACAACAATTCAATAACACAACAATACAATAACACAACAATACAACAACACAACAATCCAAAAACACAACAATACAATAACACAACAATACAATAACACAACAATACAGTAGCACAACAATCCAAAAACACAACAATTCAATAACACAACAATCCAAAAACACAACAATACAATAACACAACAATACAAAAACACAACAATACAATAACACAACAATACAATAACACAACAATACAATAACACAACAATACAGTAGCACAACAATCCAAAAACACAACAATACAATAACACAACAATACAGTAGCACAACAATCCAACAACACAACAATACAATATCACAACAATCCAAAAACACAACAATCCAACAACATAATAAATAAAAAACACAACAAGCCAACAACCCAGCATTGAAAACACAGCATTCCAACAACACAACAACACAACAATCCAAAAACACAACAATCCAAAAACACACCATTTAAAACACAGCATTCCAATAGCACAACAAGACAGTAGCACAACAATCCAAAACACAACAATTAAAAAACACAACAATCCAACAACACAACATTAAAACACAGCATTCCAATAACACAACAATACAGTAGCACAACAATTCTAAACACAACAATACAATAACACAACAATTCTAAACACAACAATACAATAACACAACAATTCTAAACAGAACAATTCTAAACACAATTCTAAACACAGCAATACAATAACACAACAATTCTAAACAGAACAATTCTAAACACAATTCTAAACCCAACAATACAGTAGCACAACAATTCTAAACACAACAATACAACAACACGACAATTCTTAACACAACAATACAATAACACAACAATTCTAAACACAACAATACAATAACACAACAATTCTAAACAGAACAATTCTAAACACAATTCTAAACACAACAATACAATAACACAACAATTCTAAACACAACAATACAATAACACAACAATTCTAAACACAACAATTCTAAACACAACAATACAATAACACAACAATTCTAAACACAACAATACAATAACACAACAATTCTAAACACAACAATTCTAAACACAATTCTAAACACAACAATACAATAACACAACAATTCTAAACAGAACAATTCTAAACACAATTCTAAACACAACAATACAATAACACAACAATTCTAAACACAACAATACAATAACACAACAATTCTAAACAGAACAATTCTAAATACAATTCTAAACACAACAATACAATAACACAACAATTCTAAACACAACAATACAATAACACAACAATTCTAAACACAATACAATAACACAACAATTCTAAACAGAACAATTCTAAACACAATTCTAAACACAACAATACAATAACACAACAATTCTAAACACAACAATACAATAACACAACAATTCTAAACACGACAATACAATAACACAACAATTCTAAACACAACAACACAATAACACAACAATTAAAAAACACAACAATACAATAACACAACAATACAATAACACAACAATACAAAAACACAACAATACAATAACACAACAATACAATAACACAACAATACAACAACACAACAATCCAAAAACACAACAATACAATAACACAACAATACAATAACACAACAATACAGTAGCACAACAATCCAAAAACACAACAATACAATAACACAACAATACAGTAGCACAACAATACAATAACACAACAATACAATAACACAACAATCCAAAAACACAACAATCCAAAAACACAACAATACAATAACACAACAATACAGTAGCACAACAATCCAAAAACACAACAATTCAATAACACAACAATCCAAAAACACAACAATACAATAACACAACAATACAAAAACACAACAATACAATAACACAACAATACAATAACACAACAATCCAAAAACACAACAATACAATAACACAACAATACAGTAGCACAACAATCCAAAAACACAACAATACAATAACACAACAATACAGTAGCACAACAATCCAACAACACAACAATACAATATCACAACAATCCAAAAACACAACAATCCAACAACATAATAAATAAAAAACACAACAAGCCAACAACCCAGCATTGAAAACACAGCATTCCAACAACACAACAACACAACAATCCAAAAACACAACAATCCAAAAACACACCATTTAAAACACAGCATTCCAATAGCACAACAAGACAGTAGCACAACAATCCAAAACACAACAATTAAAAAACACAACAATCCAACAACACAACATTAAAACACAGCATTCCAATAACACAACAATACAGTAGCACAACAATTCTAAACACAACAATACAATAACACAACAATTCTAAACACAACAATACAATAACACAACAATTCTAAACAGAACAATTCTAAACACAATTCTAAACACAACAATACAGTAGCACAACAATTCTAAACACAACAATACAACAACACAACAATTCTTAACACAACAATACAATAACACAACAATTCTAAACACAACAATACAATAACACAACAATTCTAAACAGAACAATTCTAAACACAATTCTAAACACAACAATACAATAACACAACAATTCTAAACACAACAATACAATAACACAACAATTCTAAACACAACAATACAATAACACAACAATTCTAAACAGAACAATTCTAAACACAATTCTAAACACAACAATACAATAACACAACAATTCTAAACAGAACAATTCTAAACACAATTCTAAACACAACAATACAATAACACAACAATTCTAAACACAACAATACAATAACACAACAATTCTAAACAGAACAATTCTAAACACAATTCTAAACACAACAATACAATAACACAACAATTCTAAACAGAACAATACAATAACACAACAGTTCTAAACAGAACAATTCTAAACACAATTCTAAACACAACAATACAATAACACAACAATTCTAAACACGACAATACAATAACACAACAATTCTAAACACAACAATACAATAACACAACAATTCTGAACACAACAATTCTAAACACAACAATTCTAAACACAACAATTCTAAACACAACAATCCAAAAACATAACAATCCAACAACACAACAAATAAAAAACACAACAACTCAAAAACACAACAAGCCAACAACACAGCATTGAAAACAAAGCATTCCAAAAACATAACAATCCAAAACACACCAATTCAAAAATACAACAATTCAAAACACAATTTAAAAACACAACCGTTCAAAAACACAACAATTTAAAAACACAGCAGTGAATCCAAAAACACAATTTGAAAACATAAAGCAAACCCAAAAACACAATAGTTTAAATACACAACAGCAAATCCAACAACACAATTCAAGAATACAACAGCAAATCCAAATGAAACTCAAATGAAAAATAACACAATACAAATTAATAACATAAACCCAACTGAAAATGTTCAACACACAACAACAAATCTAAGAAACCAACGACATTCTGGGTAAAATGTACACAAGACTAAACTAATCAGTGCTAGAAGGTTTTATTTACAGCTGTGATTTTTAAACACTATTGATTTGTATCACAGAGAAAGCAGTTAATATGGGACGCAGACTCGAAAATAACACATGGCTTGACAGCTTCACACTGGAGCATGCCAGAGCTTTGATTTATTGACTGTTTCACACTGAGGGTGTGGGCGGTTCAGCGCTGCCCTTGAAGCTGAAGGATATCTGAGGCGGACTGCTGAGGAAAGGTGACCTGGGGTCTGCTAAGCAGAGATAACTATCCACACTAATGCTTTCTGAGCAGGCCAGCAACTCACACATGGAGGAAAACACTCTTTCTTGTTTTCTGAAGCTCCACCAAGAACACATGCTCAGCAAATAAGCAGTAATCACAGTAGAGCACGAGTGAACCTATTTACATCCTCCTCATTTCCATACAGAATAAAAACACTGCTGTCACCAACTTCAGTCACTGGACTTTCTAACAGCGTGAGGCGCCACTGCTTCACTCTGATAAAGCCACCAACCAAACAGGACACAGCAGTAAAACCAACTGATCAACACTCAGTAGCTGTAATACTAACTAACCAATCAGAAATCAGCAGTAGTACTGCTAGTCAACCAATCAGAACTAAGTAGAAGTAATGCTAACGCCAGCCAATTAGCAATCAACAGCAGTCATGCTAGAGATCCAATCAGAACTCAGTAGCTGTAATACTACCCAACCAATCAGAAATCAACAGCAGTAATGCTAGAGATCCATTCAGAACTCAGTAGCTGTAATACTAACCAACCAATCAGAAATCAACAGCAGTAATGCTAGAGATCCATTCAGAACTCAGTAGCTGTAATACTAACCAACCAATCAGAAATCAGCAGTAGTAACGCTAGTCAACAGCAATCAACAGCAGTAATACTAGAGATCCATTCAGAACACAGTAGCAGTACTGCTAACCAACCAATCAGAAACCAACATCAGTAATGCTAGCATCCAATCAGAGCTCAGTAGCAGTAATGCTAATTAACCAATCAGAAATCAGCAGTAGTAACGCTAGTCAACCGATCAGAACACAGTAGCAGTACGGCTAACCAACCAATCAGAAATCAACATCAGTAATGCTATCATCCAATCAGAACTCAGTAGCAGTAATGCTAATTAACAAATCAGAAATCAGCAGTAGTAACGTGAGTCAACCGATCAGAACACAGTAGCTGTACAGCTAACCAACCAATTAGTTAGAATTAACTACCTAATTAGTTGGTTACATTAGCAGTAATGCTAGACAACCAATCAGAACACATTAGCAGTAATGCTAGCTAACCAATCACCACTTAAGAGCAGTAATGCTAAACAACCAATCAGGACCTGTTAGCAGTAGCTATCAGCACTAAGTAGCAGTAATGATAACCAAGCAAACAGCACTCAGTAGTAGTACCCACAGCCGACCAATCAGGATACATTAGCAGTAATGCTAGACATCCAATCAGGATACATTAGCAGTAATACTAGACAACCAATCAGGATACATTAGCAGTAATGCTAGACATCCAATCAGGATACATTAGCAGTAATACTAGACAACCAATCAGGATATATTAGCAGTAATGCTAGACAACCAATCAGGATACATTAGCAGTAATGCTAGACAACCAATCAGGATACATTAGCAGTAATGCTAGACAACCAATCAGGAAACATTAGCAGTAATGCTAGACAACCAATCAGGATACATTAGCTGTAATGCTAGACAACCAATCAGGATACATTAGCAGTAATGCTAGACATCCAATCAGGATACATTAGCAGTAATGCTAGACATCCAATCAGGATACATTAGCAGTAATGCTAGACAACCAATCAGGATACATTAGCTGTAATGCTAGACAACCAATCAGGACACATTAGCAGTAATGCTAGACAACCAATCAGGATACATTAGCAGTAATGCTAGACAACCAATCAGGATACATTAGCAGTAATGCTAGACAACCAATCAGGATACATTATCAGTAATGCTAAACAACCAATCAGGACACATTAGCAGTAATGCTAAACAACCAATCAGGATACATTAGCAGTAATGCTAGACAACCAATCAGGACACATTAGCAGTAATGCTAAACAACCAATCAGGATACATTAGCAGTAATGCTAAACAACCAATCAGGATACATTGGCAGTAATGCTAGACAACCAATCAGGACACATTAGCAGTAATGCTAAACAACCAATCAGGATACATTAGCAGTAATGCTAAACAACCAATCAGGATACATTGGCAGTAATGCTAGACAACCAATCAGGATACATTAGCAGTAATGCTAGACAACCAATCAGGATACATTAGCAGTAATGCCAGACAAACAATCAGGATACATTAGCAGCAATGCTAATGTTTGTTTCTGGGTGAACTCTTTAACAGAGAGTGTGACGGAGTGTCTCTGCGCTGGTTGTGAGGTTTAAAGCTCTTATACTCTCAGGTAGAAGCAGGAGAGGGTCAGAGCGGCTCTGTGATTTAATAAACTTTTAAAGTACTTTTGTTGTTAGAGGCCGTCTGTCAGCTAAAGTCACCAGACTGCTTCATCACTCAGCCCAGAGCTCACTTATACTCAGACCTCATTTATGGATCTACACTCTCAGTGTCCTGCAGTGAGGCATGCTGGGAGTCGGAGTCCATTCCAAAAGCCAGCGCCGGTCATTTCTCAGACTCAGCGGTTTCCCCACTGCTTGTGCGAATAATGCGAGGTTGTCAAGGAAACAAGCTTTTTAAAGAACTTAGTGTGCTCGGCGCTCGCAATTAGCTCAGCGGCGGCCGACATTCAGTCAGAACCCAGAGGAGGTTAGACTGAGCAGAGAGGATCATGGGAGTCTAACGAGCCATTATTACCCTTATAATTATACAAACACACATACCAGATTAGGAAGAAACAACCTGCATCCATTCAGCCTGTTTCAGTAATAACTGACCATCACCGCCTCACTGACCACAGTCCTGCTGCACTGTCACCGCTTCACTGACCACAGACCTGCTGAACTGTCACCTCTTCACTGACCACAGTCCTGCTGCACTGTCACCTCTTCACTGACCACAGTCCTGCTGAACAGTCACCTCTTCACTGACCACAGTCCTGCTGAACTGTCACCTCTTCACTGACCACAGACCTGCTGCACTGTCACCGCTTCACTGACCACAGACCTTCTGCACTGTCACCTCTTCACTGACCACAGACCTGCTGCACTGTCACCTCTTCACTGACCACAGTCCTGCTGAACTGTCACCTCTTCACTGACCACAGTCCTGCTGAACTGTCACCGCTTCACTGACCACAGACCTGCTGCACTGTCACCGCTTCACTGACCACAGACCTGCTGCACTGTCACCTCTTCACTGACCACAGACCTGCTGAACTGTCACCTCTTCACTGACCACAGACCTGCTGAACTGTCACCGCTTCACTGACCACAGTCCTGCTGAAACAGTCACCGCTTCACTGACCACAGACCTGCTGCACTGTCACCTCTTCACTGACCACAGTCCTGCTGCACTGTCACCTCTTCACTGACCACAGACCTGCTGCACTGTCACCTCTTCACTGACCACAGTCCTGCTGAACTGTCACCTCTTCACTGACCACAGTCCTGCTGAAGTCACCTCTTCACTGACCACAGACCTGCTGCACTGTCACCGCTTCACTGACCACAGACCTGCTGCACTGTCACCTCTTCACTAACCACAGTCCTGCTGAACAGTCACCGCTTCACTGACCACAGTCCTGCTGAAGTCACCTCTTCATTGACCACAGACCTGCTGCACTGTCACCTCTTCACTGACCACAGACCTGCTGCACTGTCACCTCTTCACTGACCACAGTCCTGCTGAACTGTCACCTCTTCACTGACCACAGTCCTGCTGAAGTCACCTCTTCATTGACCACAGACCTGCTGCACTGTCACCGCTTCACTAACCACAGACCTGCTGCACTGTCACCGCTTCACTGACCACAGACCTGCTGCACTGTCACCGCTTCACTGACCACAGACCTTCTGCACTGTCACCTCTTCACTGACCACAGACCTGCTGCACTGTCACCTCTTCACTGACCACAGTCCTGCTGAACTGTCACCACTTCACTGACCACAGTCCTGCTGAACTGTCACCGCTTCACTGACCACAGACCTGCTGCACTGTCACCGCTTCACTGACCACAGACCTGCTGCACTGTCACCTCTTCACTGACCACAGACCTGCTGAACTGTCACCTCTTCACTGACCACAGACCTGCTGAACTGTCACCGCTTCACTGACCACAGTCCTGCTGAACAGTCACCGCTTCACTGACCACAGACCTGCTGCACTGTCACCTCTTCACTGACCACAGTCCTGCTGCACTGTCACCTCTTCACTGACCACAGACCTGCTGCACTGTCACCTCTTCACTGACCACAGTCCTGCTGAACTGTCACCTCTTCACTGACCACAGTCCTGCTGAAGTCACCTCTTCACTGACCACAGACCTGCTGCACTGTCACCGCTTCACTGACCACAGACCTGCTGCACTGTCACCTCTTCACTAACCACAGTCCTGCTGAACAGTCACCGCTTCACTGACCACAGTCCTGCTGAAGTCACCTCTTCATTGACCACAGACCTGCTGCACTGTCACCTCTTCACTGACCACAGACCTGCTGCACTGTCACCTCTTCACTGACCACAGTCCTGCTGAACTGTCACCTCTTCACTGACCACAGTCCTGCTGAAGTCACCTCTTCATTGACCACAGACCTGCTGCACTGTCACCGCTTCACTAACCACAGACCTGCTGCACTGTCACCGCTTCACTGACCACAGACCTGCTGCACTGTCACCTCTTCACTAACCACAGTCCTGCTGAACAGTCACCGCTTCACTGACCACAGTCCTGCTAACCAGTTACCTCTTCACTGACCACAGTCCTGCTGAACAGTCACCTCTTCACTGACCACAGTCCTGCTGCACCGTCACCGCTTCACTGACCACAGTCCTGCTGCACCGTCACCACTTCACTGACCACAGTCCTGCTGCACCGTCACCACTTCACTGACCACAGACCTGCTGCACTGTCACCTCTTCACTGACCACAGACCTGCTGCACTGTCACCTCTTCACTGACCACAGTCCTGCTGAACTGTCACCTCTTCACTGACCACAGTCCTGCTGAAGTCACCTCTTCATTGACCACAGACCTGCTGCACTGTCACCGCTTCACTAACCACAGACCTGCTGCACTGTCACCGCTTCACTGACCACAGACCTGCTGCACTGTCACCTCTTCACTAACCACAGTCCTGCTGAACAGTCACCGCTTCACTGACCACAGTCCTGCTAACCAGTTACCTCTTCACTGACCACAGTCCTGCTGAACAGTCACCTCTTCACTGACCACAGTCCTGCTGCACCGTCACCGCTTCACTGACCACAGTCCTGCTGCACCGTCACCACTTCACTGACCACAGTCCTGCTGCACCGTCACCACTTCACTGACCACAGACCTGCTGAACAGTCACCTCTTCACTGACCTGAGACCTGCTGCACTGTCACCTCTTCACTGACCACAGACCTGCTGAACAGTCACCTCTTCACTGACCACAGTCCTGCTGAACAGTCACCTCTTCACTGACCACAGTCCTGCGAACCAGTCACCTCTTCACTGACCACAGACCTGCTGAACAGTCACCTCTTCACTGACCACAGACCTGCTGCACTGTCACCGCTTCACTAACCACAGACCTGCTGCACTGTCACCGCTTCACTGACCACAGTCCTGCTAACCAGTTACCTCTTCACTGACCACAGTCCTGCTGAACAGTCACCTCTTCACTGACCACAGTCCTGCTGCACCGTCACCGCTTCACTGACCACAGTCCTGCTGCACCGTCACCACTTCACTGACCACAGTCCTGCTGCACCGTCACCACTTCACTGACCACAGACCTGCTGAACAGTCACCTCTTCACTGACCACAGTCCTGCTGAACAGTCACCTCTTCACTGACCACAGTCCTGCGAACCAGTCACCTCTTCACTGACCACAGACCTGCTGAACAGTCACCTCTTCACTGACCACAGACCTGCTGCACTGTCACCTCTTCACTGACCACAGTCCTGCTGCACTGTCACCGCTTCACTGACCTGAGACCTGCCAGTTAGTTGCTATGGTATCCCAGTTGATTGCTAAGGTGTCGTTTTTTGGGGGTTGCTATGGTATTCAGGGTGGTTGCTATGCAATCTAAAGTGGATGCTAATGTGTAAGTGGTTGCTATGCTATCCTAGGTGATTGCTAAGGTGCTGTGAAGCTGAATGTGGCGTTTAAAGCTCACGTTTTTCTTCTGTGGGCTGATTTATGAGCTCAGCTCCTCCTTCAGTCTATCAGAATAAATAGGTACAGCCTGCCGATGCAGCCCGGCGGCGACGCAGGGTGTGTGTGTGCGCGTAGTCAGGTTAGCATATCTGCATATCTCAGTGTCTATAAGCAGGAGTCCTTGCAGTAGGACAGCTGTAGCCGGTGGGCTTTGGTTTGAAAGCACCCTGACCTCAATCATACAGAGTCTCGCTAATGTGTGAGCTCGGCGGTCCATAGGTTTTACATGCATCAGCGTTTCAGTGCTCACAACAAACTCCCCATGTTCCAGCTGGACCTTTCTATATAACGAACAGATTCTTGTAATATTTAAATACAAAAAAATGATTCAGGACCTCAAAACTGACAAAACCATCAACCTCCGTTCTGTTAGGTGTCCTTTAGAAGCATTAGCGTTAGCTAGAACATAGTTCACAGGACCACCACAATGAAGACTACACCACCATACTAACCACTACACCACCATACTAACCACTACACCACCATACTAACCACTACACCACTATACTAACCACTACACCACCATACTAACCACTACACCACCGTACTAACCACTACACCACCATACTAACCACTACACCACCTTACTAACCACTACACCACCGTACTAACCACTACACCACCGTACTAACCACTACACCACCATACTAACAACTACACCACCATACTAACCACTACACCACAGTACTAACCACTACACCAACATACTAACCACTACACCACCATACTAACCACTACACCATCGTACTAACCACTACACCACCGTACTAACCACTACACCACCGTACTAACCATTACACCACCATACTAACCACTACACCACCATACTAACCACTACACCACCATACTAACCACTACACCACCGTACTAACCACTACACCACCGTACTGACCACTACACCACCGTACTAACCACTACACCACTATACTAACCACTACACCACTATACTAACCACTACACCACCATACTAACCACTACACCACCGTACTAACCACTACACCACCGTACTGACCACTACACCACCGTACTAACCACTACACCACCATACTAACCACTACACCACCATACTAACTACTACACCACCATACTAACCACTACACCACCATACTAACCACTACACCACCGTACTAACCACTACACCACCGTACTAACCACTACACCACCATACTGACCACTATACCACCGTACTGACCACTACACCACCGTACTGACCACTACACCACCGTACTGACCACTACACCACCATACTGACCACTACACCACCATACTAACCACTACACCACCGTACTAACCACTACACCACCATACTAACCACTACACCACCGTACTAACCACTACACCACCGTACTAACCACTACACCACCATACTAACCACTACACCACCGTACTAACCACTACACCACCGTACTAACCACTACACCACCGTACTAACCACCATTTGAGAGATTAGTGTGTCAAATGACAGCATGACAGCTGAATCTGGTGTAACAGACAGTTTTACAGAGTTTGTTACTTTTTAATGCATTAGAAATTTTCCTGACTCGTCCTGAATATACATTACATTAAACTATCATTTAGGCTGGAATGCTGTTCCTGATGAGTCTATGTGTTAATAAAGTGATTGTTAAACCTCTATATGAGCGAGAGAGCTACATAACGTACAGCAAGCGAGCAGCTGGGCTTTAGCACCACCTCTTAATACACTGTTGCCGCCTACTGGACATAACTCTGAACTACAGTAACAAACATACTTCTTAATAGGTTAATTATGGAATATAAATATTCCTGTTTTAAGGCTGATGTTGAGAATGGTGTAGGAAGACTGGGTTCTTTGTGTGTAAACTGATGTTCCTTCCTGCCTAAACGTGGTACTGCATTTCCCCCACACTGCACTGCAGACCCCTATTATAGAGGCCGTAATAGCTCAGTGTGTGTGTGTGGGTGCGTGTTTGTGTGTTTGATATTATTAGCAGAGTCTCAGCCACTGAAACACTCACAGTGATCATCCCCCCACAGCAGCCTGCAGGACCACCATATTAAAACTCTAATGGATATCGATCAGCCCCTCACTAATAAACACTCTGCTATCATTTTATTACAACACTGACTCTCTCTCTGCCTCTCTCTCTCTTTCCCTCTCTCTCTCTGCCTCTCCCTCTCTTTCCCTCTCTCTCTCTGCCTCTCCCTCTCTTTCCCTCTCTCTCTTTCCCTCTCTCTCTGCCTCTCCCTCTCTTTCCCTCTCTCTCTGCCTCTCCCTCCCTCCCTCTCTCTCTGTATCTCGCTTTCTGTATCTCTCTGCCTTTCTCTCTCTCTGCCTCCCATATTCACTGTCTCTATCCCCCTCTCTTTGCCTCTTTCTATGCCTCTTCTAGGTGTTTTTATTTCTAGGTATAAGTACTGGCTGGGTATTACTGAGTACTGCACTTATACTGTATTTAACCCTGTATTGTTTATTTCTAGGTATGGGCACTGGCTGGGTATTACTAGTTACTGTACTTACACTGTATTTAACCCTGTATTGTTTATATCTAGGTATGAGTACTGGCTGGGTATTACTGAGTACTGCACTTATACTGTATTTAACCCTGTATTGTTTATTTCTAGGTATGGGCACTGGCTGGGTATTACTAGTTACTGTACTTACACTGTATTTAACCCTGTATTGTTTATATCTAGGTATGAGTACTGGCTGGGTATTACTGAGTACTGCACTTATACTGTATTTAACCCTGTATTGTTTATATCTAGGTATGAGTACTGGCTGGGTATTACTGAGTACTGCACTTATACTGTATTTAACCCTGTATTGTTTATTTCTAGGTATGAACACTGGCTGGGTATTACTATGTACTGCACTTATACTGTATTTAACCCTGTATTGTTTATTTCTAAGTATGAGTACTGGCTGGGTATTACTAGGTACTGCACATACACTGTATTTAACCCTGTATTGTTTATTTCTAGGTATGAACACTGGCAGGGTATTACTATGTATTGCACTTATACTGTATTTAACCCTGTATAGTTTATTTCTAGGTGTAAGCACTGGATGGGTATTACTAGGTACTGCACTTATACTGTATTTAACCCTGTATTGTTTATATCTAGGTATGAGTACTGGCTGGGTATTACGAGGTATTGCAGTTACACTGTATTTAACCCTGTATTGTTTATTTCTAGGTATAAGTACTGGCTGGGTATTACTAGGTACCGCACTTATACTGTATTTAACATTGTATTGTTTATTTCTAGGTATGAACACTGGCTGGGTATTACTAGTTACTGTACATACACTGTATTTAACCCTGTATTGTTTATTTCTAGGTATGAGTACTGGCTGGGTATTACTAGGTACCGCACTTATACTGTATTTAACATTGTATTGTTTATTTCTAGGTATGAACACTGGCTGGGTATTACTAGTTACTGTACATACACTGTATTTAACCCTGTATTGTTTATTTCTAAGTATGGGTACTGGCTGGGTATTACTAGGTACTGTACTTACACTGTATTTAACCCTGTATTGTTTATTTCTAGGTATTAGTACTGGCTGGGTATTACTGAGTACTGCACTTACACTGTATTTAACCCTGTATTGTTTATATCTAGGTATGAGTACTGGCTGGGTATTACTGAGTACTGCACTTATACTGTATTTAACCCTGTATTGTCTATTTTGTCTATTTCTAAGTATGAGTACTGGCTGGGTATTACTAGGTACTGCACTTACACTGTATTTAACCCTGTATTGTTTATATCTAGGTATGAGTACTGGCTGGGTATTACTAGGTACTGCACATACACTGTATTTAACCCTGTATTGTTTATTTCTAGGTATGAACACTGGCTGGGTATTACTATGTACTGCACTTATACTGTATTTAACCCTGTATAGTTTATTTCTAGATGTAAGCACTGGCTGGGTATTACTAGGTACTGCACTTATACTGTATTTAACCCTGTATTGTTTATATCTAGGTATAAGTACTGGCTGGGTATTACTAGGTACCGCACTTATACTGTATTTAACCCTGTATTGTTTATTTCTAAGTATGAGTACTGGCTGGGTATTACTAGGTATTGCAGTTACACTATATTTAACCCTGTATTGTTTATTTCTAGGTATAAGTACTGGCTGGGTATTACTAGGTACCGCACTTATACTGTATTTAACCCTGTATTGTTTATTTCTAAGTATGAGTACTGGCTGGGTATTACTAGGTACTGCACACACACTGTATTTAACCCTGTATTGTTTATTTCTAGGTATGGGTACTGGCTGGGTATTACTAGGTATTGCAGTTACACTATATTTAACCCTGTATTGTTTATTTCTAGGTATAAGTACTGGCTGGGTATTACTAGGTACCGCACTTATACTGTATTTAACCCTGTATTGTTTATTTCTAAGTATGAGTACTGGCTGGGTATTACTAGGTACTGCACACACACTGTATTTAACCCTGTATTGTTTATTTCTAGGTATGGGTACTGGCTGGGTATTACTAGGTACTGTACTTAAACTGTATTTAACCCTGTATTGTGTATGTCTAGGTATGAATACTGGCTGGGTATTACTGAGTACTGCACTTACACTGTATTTAACCCTGTATTGTTTATATCTAGGTATGAGTACTGGCTGGGTATTACTGAGTACTGCACTTACACTGTATTTAACCCTGTATTGTTTATATCTAGGTATGAGTACTGGCTGGGTATTACTGAGTACTGCACTTACACTGTATTTAACCCTGTATTGTTTATTTCTAGGTATGAACACTGGCTGGGTATTACTATGTACTGCACTTATACTGTATTTAACCCTGTATTGTTTATTTCTAAGTATGAGTACTGGCTGGGTATTACTAGGTACTGCACTTACACTGTATTTAACCCTGTATTGTTTATTTCTAAGTATGAGTACTGGCTGGGTATTACTAGGTACTGTACTTAAACTGTATTTAACCCTGTATTGTGTATTTCTAGGTATGAATACTGGCTGAGTATTACTAGGTACTGTACTTATACTGTATTTAACCCTGTATAGTTTATTTCTAGGTATAAGTACTGGTTGGGTATTACTAGGTACTGCACTTATACTGTATTTAACCCTGTATTGTTTATTTCTAGGTACGAGTACTGCCTGCGTATTACCAGGTACTTTATTTATGACATTATCAGTGATTCTAACTTTTAACAACAACAAACCACCCGCTCTATTCCACCGATGTGACCTTTCACGAACATGCAGAATAAATATCATTTGAAATTAATAACACGTTCTAAATGTGGGCACAGGAACCAACACGACTGACTTCTTCCTTGTAGACGTGTGCAAAGATATTTCTCCTTTTCCGTGGTTTTCATCTTGCCATATGTCTATGAAGAGCTGTTATGAAGCCGCCTTTTTTTTCCTTTTTCAATAACCAGCCTGAAAATAAAGAAGAGAGAAAAATGAAAAATGTACAAAAAAGGAGATTCTTTTTCAAGTCAGGCGGGTGAGGTACCTGAAAGATAAGTAAAAGGCAGGCTGATTTCAAAAGGTTTCCATTTCTAATGGACAATAGGACGTCCAGCCTGAATGAAAGCCCATATATCCTCCTATTCCCATTTAATTAAGAGCACATTTGCCTGCTAATGATTTATAGTAATGAGACGGCTATTGAATTTCCTCTCCGAGTGTTATGGGCTGAGCGGGCAGTCGGGGCCAATCTGAATCAGGTATTGATGTTCAGGGTTAAGGGGATGGCGTTAGGTTGGCAGGGCCAGACGGAGGCCTTGACCTTTGATCCCTGCCCTGCAGGAGGTCTCACAGGAGTCTGGGACAGCGGCGAGGCGTGAATCACCATCATTACTGTGTCTGACCTCAGAGGTCAGGACAAAAGAGGCTGAGAGTGACAGGCAATAGCAGTGCAGTGAGGTCAGTGGCCAATGAGTGGAAGTACAAGGTAGGTGCTTCTAATGAAGTCCCCAGCAAGTGGAAGTAGAAGGTGGGTGTTTCTAATAAAGTGGCCAGTGAGTGGAAATACAAGGTGTGTGTTTCTAATAAAGTGGCCGGTGAGTGGAAGTACAAGAGAGGTGTTTCTAATAAAGTGGCCAGTGAGTGGAAGTACATTGTGGGTGTTTCTAATAAAGTGGCCAGTGAGTGGAAATACAAGTTGTGTGTTTCTAATAAATTGGCCAGTGATTGGAAATACAAGGTGGGTGTTTCTAATAAAGTGGCCAGTGAGTGGAAGTAGAAAGTTGGTGTTTCTAATAAAGTGGACAGTGAGTGGAAGTACAAGGTGGGTGTTTCTAATAAAGTGGCCAGTTAGTGAAAGTACTAGGCCAGTGTTTCTAATAAAGTGGCTAGTGAGTGAAAGCACAAGATGGGTGTTTCTAATAAAGTGGCCAGTGAATGGAAATACAAGGTGTGTGTTTCTAATAAAGTGGCCAGTTAGTGAAAGCACAAGGCCAGTGTTTGTAATTAAGTGGCCGGTGAGTGGAAGTTTAAGGTTGGTGTTTCTAATAAAGTGGCCAGTAAGTGGAAATACAAGGTGTGTGTTTCTAATAAAGTGGCCGGTGAGTGGAAGTACAAGAGAGGTGTTTTTAATAAAGTGGCCAGTGAGTGGAAATACAAGTTGTGTGTTTCTAATAAATTGGCCAGTAAGTGAAAATACAGGGTTGGTGTTTCTAATAAAGTGGCCAGTGAGTGAAAGTAGAAAGTTGGTGTTTCTAATAAAGTGGACAGTGAGTGGAAATACAAGGTGTGTGTTTCTAATAAAGTGGCCAGTAAGTGGAAGTACAAGGTGGGTGTTTCTAATAAAGTGGCCAGTGAGTGGAAATACAAGTTGTGTGTTTCTAATAAATTGGCCAGTGACTGGAAATACAAGGTGGGTGTTTCTAATAAAGTGGCCAGTGAGTGGAAGTAGAAAGTTGGTGTTTCTAATAAAGTGGACAGTGAGTGGAAGTACAAGGTGGGTGTTTCTAATAAAGTGGCCAGTTAGTGAAAGTACTAGGCCAGTGTTTCTAATAAAGTGGCCAGTGAGTGAAAGCACAAGATGGGTGTTTCTAATAAAGTGGCCAGTGAATGGAAATACAAGGTGTGTGTTTCTAATAAAGTGGCCAGTTAGTGAAAGTACAAGGCCAGTGTTTCTAATTAAGTGGCCAGTGAGTGGAAGTTTAAGGTTGGTGTTTCTAATAAAGTGGCCAGTAAGTGGAAATACAAGGTGTGTGTTTCTAATAAAGTGGCCGGTGAGTGGATGTACAAGAGAGGTGTTTCTAATAAAGTGGCCAGTGAGTGGAAATACAAGTTGTGAGTTTCTAATAAATTGGCCAGTAAGTGAAAATACAGGGTTGGTGTTTCTAATAAAGTGGCCAGTGAGTGAAAGTAGAAAGTTGGTGTTTCTAATAAAGTGGACAGTGAGTGGAAATACAAGGTGTGTGTTTCTAATAAAGTGGCCAGTAAGTGGAAATACAAGGTGTGTGTTTCTAATAAAGTGGCCGGTGAGTGGAAGTACATTGTGGTTGTTTCTAATAAAGTGGCCAGTAAGTGGAAGTACAAGGTGGGTGTTTCTAATAAAGTGGCCAGAGAGTGGAAATACAAGGTGTGTGTTTCTAATAAAGTGGCCAGGGATTGTATGTTAGGCAGGCGTTAGGCTGGTATAAATAACCGTGTGTAGCTTGTGTGCTCCTGTGGTTTTCGGTCTCTGTGTTTTTCTGTGGATTGCTTGTTTTTTTCTAACAAACACTGACCTGAGCTCTGACAGGAGGGAAATTGCAGACATGATGGTTAGAAGTAATGACACACAGCAGGGTTCACAGCAAGCACAGCGGCCTAATGAGCCGGTGGAGAAGTTAAAGAGATCCCGCTGAGTCCCCACGGTGAGGAGCATTTGAAGCCTTGTATCAACCCCCAGCAGCCTCGAGCCTTCGACACGCACACGACTCACAGCCTCCTGCTCCTCTGTGTGCCGAGCAGATATGATTTCTGCTGACTTTGACCAGATCTGTCACAAACTAATCCAGTGCGAACTGAAGCGCGGCTGCAGATCTCCACCGAGCAGTCGGGTCATAATTACTCCGCGTGTGTGTTTTAGTGCCGTGCAGTTAATGTGGCAGCTATAGAGGATCGTTCAATATGAATAAAGCTGCAGGCGTCCTGGCTGCTTTATCTGGGTGCTGCTGTCTTTGTGGAGAAGTGTGAATTGTTTTCACAGCAGGGGGCTCTCGCCACGCTCCTCTCACCCCTCATTGCTCATTAGCAGCTCAACACTGAGTCAGCTGTGTTCTAGTAAACCTAACTCCAGAGTTTTGGGAAAAAATGTTGTACTGGGTCACATTAAACAGTCCATAGAATGTATTCATTCAGTATTGCTCTCTGATGTTCTACCTCAGGGGTGTCTAATGTCCAGCCCACAGACCAAATGCGGCCTGGAGACAGATTTTTATTGGCCCGCAGCATCACTCGTAAGAATACGTTATTGGTGGCCCTTTGCAATTTTTCCTTTCACCTGATGGTGGCAGCAGTGCATATATGAATAGTACATTTCACAGCTGTGTTAGTAATTAAAGTTAAATAAACTGAATGGCATGCAGTAAGGGCTGCGCCAAAAGTTGACAGTGGGAACCGACGATTTGAAGAGAGATGGGCGTCAGAATAGATCTTCGTAGAGAGACGTATACTAATCTAGTACCTACTGACTAGTAGACGATTTCAGACACACCATTACTGTTCTTAGTGCAGCTTCAAAAGTCAAACAAAGTTAGAAGTGGTTGCAGCTCCATCTGAGATCTTCACTCCACGTGTCCTGCATGTCTCAGTTCTTTTTTATTTACTACAGAATTATCTTTGTAGTTGAGCGGGGTTATTTTCGGGAGCATGTTGCTCCTCGTCTCAGCACAAATTCAACACTGGCGCCTCCAAAGCTTCTCGCGATTGGCTGCAGAACTTGTTGCTAGGTTACCGGTAAACTGGGCTGAGCCGTTATAGCACCATTTAATACAAAATGATCAGTTATGTGATTCAGTTTTCCTTATTTATTATGTTAAAATAGGGTGACGAGTCTTTTTCAAGTCTTAAAGCTCAAGTCCGATTCCAAGTCAAGTCACAAGTCATCAGTTTAGTCATGTGAGTGAGTCATGCGACTCGAGTCCACACGTCTGTTATATACAGTAAATATGATGTAAATGAAATAAATAATGGACTGTGGCTTTAGAACTAGCGCTAAACATTCAAATACATTGCAGCCTATTGTGACTGAGCTTCATCCGCTGCCAGATGAGCGTAGCAGGTCATTAAGGCGCTCATCATCCTCTCATCAGCCGCCTCAGCGTCCGCGACCCCTGCTGCGGCTTCTGCTTAATCCCGGCGTCTGGCAGTGAGCTCCACTAAACCTGCGAGATCCGAACATTAGAGCGAAGCCTCCAGTGTTTCTAGCATGATTGGCGATCAAAGAGAGGACGAACCTCACCCTGATTTGTTGGCTACACATCTTCTGAGACACCATCGACCAAACAGAACATCTTTTTGTGAGAAAACGTGATACGATATATATCCAGGCACCACCTTCGGTCACGCTCTAGCAGAGTGAGAGCAAGAGAGACCAGCTGAGGGAGAATCTCCCATCGATTCTTATGTATCTTTGGAGCTGCAGCGTATTTGCTGATGGATAGTCTCTCAGGGTGTACTCACGCTGGGCCTGGATGCCTTGTACCGTGCCTGAGCACAATTGTCCCCCCTCCCAACAGTGTTGGAGGTTCACAGTATGTACAGTTCTTTGTACAGAGCTGTCCTTACACTATGTGTAGATATGTAAATGCAGGTTTCCCTTAATACCAGCCTTAATTCAAGATATAAGAGCTGTTGGTGCAAAGGACATCAAGGGGCCTGCAGGTAAGAGGCCTAAAAGACTCTGTTGTGAGTAAATGAGGAGTGTTACATTCCCTGCCGAGGGCGCTAGGGGTGGAGGAAAGTAACATGTGGAGTGTGAAGGTGGATGGAAAGGAAGGACAGGGAGAGAAGTAGTTGCGTTTACAAACAATACTAGTTTTTTATTTATTAATATTATATTTGTAATTACAGTGGGTGGCACCTGGCCCTTACCTGATGTACCTAACAGAATAAATGGCTACAGGTGATGTGTAGGCGTGCCCAACCTGACCTGTCGACACTCGTGCAGAGAGAAAGAAAGAACAAGATGGCTGGAAGCGACACAATGAGCTAAACACAACCGGTTACATTTTACATCTGAAGTAGATAAAACTAAAACAGAACAACTTATTAGCTTCATACAAAAGTACCAACAAACGCTCCCCCCACCACACACGTCCTCTTCAGATAGGCTCATTTATTCACCAAGGCCCGCCTCCAACTGGACAGCAGTGATGGTGATTGGTGGAGAAACGCCCAGCTGAAATTCAACGGGCAGTCCAACAGCTGTATAAAATAAAAGAACAAAAAAACCCAAACACATACCAGTGCCTCTGGAACGTAACAAGGAGGATATACCATAAATATGATGTAAATCAAAAAAATATTTAACTATGACTTTACAAGCCCTCAACGTTGACTTAATACTAAATTTTAAAGACTAAGCATCACTTCTGGACACGCCTGGTGATTTCACATGGTTTTAGATACTGAAAATATATAAACATGACTGAAAATGAAATTCACTGCTTAATTTGCTTTAAAATAGATGATTTTAATTAAACTGTCAGAAAAACCTGAGCTTGTTACAGAAATTCCTGAACTCTACTGTTGACGTCACTGGTGGACAACAGTGAACAGCCCCGCAGTACAACAGCACTGTGACGGACTGGGACTGAGAATGTTCCAGAACTGCTTCTTCAGATTCTGATGATATTTCTGAATTTGAATCTGAAAGAGCTGTAATGTAGAAATAGACCACCATATCACTTAGTCCTAATACTTTTAGACCACCATATCACCTAGTCCTGAGACTTTTAGACCACCATATCACCTAGTCCTGATACTTTTAGACCACCATATCACTTAGTCCTGAGACTTTTAGTCAAACCACACCCACAACAGCAGCTCATCCTGAGTGTAAACAGTATCTAGATAAATAACCAACATTATTCATAACAGTCGCCTAGCAACCAGCTAAACTCAGATATAGAGGTACAGTTATTGTAGTAAATATGATCAAAGTGGAACATCAGCTAAAACAGGCTCAGTAACTGAGCTTACCTGGTTTACCTCCACGTACACGGAGGCTCTTGAACTCCTTTCGCTGGTTTCCTTACACGCCCGTATTGTTGGAACAGCTCCAGACCTAAGATCCAGTCGTCGTGTAAGCCTACGTCCCATAGCTGTGATAATCTTCAGACGTGAGATGATCTACAGATGATTTGGGGTCTTGGGGTCGTTTGTGCATGGGGGTCCCACTGTACATCCAATTACTGCAGCCAAAAACAACCTTTCTGTCATTGAGCTTTACCGTAAGTGCATCTTCTAGTATTGTTGTCCACCGTCTACGCCACATGCATAACGCCTATGGCTGTTTTTGAGCAGTGGGCGGAGCTTTATAAAAAATAACTTTAAATAATCACAGGTTATGACCTCAAACTCCGCTGTGTTTATATGCTTGACCTGTTCATATTAGCTTTAGCCTTTAAGTGGCATGAGAGTGTGCATTGCCTGAAATGATTCTCTTCTCTTCTCTACTCTACTCTTCTCTTCTCTACTCTACTCTACTCTTCTCTTCTCTACTCTACTCTACTCTACTCTTCTCTTCTCTACTCTACTCTACTCTTCTCTACTCTACTCTACTCTACTCTACTCTTCTCTTCTCTACTCTTCTCTACTCTTCTCTTCTCTACTCTACTCTTCTCTACTCTTCTCTACTCTTCTCTTCTCTACTCTTCTCTTCTCTACTCTACTCTTCTCTACTCTTCTCTACTCTACTCTTCTCTTCTCTACTCTTCTCTACTCTACTCTACTCTTCTCTTCTCTACTCTACTCTTCTCTACTCTACTCTTCTCTACTCTTCTCTACTCTACTCTACTCTTCTCTTCTCTTCTCTTCTCTACTCTTCTCTACTCTACTCTACTCTTCTCTACTCTACTCTTCTCTACTCTTCTCTCTCTTCTCCTAACTCTTCTCTACTCTACTCTTCTCTTCTCTACTCTACTCTACTCTTCTCTACTCTACTCCTGTCTCTACTCTACTCTTCTCTTCTCTACTCTTCTCTTCTCTACTCTTCTCTTACTCTACTCTACTCTACTCTTCTCTTCTCTACTCTTCTCTACTCTACTCTTCTCTACTCTTCTCTACTCTACTCTACTCTTCTCTTCTCTACTCTTCTCTACTCTACTCTACTCTACTCTACTCTTCTCTACTCTACTCTTCTCTTCTCTTCTCTACTCTACTCTACTCTACTCTTCTCTACTCTACTCTACTGTTCTCTTCTCTACTCTTCTCTTCTCTTCTCTTCTCTACTCTACTCTACTCTTCTCTCTCTCTTCTTACTCTACTCTTCTCTTCTCTACTCTTCTCTACTCTACTCTACCTCTTCTCTTCTCTTCTCTCTCTTCTCTTCTCTACTCTACTCTTCTCTTCTCTACTCTACTCTTCTCACTCTTCTCTACTCTACTCTTCTCTACTCTACTCTTCTCTACTCTACTCTTCTCTACTCTTCTCTTCTCTACTCTACTCTACTCTTCTCTTCTCTACTCTTCTCTTCTCTACTCTACTCTACTCTTCTCTACTCTACTCTTCTCTACTCTACTCTACTCTACTCTACTCTTCTCTTCTCTACTCTACTCTTCTCTTCTCTCTCTCTACTCTACTCTACTCTACTCTTCTCTACTCTACTCTACTCTTCTCTTCTCTACTCTACTCTCTCTTCTCTTCTCTACTCTACTCTTCTCTACTCTACTCTTCTCTTCTCTACTCTTCTCTTCTCTACTCTACTCTACTCTTCTCTACTCTACTCTTCTCTTCTCTACTCTTCTCTTCTCTACTCTACTCTACTCTTCTCTTCTCTACTCTACTCTTCTCTACTCTTCTCTACTCTTCTCTTCTCTACTCTTCTCTTCTCTACTCTACTCTTCTCTACTCTTCTCTACTCTTCTCTTCTCTACTCTTCTCTACTCTACTCTACTCTTCTCTTCTCTTCTCTACTCTTCTCTACTCTACTCTTCTCTACTCTTCTCTACTCTACTCTACTCTTCTCTTCTCTTCTCTACTCTTCTCTTCTCTACTCTACTCTTCTCTACTCTACTCTTCTCTACTCTTCTCTTCTCTACTCTTCTCTTCTCTACTCTTCTCTACTCTACTCTTCTCTTCTCTACTCTTCTCTTCTCTACTCTACTCTACTCTTCTCTACTCTACTCTTCTCTACTCTACTCTACTCTACTCTACTCTACTCTTCTCTACTCTACTCTTCTCTTCTCTTCTCTACTCTACTCTACTCTTCTCTTCTCTACTCTACTCTACTCTTCTCTTCTCTACTCTTCTCTTCTCTACTCTTCTCTACTCTACTCTACTCTTCTCTTCTCTACTCTTCTCTTCTCTTCTCTACTCTACTCTACTCTTCTCTACTCTACTGTTCTCTTCTCTACTCTTCTCTTCTCTTCTCTTCTCTACTCTACTCTACTCTTCTCTACTCTACTCTTCTCTACTCTTCTCTTCTCTACTCTTCTCTTCTCTACTCTTCTCTACTCTACTCTTCTCTACTCTTCTCTTCTCTACTCTACTCTACTCTTCTCTACTCTACTCTTCTCTACTCTACTCTACTCTACTCTTCTCTTCTCTACTCTTCTCTTCTCTACTCTACTCTACTCTACTCTTCTCTTCTCTACTCTACTCTACTCTTCCCTTCTCTACTCTTCTCTTCTCTACTCTTCTCTACTCTACTCTACTCTACTCTTCTCTTCTCTACTCTTCTCTTCTCTACTCTACTCTACTCTTCTCTACTCTACTGTTCTCTTCTCTACTCTTCTCTTCTCTTCTCTACTCTACTCTTCTCTACTCTACTCTACTCTTCTCTACTCTACTCTTCTCTTCTCTACTCTTCTCTACTCTTCTCTTCTCTACTCTACTCTTCTCTACTCTTCTCTACTCTTCTCTTCTCTACTCTTCTCTTCCTCTACTCTACTCTCTCTACTCTTCTCTACTCTACTCTTCTCTTCTCTACTCTTCTCTACTCTACTCTACTCTACTCTTCTCTTCTCTTCTCTACTCTTCTCTACTCTACTCTTCTCTACTCTACTCTACTCTTCTCTTCTCTTCTCTACTCTTCTCTTCTCTACTCTACTCTTCTCTACTCTACTCTTCTCTACTCTTCTCTTCTCTACTCTACTCTACTCTTCTCTTCTCTACTCTTCTCTTCTCTACTCTACTCTACTCTTCTCTACTCTACTCTTCTCTACTCTACTCTACTCTACTCTACTCTACTCTTCTCTACTCTACTCTTCTCTTCTCTACTCTTCTCTTCTCTACTCTACTCTACTCTTCTCTTCTCTACTCTACTCTACTCTTCTCTTCTCTACTCTTCTCTTCTCTACTCTTCTCGACTCTACTCTACTCTACTCTACTCTTCTCTTCTCTACTCTTCTCTTCTCTACTCTACTCTACTCTTCTCTACTCTACTCTTCTCTTCTCTACTCTACTCTACTCTACTCTTCTCTACTCTACTCTTCTCTTCTCTACTCTTCTCTTCTCTACTCTACTCTACTCTTCTCTACTCTACTCTTCTCTTCTCTACTCTTCTCTTCTCTACTCTACTCTTCTCTACTCTACTCTTCTCTTCTCTACTCTTCTCTACTCTACTCTACTCTTCTCTTCTCTACTCTACTCTACTCTTCTCTACTCTACGCTTCTCTTCTCTACTCTTCTCTTCTCTACTCTTCTCTTCTCTACTCTTCTCTTCTCTACTCTACTCTACTCTTCTCTACTCTACTCTTCTCTTCTCTACTCTTCTCTTCTCTTCTCTTCTCTACTCTTCTCTACTCTACTCTTCTCTTCTCTACTCTACTCTTCTCTTCTCTACTCTACTCTTCTCTTCTCTTCTCTACTCTACTCTACTCTTCTCTTCTCTACTCTACTCTTCTCTACTCTACTGTTCTCTTCTCTACTCTTCTCTACTCTTCTCTACTCTACTCTACTCTTCTCTTCTCTACTCTTCTCTACTCTTCTCTTCTCTTCTCTTCTCTACTCTACTCTTCTCTACTCTATTGTTCTCTTCTCTACTCTTCTCTACTCTTCTCTACTCTTCTCTTCTCTACTCTTCTCTACTCTTCTCTTCTCTACTCTTCTCTACTCTACTCTTCTCTTCTCTACTCTTCTCTACTCGTCTCTTCTCTTCTCTACTCCACTCTTCTCTACTCTTCTCTATTCTACTGTTCTCTTCTCTACTCTTCTCTACTCTTCTCTTCTCTACTCTACTCTTCTCTACTCTTCTCTTCTCTACTCTTCTCTTCTCTACTCTACTCTACTCTTCTCTACTCTTCTCTACTCTACTCTACTCTACTCTACTCTACTCTACTCTTCTCTTCTCTACTCTACTCTTCTCTACTGTTCTCTTCTCTACTCTTCTCTTCTCTTCTCTACTCTTCTCTTCTCTACTCTTCTCTTCTCTACTCTTCTCTACTCTACTCTTCTCTACTCTTCTCTTCTCTACTCTTCTCTTCTCTACTCTTCTCTACTCGTCTCTTCTCTTCTCTACTCTTCTCTACTCTACTGTTCTCTTCTCTACTCTTCTCTACTCCACTCTTCTCTACTCTACTGTTCTCTTCTCTACTCTTCTCTTCTCTACTCTACTGTTCTCTTCTCTATTCTTCTCTTCTCTACTCATTTCTTCTCTACTCATCTCTTCTCTACTCTACTGTCCTCTTCTCTACTCTTCTCTTCTCTACTCTTCTCTTCTCTACTCTACTCTTCTCTACTCTTCTCTACTCTACTCTTCTCTTCTCTACTCTTCTCTACTCTACTCTACTCTTCTCTTCTCTTCTCTACTCTTCTCTACTCTACTCTTCTCTACTCTACTCTACTCTTCTCTTCTCTTCTCTACTCTTCTCTTCTCTTCTCTACTCTACTCTACTCTTCTCTTCTCTACTCTACTCTACTCTTCTCTTCTCTACTCTTCTCTTCTCTACTCTTCTCTACTCTACTCTACTCTACTCTACTCTTCTCTTCTCTACTCTTCTCTTCTCTACTCTACTCTACTCTTCTCTACTCTACTCTTCTCTTCTCTACTCTACTCTACTCTACTCTTCTCTACTCTACTCTTCTCTTCTCTACTCTTCTCTTCTCTACTCTACTCTACTCTTCTCTACTCTACTCTTCTCTTCTCTACTCTTCTCTTCTCTACTCTACTCTTCTCCTACTCTACTCTTCTCTTCTCTACTCTTCTCTACTCTACTCTACTCTTCTCTTCTCTACTCTACTCTACTCTTCTCTACTCTACGCTTCTCTTCTCTACTCTTCTCTTCTCTACTCTTCTCTTCTCTACTCTTCTCTTCTCTACTCTACTCTACTCTACTCTTCTCTACTCTACTCTTCTCTTCTCTACTCTACTCTTCTCTTCTCTTCTCTTCTCTACTCTTCTCTACTCTACTCTTCTCTTCTCTACTCTACTCTTCTCTTCTCTACTCTTCTCTTCTCTTCTCTACTCTACTCTACTCTTCTCTTCTCTACTCTACTCTTCTCTACTCTACTGTTCTCTTCTCTACTCTTCTCTACTCTTCTCTACTCTACTCTACTCTTCTCTTCTCTTCTCTACTCTTCTCTACTCTTCTCTTCTCTTCTCTTCTCTACTCTACTCTTCTCTACTCTACTGTTCTCTTCTCTACTCTTCTCTACTCTTCTCTTCTCTACTCTTCTCTACTCTTCTCTTCTCTACTCTTCTCTACTCTACTCTTCTCTTCTCTACTCTTCTCTACTCGTCTCTTCTCTTCTCTACTCCACTCTTCTCTACTCTTCTCTATTCTACTGTTCTCTTCTCTACTCTTCTCTACTCTTCTCTTCTCTACTCTACTCTTCTCTACTCTTCTCTTCTCTACTCTTCTCTTCTCTTCTCTACTCTACTCTACTCTTCTCTACTCTTCTCTACTCTACTCTACTCTACTCTACTCTACTCTTCTCTTCTCTACTCTACTCTTCTCTACTGTTCTCTTCTCTACTCTTCTCTACTCTTCTCTACTCTTCTCTTCTCTACTCTTCTCTTCTCTACTCTTCTCTACTCTACTCTTCTCTACTCTTCTCTTCTCTACTCTTCTCTTCTCTACTCTTCTCTACTCGTCTCTTCTCTTCTCTACTCTTCTCTACTCTACTGTTCTCTTCTCTACTCTTCTCTACTCCACTCTTCTCTACTCTACTGTTTTCTTCTCTACTCTTCTCTTCTCTACTCTACTGTTCTCTTCTCTATTCTTCTCTTCTCTACTCATTTCTTCTCTACTCATCTCTTCTCTACTCTACTGTCCTCTTCTCTACTCTTCTCTTCTCTACTCTTTTCTTCTCTACTCTTCTCGTCTCTACTCTACTCTTCTCTACTCTTCTCTACTGTTCTCTTCTCTACTCTTCTCTTCTCTACTCCACTCTTCTCTACTCTACTGTTCTCTTCTCTACTCTACTCTTCTCTACTCTTCTCTACTCTACTGTTCTCTTCTCTACTCTTCTCTTCTCTACTCCACTCTTCTCTACTCTACTGTTCTCTTCTCTACTCTACTCTTCTCTACTCTTCTCTGCTCTACTGTTCTCTTCTCTTCTCTACTCCACTCTTCTCTACTCTACTGTTCTCTTCTCTACTCTTCTCTTCTCTACTCCACTCTTCTCTACTCTTCTCTACTCTACTGTTCTCTTCTCTACTCTATTGTTCTCTTCTCTACTCATTTCTTCTCTACTCATCTCTTCTCTACTCTTCTCTTCTGTTCTCTACTGTACTCTTCTTTTCTCTACTCTTCTCTACCCTTCTCTTTATTTCTCTTTTCTTCTCTTCTCATCTCTTTTCTCATTTCTACTCTTCTCTATTCTACTCTTCTGTATGCTTCTCGTATTTCTCTACTCTAATCATCAATTAGAGAAGAGTAATTGCCTGAAATGATACAATAGGAGCGCGTACACTGCTCGCTGGCCGTTTACCTAAACTTGGTATTCACAATGTGGGCGGAGCTCTATTCAAACTCAATGAATTTGAATGAAGATCTGCAGATCAGGTGTGTATATGAGAGCTGTATCACATCATTACACAGATATACTGCAGCGGCGGAGGAGCTACTATAGACCTGTACACTTACGGAGCTCTGCGCTTCACTCGGCTGATAACACTTGGAGTATCACTACGCTGTTTCTTCAGAGACACAACCTCTGAATTATCCAAAGCTCTGATGTTCTGATCTCACACAAGGCTAAAGTTGTGCCTCCTATTCACCAGCTTCTTGTTGGAATTCTCCTGTTCCACCTTAAATGGTGCAGCAGGACTTTCCCACACAGTAGACCAGAGAGACCCTCTGCACTGAGTCCTACTGAACCGTGAAACAAACTGGACTTTGGGGGTCCGTGTACTGCTCACCTAGTGTGAGTACAACCTTAAGCAATGGCTTGTGGTCCAATCACAGATTGGGTGGATCCTACATGCTATATGTTCCAGACTGATGTAACAGGCCGAAAAGCAGTGTGTCTTTAAAGAACTGGTCCTGTGAGCAGCCGTAGGTCTCAGGGCTCTCCGTAAAAGACACAACAAACCAGAACAAGACAAAACAAACTATGTCTGCGGTTGGAGAGTGCGGCTCACGTGTTGGTGCTCGCTCGTCTACACTGCCTACTTTTAATTTTACTCAGTAGTTTTTCTACATATTAATAAAGCAGTGTATAAGAATATGAACGAAGCTCATGTTAAATAAAAAGGAGAGAGAATAACTGTGTAGTTGAAATACCTCCACTGGCCTGTCGTGAGAAACAGGTGCTGCTGACCCTGAAATAAAGCCCTTTAGTGACCGTTCCTAAATCTACAGCATGTCTAATCTCATTATCACCCAATCCTCTTAACCGGAGGGCTACAAACCTTCCTCACTGTCGTCTACAGGTGGAGCTCTTCTCTTCTCTACTCTTCTCTTTTACTCTACTCTTCTCTACTCTTCTCTACTCTACTGTTCTCTTCTCTACTCCTCTCTACTCCACTCTTCTCTACTCTTCTCTACTCTTCTCTTTTACTCTACTCTTCTCTACTCTTCTCTACTCTACTGTTCTCTTCTCTACTCCTCTCTACTCCACTCTTCTCTACTCTTCTCTTCTCTACTCTTCTCTACTCTTCTGTTCTCTTTTACTCTACTCTTCTCTACTCTACTGTTCTCTTCTCTACTCCTCTCTACTCCACTCTTCTCTACTCTTCTCTTCTCTACTCTTCTCTTCTTTACTCTACTGTTCTCTGCTCTACTCCTCTCTACTCTTCTCTACTGTTCTCTTCTCTACTCTACTGTTCTCTTCTCTACTCTTCTCTTCTCTACTGTACTGTTCTCTTCTCTACTCTTCTCTTCTCTACTCTACTGTTCTCTTCTCTACTCTTCTCTACTCTTCTCTTTATTTCTCTTTTCTTCTCTTCTTTACTCTTCTCTACTCTACTGTTCTCTTCTCTACTCTTCTCTACTTTTCTCTTTATTTCTCTTTTCTTCTCTTCTTTACTCTTCTCTACTCTACTGTTCTCTTCTCTACTCTTCTCTACTCTTCTCTTTATTTCTCTTTTCTTCTCTTCTTTACTCTTCTCTACTCTACTGTTCTCTTCTCTACTCTTCTCTACTTTTCTCTTTATTTCTCTTTTCTTCTCTTCTTTACTCTTCTCTACTCTACTGTTCTCTTCTCTACTCTTCTCTACTTTTCTCTTTATTTCTCTTTTCTTCTCTTCTTTACTCTTCTCTACTCTACTGTTCTCTTCTCTACTCTTCTCTTCTCTACTCCACTCTTCTCTACTCTATTGTTCTCTTCTCTACTCTTCTCTACCCTTCTCTTTATTTCTCTTTTCTTCTCTTCTTTACTCTTCTCTTTTACTCTACTCTACTCTTCTCTACTCTACTCTACTGTTCTCTTCTCTACTCTTCTCTACTCTACTCTTCTCTACTCTTCTCTACTCTACTCTTCTCTACTCCACTCTTCTCTGTTCTAGTCACCCTTTCTCTACTCATCCCTTATCTACTCTACTCTTCCGTTCTCTACTGTACTCTTCTCTTCTCTACTCTTCTCTACACTTCTCTTTATTTCTCTTTTATTCTCTTCTCATCTCTTCTCTAGTCTACTCTTCTGTGTGCTTCTCGTATTTCTCTACTCTAATCATCAATTCTCTACACTTTTCTCTTCTCTACGCATCTCTTCTCTACTCTACTCTAATCATCAATTCTGTACTTTTCTCTACTCTACTTATCTCTACTCTTCTCTTTTCTCTACTCATCTCTACTCTTCTCCTCTCTACCCTACTCATTTCTTCTCTACTCTACTCATTTCTTCTCTACTCTACTCATCTCTACTCTTCTCTTCTCTACTCATCTCTGCTCTTTTCTTCTCTACTCCATTCATCCCTTCTCTTCTCTACTCTACTCATTTTTTCTTCTTTTTCTACTCTTCCTTACTCTACTCCTCTCTTCTTTTCTCTTTTCTGCACTTTTTTTCCTCCACTGTTCTCTTTGCTTCTCTTATTTACTCTTTCACTGTGCACCATAAAGCTACCAGCCACATATACTCTTCTTCTTTTCTCCTCTCTTCTCCCCTGTCCTCTTCTCTTCTTTACTCCATTCTACTCTTCTTTTCTGGTTCTCTTTCATCTTGTATTTTTCCTGTCCTCCATGTCTTCTTTTTGCTTTTCTCCTTTTTCTTATTTGTGTCTACTCTCATTCCCTTTCTGTCTTCTCATCTCTTCACTCCTCCTCTTATGTTTCTCTTATTTTCTTCTTTTTTTCTTCTCATTTTCTCCTTTTTTTAGTCTTCTCTCCCTTTTCTGTTTTCACATGCTTTTCCATTTACTTTTTCTATCTTCAATCTTCTTTACTGTTTATTTCTCTTCCTTTCTTCTCTTCCTTTCTCTTCTGTTCTCTGCTGTGTGCTCATCTCATCTCATCTCTACATCATTTTGAGTAAAGTACTCAAGTACTCTACTCAGTACTGAGGAATGAGTCTTGACACCCCTCTTTTTGTCTGCAGCTCAAAAGCTGACCAGTGACCAGTGCTGGGCCCTGTTGCTGCAGCGTGTCTGTATGTTTTTCTGGTTTATTTTTATGCTCTTGTGGTTCAGCAGCTACAACCAACCACTCCAGCTCAGCCTCCTTTCAGCGTGATTACACACAGAACCACACTAATCACAGAATCGGCCTAAACGCAGCGCTGATGAGGCGACACCCTCTGCTCCGCTGATGCTGGCTCAATCACTGCTCAAGGGCTTCTGATAGGGCCTCCAGCTACCTGCCCAGAATAGCATGAAGCAAATTAGATGGAGGAGTGTGAGGAGGAATTCCTCTGTCGTTTTTATTCAGCTGTAGGGCAGCACAGTATAGACAGAACACCAGATACCTATTACAGTTGGGATGCACCTTAAAATATACAAACTAAATTCCAAAAAATGTGGACAGTATATTAAATACAAATAAAAACACAAAGCAGTGATTTCAAATCCACTCTGAGCTCTGATTCAAACCAACACAAATACAACTTAATTAATCTTTTATACTTATTGTAGTTTTTAAATATACAGAATAATATAAAAACAGGTGATACAGTAATAACCAGTCCTTTATATCTATCTATCTATCTATCTATCTATCTATCTATCTATCTATCTATCTATCTATCTATCTATCTATCTATCCCTTAGTATATCTATCTATCTATCTATCTATCTATCTATCTATCTATCTATCTATCTATCTATCTATCTATCTATCTATCTATCTATCTATCTGTCTATCTATCTATCCCTCAGTTTAACTGTATTACTATCTAATTATCCATCTATCTATCCCTTAGTATATCTATCTATCTATCTATCTATCTATCTATCTATCTATCCCTTAGTATATCTATCTATCTATCTATCTATCTATCTATCTATCTATCTATCTATCTATCTATCCCTTAGTATATCTATCTATCTATCTATCTATCTATCTATCTATCTATCTATCTATCTATCTATCTATCTATCTATCTATCTATCTATCCCTTAGTATATCTATCTATCTATCTATCTATCTATCTATCTATCTATCTATCTATCTATCTATCTATCTATCGCTGTCAGTATATCTATCTATCTATCGCTGTCAGTATATCTATCTATCTATCTATCTATCGCTGTCAGTATATCTATCTATCTATCTATCTATCTATCTATCTATCGCTGTCAGTATATTTATCTATCTATCTATCTACTGTACTTATACAGTTCAAGAAGTTTTTTTTTACACACATCAATGTGTTTATTTAATCCTTTCCAAGCTTCTCCTAAACAACCCAGTATTATTATCAGTTCTCATCTAATACCTGCTTTGACTGCTCAGTACTTCATTAAGCTAAATCAAGATTTGCTGCTGAAGGAACTGAATACATTCATACAATGTCTGGGGCGTCCAGGAGAAATCTGGAACTACACTTCTTCAAACTGGAGCTCAAGATCTGATCTACTTCTCTCACAATAAGATATTCATGTTACTCTGTATTGTATGTATGATTATTTACATCTGTTCTAATCAGATCTGGTGGTGAAAATACATTTATTGATCAGATAAAGGCTTTTAAAGGGTCAGCTTATAGGTGCCTCAGACTTTTGCACAGTACTGTGTAGCCAAAGAATATATAGGATATAAATGGATGTATAGATGTTTCTTAAACACACAGTAACAGTAATAGAAGAGTCATAGAAGAAATATAGTTGAGACACAGGTAGGGAATCCTGGTTGTGAGTCTACTTGTGCATCTGACTTTAAGTTATATGCAAAAATGACCTTACTTTTATTTATCAACAAGGAATTTCAACGTTAGCCATTAAACACTGATTGAGAGCAGTTACACTTATTTCTAATACATAATGCATATTAACTGAATCTGACAGATTTTTACCTTTAGGTCAGATAACTGAGCATCAACATACGCTCTGCAGTCTCTAAGTATGAATCTACAAGGGAGGGGTTTCTAATAAAGGGGCCGGGTCACATACATTCAGCCCACATCCAGCGCTGTAACTCAGTGTGGATCAAACACTGGGAGCCGGGTCTCAATACCCTCCTGCGTTTTCATGCGTGCGTTCTTGTTTTGTTCGCCGTGTCTCCTGCAGCCCCGCGGTTTTATTAGACTAATTGGATTATGTGCCACAGGAGCACGCCGGCAGACGCCGAGCAAACCCAGCTAATAAAATGTGCGCTGAAATTAGCCATATCGTTTGCACGGGAAGATTAAAAGAGATTAGGGCTGAATGAAGTGAGCGCGGCCCCACCGGTGTTTCAGGGACTGCGCTCTGTAAACACGCCGTCATCTGTTGCTATTTACTGAACAGGAAGTGTCTTACTGACGAGCTGTGATGACATTAACCAGTGAAGGAGCTGCAAACACGCTCTGATCAAATACAGCGCAGTGATGACGTCAGAGACGGTAACTCATTACCCCCATAGCTGGAGGGGGGGGTCTCATACACACACCTCCAAAGTTACACAGGTCTATCTATCTATCTATCTATCTATCTATCTATCTATCTATCTATCTATCCCTCAGTATAACTATCTATCGCTGTCAGTATATCTATCTATCTATCTATCTATCTATCTATCTATCTATCTATCTATCTATCTATCTATCCCTCAGTATAACTATCTATCACTGTCAGTATATCTATCTATCACTGACAGTATATCTATCTATCTATCTATCTATCTATCTATCTATCTATCTATCTATCTATCTATCTATCTATCTATCTATCTATCCCTCAGTATAACTATCTATCGCTGTCAGTATATCTATCTATCTAACTTCTCCTGAGAGGTTTCATACACACTCCACTATCTATCACTGTCAGTATATCTATCTATCACTGACAGTATATCTATCTATCTATCTATCTATCTATCTATCTATCTATCTATCTATCTATCTATCTATCTATCCCTCAGTATAACTATCTATCTATCTATCTATCCCTCAGTATAACCATCTATCTATCGCTGTCAGTATATCTATCTATCTATCTATCTATCTATCTATCTATCTATCTATCTATCTATCTACCTATCTATCTATCTATCTATCTATCAGCGATCAACCTAACATGTGTGTTTGGGCGCGAAGGGCTTGAGGTACAGATCAGGATCAGAACGGTTTTGAAGCTGTTATTTTAAGGTAGAATTGTTACATTTGTAGCTTTAAAGCTTTAATCTTTAAGAGGTTGATGAGAAGATCACTCTTGTTTTTTCAGATCTGAGAACATCCACAGGTGTTTCTGTGCATCCTTTCACCCCGAGAAGGCACCTCAGCTCTATGGGTTGGAAAGGATGTGTAGCTAAAAAAATACAAAAGGAAATAGACAAAAAAGAACATTTGATGTTAACACTGAAACCAGAACAAGGTTTTATGGACTATTCGCCAAGAAATAGGTCCCACCAGCTTTATTGGTTGTTTCCTCCATCATAATCATATTAGCAGTTAATACGCAAGTCCTACCCAATGGGAGAGCTCGCCTGGCTGTATATGCCTGGACACCACAGAGAATAATATTCTAATAGAACTAAATTCAAGAGTTGTCTTCTCTGTAGGTCTTCACTGAAGGCCTAAAAGGCCCTGAGGGTTCTCCGCTGCAAGAGAATTTCTAATGCTGTGGACGTGTCCTAACATCCTACAGTAGGGTGAGAGCTAACAAATATCTCTAAAATAGTGACTTTACAGGAGAGAACAAAAACCTTCTTTATTTTCAATGTAAGTCAATGTTGAGAGGTTTTATCTATCTATTGTCTTCCTCTCTATCCCACTAGTCGGGGTGACGGGGGGCTGAAGCCAATCTAGCATCATCAGGGTACACCATGGTTGCATGGCCAACACACACTCACGCACACACTCACACCTACAGGCAGTTTAGAGTGAGCAATCAACCTAACATGCATGTGTTTGGACTGTGGGAGGAAACCGGAGTACCCACTCAAGCACAGGGAGAACATACACACTACACACAGAACCACCCGGACCGGGAATCCCACCCAGATCATCTTACTGTGAGGAGACAGTGCTGACCGCTACACCACCGTGCTGCCCTTAGTGATTTTGGAGCATTTCTATTGGTCCATTCAGCCCATTTTGAATACAATTGTTTGTGTGATGTCACAAGAACCAGCTTGTTGCCATATATTCAAGCAGCTTAGCCCCGCCCAGTGGCACTGAAGTTATAAGGAGTGTTTCAGTGCTTTTTGAAGGTGCAGCCAATCACAGCACAGCTATTTCAGTTTCAAATGTTGTCTTGACTACATAAATCCATACAAATATTAATGCCCCCTCAGCACCCCCATATCCCGCATCCCTGTTTAGCATAATCCTGTCAGCAGCAAGCCTTCGGTAGCAGTAAGACCCGACTGCCAGAGGACTCGGCTCAGGCTAATTCAGTCCTGCTGCACGGTGTGTGATGGAGATTTAATTACACACTCACGCAGTCAGTGCCTGAGGAGACCCCCAGCACACACACACACACACACAAACGCAAGCACGCTTAGGAGAAGCAATGGATTTTCTTTTTAACAGAATGTGCTCAAAGTTCTAGGTTAGTGTTGATTGTATACAGTAAATTAGTCAGTATGTAAACAGCTTGTAGCAGATGTGTCACATTTGCTCGTCTTTATGTGCCTTTAGCTGAATTTAAAATTAAACTTCAGAAAGACTCCGCCTCTCTGGGGATCCGTTCTTAATTATGTTACTGACGAGCTGCCAATTAGCCCAGTTATCAATATCAATTATAGGGTTCAAACGAAGTGCTCATCATTGCATTCTGTTTTCAGAGAGAATGCAACTAAAGAACTTTCTCAGAAGCAGTCAAAATGATGCAAATAGGACTTACTATCTCACAATTCTGACTTACTATCTCAAAAATATGACTTACTATCTCATAATTCTGACTTACTATCTCAAAAATATGACTTACTATCTCACAATCATGACAAACTATCTTATATGTCTGACTTACTATCTGAATTATGACTTCCTATCCCACAATTATGACTCAATCTCTCACAATTGACTTAATATCTCACAACTAAGATCCACTATCTCATAATTCTGACTTACTATCTCAAAAATATGACTTACTATCTCACAATTATGACATACTATCTTATATATCGTTGCTGTCCAATGAAAAACAAGTATCTCCAAAAGTGCAACTTTGCAGGAGAGACCAAAAACATACTTTACTTTCAATGTAAGTCAATAGAACCAGAATTTTTTCCAAGCTATTTTGGAGCACTCCTATTGGTCCATTCATCATGAAATTATCACACATGTAAATGACCATTGGTGTGTTCAAATGATGTAGAAAACTAAAAATCTACAAAAATGGAGATACATGTTTTTCATTGGACAGTGACTATATCTAACTTTCATATCTGAATTATGTCTTACTATCCCACAATTATGACTCACAATTGACTTAATATCTCACAACTAAGATCTACTGTCTCATAATTCTGACCTACTATGTCATACTTCCGACTTGCTATCTCACAATTATGGCATACTATCTCGTATATCTGACTTACTATCTCAAGCATGGCTCACTATCCCACAATTGATTTATTGTCTCACAATTGGCTTAATATCTCCCAACTAAGATCTACTATCTCATAATACTGACTTACTCTGTCATACATCTGACTTACTATCTCATATATCTGACTTACTATCTTTTATATCTGACTTACTATCTCAAGCATGGCTTACTATCCCACAATTGACTTAATGTCTCACAATTGGCTTAATATCTCACAACTAAGATCTACTGTCTCATAATTCTGACCTACTATGTCATACTTCCGACTTGCTATCTCACAATTATGGCATACTATCTCGTATATCTGACTTACTATCTTAAGCATGGCTTACTATCCCACATTTATGACTTAATGCCTCACAATTTACTTAATATCTCACAACTAATATCTACTATCTCATAATTATGACTTACTCTGTCATACCTCTGACTATCTCATAAATATGATTTATTTTTTCATAGGTCTGACTTACTATCTCACAAACATGACTTAATATTTCTCAGTTATGGCTCAATATCTCAAATTCTGACTTACTATCTCCTAATTATAACTTGCTTTTCACACAATTATGAATTACTATCTCAACTATGATCAGCTCATAAAAATGTCTTAGTAATGAAACCTCATAGTTCTCACCTCATAACTCTAATTCTATTATCTCATACAACTCTATATCTCATAATTATGACTTAAGATTTCATAATTACAACTCAGTTTAAGATCTTATAGTAATGACTTACTATGTAATAATAATGATAAGTCATTGTTATGAGATGTTTAAGCCCAGTTTAAGCTGGATGGGTTTACCTGGGAAGGTGCTGTAATTTGAATGATTACAAACGGTCCATTATTAATATCCAGTAGGAATCTGCCATGTTCATCTATTTTTTTACAAACCTGCTATGTATTTATCGCGAATAATGAATTAACTTCTATAATTCGCTGATAGTATTTTAAACTGACATCACAGTAATATCATATTTAAACCTGGTAATATATAAAGGCACCTCTATTTTATTTCTCTTTTTATTGCAGTCTAAAACAAGACTAACGGCGAAAACAGTGACTCAGTTCCTTCATCCTCAAGCTCATAACGAGAGTTCTGAACATTTTGATGATTGCTAAATTAAAAACCACTTAATCAAACCACATGTTGAATAATGCGGACGTCAGCATCCATATGTTGATGAGTCTGAGCTGTTTGGGGTAATTTGGGGATGTAACACAGATCTTGTATCTGAGTCAAATCATGCACAAAATATATTATCAGACATCACTTAGTAAATCTAATCCAACTCAAATTATGACACAGTAAGTTATTATTATTGAGCTACTAAGTCAAAATGATGATAAACTAAGTGAACATTATGGAATGGGATCACACTATATATATATATATATATATATATATATATATATATATATATATATATATATATATATATATATATATATAGTGTAGATCTTAGTTGTGAGATATTAAGTCAGTTATGAGTCAGTAAGTCATAATTGTGGGATAGTAAGTCATAATTCAGATAGTAAGTCATATTTGAGATAGTAAGTCAGAAGTATGCCAGTGTAAGTCACTATTATGAGATAGTAGATCTTAGTTGTAAGATATAAAGCCAATAGTGAGAGACTGAGTCATAATTGTGGGACAGTAAGTCATAATTCAGATAGTAAGTCAGATATATAAAATAGTAAGTCATATTTATGAGATAGTAAGCCAGATTTATGAGATAGTAGATCTTAGTTGTGAGATATTAAGTCAATTGTGACAGATTGAGTCATAATTGTGGGATAGTAAGTCATAATTCAGATAGTGAGTCCGATGTATACGATAGTTTGTCATAATTGCGAGATAGTAAGTCATATTATGAGATAGTAAGTCAGAATTATGGCATATTGAGTCATATTTGTATCATTTTGACTGCTTCTGAGAAAGTTCTTTAGTGGCATTCTCTCTGAAAACAGAATGCAATGATGAGCACATCGTTTGAACCCTATATTTTATTTAATAACTGGGCTAATTAACAGCAGCTAGTCAGTAACATAATTAAGAAAGGAATCCCAGAGAGTTTCACTTTAAATTCAGCTAAAGGCACATAAAGATGAGCAAATGTGACACAGCTGCTACAAGCTGTTTACATACTCACTATTGTGTCTGTGTATAACTTTATTCAAAACCAGCCACACTTTAAGGACAGCCATTTCAGACATGCTAGTCATTTCTCATGTTTTTGAGGAGATCAGATATGAGATAATCTACTGGCACAGAGAAGGAGAAAATCAAAGACAATAAGTATTTTGAAAACTGGAGGAGTTTTCACAGCTACAGAGAAAATGGGACTCCAAACAACCACCTGGAACATGTGGTAGATCACCAAAACTCTCTCAATCAGAAAAACAGATCAATTCAAAGGATTTGTCCTTGGGAATGAGAACATCAACGGGTGTCTCCTTCCACCGTGAGAAGACACTTCAACTCTATGGGTCCGACAGGACGTGTAGCTGTTCAAGGAGCTCCTCACTGAGAAAAGGAGATACAGACACATCAAACAAAGAAGAAGCTACTGATGTTCTCAGAACAATGGACCGAGTCCAGAACCTCAACATCACTGAATGTGGTTTAGCATTTTTTGGATGGTGTGAGGCAGAAAATATAAAACCAGCTTCTAAGACTGAACTTTGGAGGTGAGTCTCTCTGAGGAACTGAAAGTGAGTCCTCCTGAAAATACTATGCACTGTATATTAGATTAGATTTAGATGTTGAGGCTTCTGTGTCACTGTCTGCTGAAGCATTTTAATACTGAAAAGAAAATTCAGTAAATAAAGATTTTGTATGTGTTTCTATGTGATGCACAAAAAACACACTCACTGTCTTGATGACCTTTTTGACCTTGTCGTTGCTGTGACCTCCCCTCAGCTGTCCTTGACCTCCTTACTGTGGAGCTCTCACACTGCTGCAGCATGATTTATTCACCAGCCTCGCTTTGTCTCCAACACACCCACACCCACAATGCAGTGCATGGCGTCCCCCCAGGGGTGCGCATGCACCCATACACAGCCCCCTCCCCCCTCCTCCCTCAGCAGTGGCTGCTGTTTGTATTTCATTAGCCGGACTCGGGCAGCCTGCATATAACACGCACATCCATGGAAACACACTCATATACACACATAAACACATAAATATATAAACATATAAACACATAAACATATAAAAGTGTCACACATATCTGTATGTGGAGAGTGTGCTGTTTGCATGGACCGTTGTTTGCATCTCATTACTGCAGGTCAGGGTTGGGAGTTTAGACGCCTCCACACGCAGACGTCACTGTGTTTGCATTTCATTTGCCTGGAAAGTCAGAGAGAAACACACTGCTGCTGATTCCGATCCACAGTAAACAACAGGTACAGCATGATTTACTATATTCGATTTAATTCTGACTCATTAAACGATTCAGTGCATCATGAAATCTCAGGTTCTCCCCAGTTTGACTAAATCAGAAGATTCAGGTTTAATACAGGTGAGTGTGTCTCATCACGACTGAGTATAAGACTAATCTGAGGAGGAGGACTAAGCAAATCTCTGGCCTCAGGGTCCTTTGATTCAAATATGGAACTCTAGGAAATGATTCAGAGCAGCATTAAATGTCCAGTGAGTAGACGTAAAAGGTAGGTGTTTTTAATATAGTGGTCAGTGAGTGGAAGTACAGGGTAGGTGTTTCTAGTATAGTGGCCAGTAAGTGGAAGTACAAGTTAGGTGCTTCTAATATAGTGGCCAGTGAGTGGAAGTACAGGGTAGGTGTTTCTAGTATAGTGGCCAGTGAGTGGAAGTACAGGGTAGGTGTTTCTAGTATAGTGGCCAGTGAGTGGAAGTACAAGTTAGGTGCTTCTAATATAGTGGCCAGTGAGTGGAAGTACAGGGTAAGTGTTTCTAATAAAGTGGCCAGTGAGTGGAAGTACAGGGTAGGTGTTTCTAGTATAGTGGCCAGTGAGTGGAAGTACACGGTAGGTGTTTCTAATAAAGTGGCCAGTGAGTGGAAGTACAGGGTAGGTGTTTCTACTATAGTGGCCAGTGAGTGGAAGTACAGGGTAGGTGTTTCTAATATAGTGGCCAGTGAGTGGAAGTACAGGGTAGGTGTTTCTACTATAGTGGCCAGTGAGTGGAAGTACAGGGTAGGTGTTTCTAATATAGTGGCCAGTGAGTGGAAGTACAGGGTAGGTGTTTCTAGTATAGTGGCCAGTGAGTGGAAGTACACGGTAGGTGTTTCTAATAAAGTGGCCAGTGAGTGGAAGTGGAAGTGGAAGTACAGGGTAGGTAGTGGCCAGTGAGTGGAAGTACAGGGTAGGTGTTTCTACTATAGTGGCCAGTGAGTGGAAGTACAGGGTAGGTGTTTCTACTATAGTGGCCAGTGAGTGGAAGTACAGGGTAGGTGTTTCTACTATAGTGGCCAGTGAGTGGAAGTACAGGGTAGGTGTTTCTAATAAAGTGGCCAGTGAGTGGAAGTACAGGGTAGGTGTTTCTAATAAAGTGGCCAGTGAGTGGAAGTACAGGGTAGGTGTTTCTAATAAAGTGGCCAGTGAGTGGAAGTACAGGGTAGGTGTTTCTAATATAGTGGCCAGTGAGTTATAATGTAAGACCTCACTCTTAACCCAACAGAAGGTGTAGGACTACTGACGGCAGTGTTTGGTGTTAGTTGTGAGTGCAGGGCTCTACTTTTCTTTCTGCTGGAGGTTCTGTTATTGTCCTGGTCTCTGTTGGGAGGAAGTTCTGTACTGGTGGTGGAAGTTTGAGGAGCGAGCGCTCTGTCACTGTTAATCTGTAACATGAATACCGATTAGAGTCTCTGATTCCTCGCTCTCACACACGCGCACGCCGAGAACATCCCTGCCAATCTCGCGTCTGGCAGCGACACTGACGTTTGTCAGACAGGTGACAGTAATGAGCAGAGACGTTTCCTGCTGTTGCTCCTGGCGACAGAAACCTGAAGGAAGGGTGTATATATTTAAACGCTGTCCTGGTTTTTAAAGTAGAACAGCAGACCTGCTTCGAGAAACAGTGGAGAAATAACTGGCCTTTGATTACACAGAGAAGTAAAACTCTAAGACCTTCCTGTTATCTGACCAGTCAATGGGTTCCAGTGCAGTTTCACTATGATATGGACTAAGACTGTAGGTTTCTATTAAAGTGGCCAGTGAGTGGAAATACAAGGTTGGTGTTTCTAATAAAGTGGCCAGTAAATGGAAATACAAGGTTGGTATTTCTAATAAAGTGGACAATAAATGGAAATACAAGGTTGGTGTTTCTAATAAAGTGGCCAGTAAATGGAAATACAAGGTTGGTGTTTCTAATAAAGTGGCCAGTAAGTAGAAGTACAAGGTTGGTGTTTTTTTTAATAAAGTGGCCAGTAAGCAAAAATACAAGGTTGGTGTTTCTAATAAAGTGGCCAGTAAGTAAAAATACAAGGTTGGTGTTTCTATTAAAGTGGCCAGTGAGTGGAAATACAAGGTTGGTGTTTCTAATAAAGTGGCCAGTAAGTGAAAATACAAGGTTGGTGTTTTTAATAAAGTGGCCAGTAAGTGACAATACAATGTTGGTGTTTCTAATAAAGTGGCCAGTAAGCGAAAATACAAGGTTGGTGTTTCTAATAAAGTGGCCAGTAAGTGAAAATACAAGGTTGGTGTTTCTAATAAAGTGGCCAGTAAGTGAAAATACAAGGTTGGTGTTTTTAATAAAGTGGACAGTGAGTGGAAATACAAGGTACATGTTTCTAATAAAGTGGCCAGTTTGTGGAAGTACAAGGTAGGTGTTTCTAATAAAGTGGCCAGTGAGTAAAAATACAAGGTTGGTGATTCTAATAAGTGACCAGTAAGTGACAATACAACCTTGGTGTTTCTAATAAAGTGGCCAGTAAGTGAAAATACAAGGTTGGTGTTTTTAATAAAGTGGCCAGTAAGTGAAAATACAAGGTTGGTGTTTTTAATAAAGTGGCCAGTGAGTGGAAATACAAGGTTGGTGTTTTTAATAAAGTGGCCAGTGAGTAAAAATACAAGGTTGGTGTTTTTAATAAGTGACCAGTAAGTGACAATACAACGTTGGTGTTTCTAATAAGTGACCAGTAAGTGACAATACAACGTTGGTGTTTCTAATAAAGTGGCCAGTAAGTGAAAATACAAGAATGGTGTTTTTAATAAAGTGGACAGTGAGTGGAAATACAAGGTACGTGTTTCTAATAAAGTGGCCAGTGAGTGGAAATACAAGGTACGTGTTTCTAATAAGGTGGCCAGTTTGTGGAAGTACAAGGTAGGTGTTTCTAATAAAGTGGCCAGTGAGTAAAAATACAAGGTTGGTGATTCTAATAAAGTGGCCAGTGAGCATTTAAATTATTTTCAAAGACAATAATCTTTTATCTACTCAGTAAACACTTTATTATTTAAATATTAAACAGTATTAATAGAGTAAGCAATGCTTTTACATACATCAGTGTGTTTATTAACCCTTTCCAAGCTTCTCCTTCTATAAACAACCCAGTATTATTTTCAGTTCTCATCTAATACCTGCTTTGACTGCTCAGTACTTCGTTAAGCTAAATCAAGATTGCTGCTGAAGGAACTGAACACATTCATACAATGTCTGGGGCGTCCAGGAGAAATCTGGAACTACACTTCTTCAAACTGGAGCTCAAGATCTGATCTACTTCTCTCACAATAAGATATTCATGTTACTTTGTATTGTATGTATGATTATTTACATCTGTTCTAATCAGATCTGGTGTTCTTACTGCTGAACATACATTAATTGATCAGATAAAGACTTTTAAACTATCAGTTTAGGTGTTTAAGGCATTGGCAGTAGTGTATAGTGACCTGTGGAGTTTGGCTTTATGTTGCTTGTTGCAAAGCATTATCTTCTTCTGCAGTTTTATTTATGCCATCACCAGCAATTAGTCAACATGAAGTCAACATTCACAAACAATCATGCAACGTCTAGTTTTTGCTGTCAATGCTGGTTCAGCTAAAAACCAATATCCAGTGGTTTTGTTTGTGGTTAAACTCTTGATTTTTGAGATTATAATGGTGTATATCATTGTGGTGCATCAGTGGTGCTGACATTAGTCAGATATCAACTTGCATTAAATACTTACCAGCAATCAGTCTGACAAGCCGTATTATGTGTATTATGTGTATTATCTTTATTCAACAAACAAATAATGAGTTTCAGTCCAGAATCTTTCAGTAAACCCTCTTTGTGGGCCTCTTGCTACAACCCCACCCTGGTTGTAGCTGATGTTTGTGCGTGTAACGTCTCCTCTGAACAGTCCGTAAACATTATGGATCGTGAACCGGTCCCAGGGCACTCAGGCTCAGACTCTGCTCTTCTAAACTGAACTCCTCCGGGACTCCAGCCCGTATTTCACTCCATTGATTCTGCTTCTGCACACGGACCAGATCAATATTTCAATTGGATGAGCTGTATGGGCTTCTCTGGCTAATACAGCGCCACTTCGTCTTGGATCCAATACAAAACAACAATAACAACAACAACAATAATAATAATAATTTCTAACGCTGTAGCATGAAAATTAAAAAAGAAAAGAATAAAAAATACTTAAAATATATTCATAAAAATGTTGATCAACCCTGGAAAATGCTTAAAAACTAAATTCAAATTTATTTATAAAACCTACAGAAGCTTTTTGAAGTAATGTTTTATAAATGAATATGATTGCTGTATATATGTATATATATATATATATATATATATATATATATATATATATATATATATGTATATATATGTATAAATACATATATATATAATATATATATATATATGTATATATATGTATGTATGTATGTATATATGTATATATATGTATGTATATATGTATGTGTGTATGTACGTATGTATATATATATATGTATGTATGTGTGTATATATGTATGTATATATGTATGTATGTATATATGTCTGTATGTATGTATGTATTTATGCAGGGAAAGGCACAACCCATCACACTGGCCATATGTGCTACGGGGAGGTAGGACTCGAGTAGAGAATGTGATTTAACTGCACCTCTAGGTTAATGAGACATCAGGGTTTTTTTCAGAAGGGATCAAATTATTGGTGGGGACAATTCAGTAATCATTGGATATTGGTGGGGACACATCACTTCCATCCATGCTAATTCCACACCCTTGATTCTCACTGCTTATTTGCATCATTTAAACCCTGTTAGTGCGCCTGACCTATGTAGATGAGCTCTGTTCTGATTGGCTACCATGTATCATGCCTGCTTCAAACAACAGGAAACCTCACAGGACCACCACAGAGCAGGTACTACTTGGGTGGTGAATCATTCTCAGCACTGTAGTGACACTGACATGGTGGAGGTGTGTTAGCTAGTGTGTTGTAGTGAATATTTCTTACATACTATGGCGTCTGTTGAAAGCTTGTTTATACAGATGGCCACACTGATCGCTACAGAGGTTACGGAAACTTTATGGTCCAGTAAATCCCATAATTTATGGCAGGAACCCCCAAGAACGCTGCCCCAGTCCAGGAGATAACGACTTGGCCAGACAATACATGGAGCCAAAACCAGGGTAGACCTTGTTTTAAGAGCTCCTAAGCGAACGTCTGTACTGCGGCATCCTCAAGAACAAAGCTTATACTCTGAACAGGTCTCCATCTTCATATTCATGGAGTGTTTAAACACCTCAAAGTCACTGCTGGACATAGCTGCATCTCATCAATCTTCAACTGTTGAGTATATAGAGGCAGAGTACACCACAGAGGAGTGAGGCGGCAGAGAAGAGACAAAAGACCGTGGATGAGTTTGAAGAGGCAGAAGACGTGAGCACGTTCCACATGAATTACGGGCCACAATGTTGGACCATGTTATCAATCAAACAATGGCCGAGGCTGGTGGAAGGCTGCGGCCGATTGTTGGGAGAACAACCGTGTCCTCAATTATTCAGACATACTCAGATGACCCTGCCGGCTGCCACAGACGCAGCACGTGAGGACACCTGCCGAGGAACGATAAAACAATCCAGCTATCCGGTGTGGCGTGGATGAGAACCTGTGGCCAGGCAGACAGGAGCACCAGGAGGCGTAGAAGGTGTAATTCCCCACACTGGTGTGCAGGGCTGTTGTCAATGTTTATAATTTAGATTTTGGATTTTTTTGATTTCCTTTACGCTAAACAGTCTTTCCTTTCTGTATCACAGTGACGCCATCTGGTCAACAACAAACTCCAACAGCATGAATGGGAATCCCGTCCAGTCTTATTAAATCAGTGTCCCACATACAGTAATGTGTAAGTTCGTGCTGTTGATAATGTAAAGAGGTTTTCTTCCAAGCATCTCTATTTGAAGCATCTCTATTGGTCTATTCATCATGAAACCCTTACAGGATATAAAGATGTATAAAGATATGATACCTAAGGATATAAAGCTTAGAGCTTTGGAGATATTTTTTTTTTCGTTGGACAGTTTTTTGTTTGTTTTTTGTTCAGTGGTGTGATTTGACTAAGTTTATTATTATGTAATTAAGTTTATTATGTAATTTGTGGCGTTATTGCTGAAGCATAGCCTTGTACAACTCAGGCTCACCACTATTATATATAGATTTTATGTTATTGTGTATTGATGTTCTCTTACTATAGTACCCAGCATGCAATGCACAAATACAGCATACAACTTCTGGGAATCCCTGTGATGTCAAGAAGAAGAAGAAGACTGCTAGCTGAACCACCAAGCTGATTAATCCAAGCCAGCACTAGTATTAACTTAGCCTTCAAATAATATCACAAGTAAGACAGAACTTCCATAGATAGATAGATAGATAGATAGATAGATAGATAGATAGATAGATAGATAGATAGATAGTTATACTGTGATAGATAGATAGATAGATAGATAGATAGATAGATAGATAGATAGATAGATAGACATGTATTACCTGGTTTTCTGCCTTAACTGATCATAAAACATGATCTGATCCACATCTAAGTCCCAGTGTGTTTAACACCACACAGACAATTATAATATTTTATGTCTGTATTGGACACATCCATTAAATATAATGACTTCAACATAAGCTAATTAGAGTCAGGAGTCTGCAAACCTAAAGTCCAATCAATGAAACGAGATTGGAGCGATGTGTAGAGCTACATTGACTTCAAACTTTTTGAGTTTTCATAAGAAGCATCTGCTGGTGTGAACCACGCCTCGCACAAAAGAGATCTTCGAAGAGCTACGATCTAGAATTGTTGATTTGTATAAAACTGGAAAGGGTCACAGAGTGATCTCCAACACTTTAGGTATTAACCATCCACAGTCAGACACACTGTCTACAAATGGAGACGATTTAGTACTGTGGCTACTCTCCCTAGAAGTTGGCACCATGCCAAATTGACTCCAAAGGCTCAATGCAGAATGCTCAGGTCCCAATACCCAAGGCCAAAAATATATATAAACATATATATATATATATATATATATATATATATATATATATATATATATATATATATATATATATATATATATATAACCAGACATATTCACATAAAGGTACAAGTATATATATATATATATATATATATATATATATATATATATATATATATATATATATATATATATATATATATATACATAGGACATTAGGACATTTAGAAGCAAGTTTAGCTTTTAGGCTGTCAGTCTTCTCATCAGATCAGTCATTTCTATCCGTTCTCTCACCTATAATAGAGACAGTACGTAAATAAGTTCCTCACAAACCACATCTAGCCAAAGGAGTTTTCCCAGCGTTTATTCCAGAAGATCCCACTCTGGAGATTAATGCAGCCCCTGTCGTAGGAAGTGAGCAACAGAATAGTAATAGTTAACTTTTTCATTTTGGCCTGAGTGTCCCTTAAACCACGTTTACATCAAGCTCCTCTATTCCAAAGACGTGAGGAAAAATTCCATTTCCCACGATACGAGTCCTTATAGACCCAGCGAGACTGACTGCTTTCACAGGAACGGTATTATGAGGCCGTCCATCATTGGCTCTCTTTGTCGTTGGCCCCTGTCTGCCAGCGGGAACATTAACAGCACACGCACACAGCTCGCCTCTGCTCTCCCAGCTTCCGCCGCGCTCCGCCGTATCTACATACTCGCTGTAATCGACATTTTCCATTCGGCAGGTTCTATATCTCCTCAGCCCCGCCGTTGCCATGGTAACAATCTCCGGGGCTCAGCTGGCGAGTTTAGCGCTGCCCCGTAGGCTGCTAACCTGCCAGACGCCTTTTAGGGGGCTATTTAATAAGGCAAATAATAAAGCGGGCCCTATTAAATAAGGCACCTTAATTATGAGCCCGGATCTGATTACAGCCCGGTCAATAACGCAGAGCAGATACGGTAAATTCATCCCGCTGTTCGAGACAGAGAGCTGCTCGATAAACACAAGGTGGCCGGGGCTCTCAGTGGCACTCAGAGGGGCAAAATTATGTACAAAAAGAGGCAAAAATATATAATGAACTGACTTTACTTTCACTGATATAACCACACCCACTCACCCAGCCTTCATACTGTCACTGATATAACCACACCCACTCACCCAGCCTTCATACTGTCACTGATATAACCACACCCACTTACCCAGCCTTCATACTGTCACTGATATAACCACACCCACTTACCCAGCCTTTATACTGTCACTGATATAACCACACCCACTTACCCAGCCTTCATACTGTCACTGATATGACCACACCCACTTACCCAGCCTTCACACTGTCACTGATATAACCACACCCACTTACCCAGCCTTCATACTGTCACTGATATGACCACACCCACTCACCCAGCCTTTATACTGTCACTGATATAACCACACCCACTCACCCAGCCTTTATACTGTCACTGATATAACCACACCCACTCACCCAGCCTTCATACTGTCACTGATATGACCACACCCACTCACCCAGCATTCATACTTTGTACTGATATAACCACACCCACTCACCCAGCATTCATACTTTGTACTGATATAACCATACCCACTCACCCAGCCTTTATACTGTCACTGATATAACCACACCCACTCACCCAGCCTTTATACTGTCACTGATATAACCACACCCACTCACCCAGCCTTTATACTGTCACTGATATAACCACACCCACTCACCCAGCCTTCATACTGTCACTGATATAACCACACCCACTCACCCAGCCTTCATACTTTGTACTGATATAACCACACCCACTCACCCAGCCTTCATACTTTGTACTGATATAACCACACCCACTCACCCAGCCTTCACACTGTCACTGATATAACCACACCCACTCACCCAGCCTTCATACTGTCACTGATATAACCACACCCACTCACCCAGCCTTCATACTTTCACTGATATAACCACACCCACTCACCCAGCCTTTATACTGTCACTGATATAACCACACCCACTCACCCAGCCTTCATACTTTCACTGATATAACCACACCCACTCACCCAGCCTTTATACTGTCACTGATATAACCACACCCACTCACCCAGCCTTCATACTGTCACTGATATAACCACACCCACTCACCCAGCCTTTATACTGTCACTGATATAACCACACCCACTCACCCAGCCTTCATACTGTCACTGATATAACCACACCCACTCACCAGCCTTTATACTGTCACTGATATAACCACACCCACTCACCCAGCCTTCATACTGTCACTGATATAACCACACCCACTCACCCAGCCTTCATACTGTCACTGATATAACCACACCCACTCACCCAGCCTTCATACTGTCACTGATATAACCACACCCACTCTCCCAGCCTTCATACTGTCACTGATATAACCACACCCACTCACCCAGCCTTCATACTTTCACTGATATAACCACACCCACTCACCCAGCCTTTATACTGTCACTGATATAACCACACCCACTCACCCAGCCTTCATACTTTCACTGATATAACCACACCCACTCACCCAGCCTTTATACTGTCACTGATATAACCACACCCACTCACCCAGCCTTCATACTGTCACTGATATAACCACACCCACTCACCCAGCCTTTATACTGTCACTGATATAACCACACCCACTCACCCAGCCTTCATACTGTCACTGATATAACCACACCCACTCACCCAGCCTTCATACTGTCACTGATATAACCACACCCCCTCACCCAGCCTTTATACTGTCACTGATATAACCACACCCACTCACCCAGCCTTCATACTGTCACTGATATAGCCACACCCACTCACCCAGCCTTCATACTGTCACTGATATAACCACACCCACTCACCCAGCCTTCATACTGTCACTGATATAACCACACCCACTCACCCAGCCTTCATACTGTCGCTGATATAACCACACCCACTCACCCAGCCTTTATACTGTCACTGATATAACCACACCCACTCACCCAGCCTTTATACTGTCACTGATATAACCACACCCACTCACCCAGCCTTCATACTGTCACTGATATAACCACACCCACTCACCCAGCCTTCATACTGTCACTGATATAACCACACCCATTCACCCAGCCTTCATACTGTCACTGATATAACCACACCCACTCACCCAGACTTCATACTTTGTACTGATAT
>CM038719.1:36568619-36618619 GCA_021613375.1 Megaleporinus macrocephalus | reverse complement strand
GCCTACAGAAGTTAAGCCCCACCCATTCAGCCTACACTCTACAGTTTAATCCCACCGAATCAGCCTTTAGCAATTTAGCTCAATTCATTCAGCCTACAGTCTACAGTTTAGCTCCACCCATTCAGCCTACAGCCGTTTAGCTCCACCCATTCAGCCTACAGCAGTTTAGCTCCACTCATTCAGCCTACAGTTTAGCTCCACCCATTCAGCCTACAGCTGTTTAGCTCCACCCATTCAGTCTATAGTCTACAGGTCAGCTCCATCTATTTAGCCTATAGCAATTAAACCCCACCCATTCAGCCTACAGTCTACAGTTTAACTCCACCCATTCAGCCTACAGTCTACAGTTTAGTCCCACCGAATCAGCCTTTAGCAGTTTAGCTCCACTCATTCAGCCTACAGTCTACAGTTTAGCTCCACCCATTCAGCCTACAGCAGTTTAGCTCCACTCATTCAGCCTACAGTTTAGCTCCACCCATTCAGCCTACAGCAGTTTAGCTCCACCCATCCAGCCTACAGCAGTTTATCTCCACCCATTCCGCCTACAGTCTACAGTTTAGTCCCACTGAATCAGCCTTTAGCAGTTTAGCTCCACCCATTCAGCCTACACTCTACAGTTTAATCCCACCGAATCAGCCTTTAGCAGTTTAGCTCAATTCATTCAGCCTACAGTCTACAGTTTAGCTCCACCCATTCAGCCTACAGCCGTTTAGCTCCACCCATTCAGCCTACAGCAGTTTAGCTCCACTCATTCAGCCTACAGTTTAGCTCCACCCATTCAGCCTACAGCTGTTTAGCTCCACCCATTCAGTCTATAGTCTACAGGTCAGCTCCATCTATTTAGCCTATAGCAATTAAACCCCACCCATTCAGCCTACAGTCTACAGTTTAACTCCACCCATTCAGCCTACAGTCTACAGTTTAGTCCCACCGAATCAGCCTTTAGCAGTTTAGCTCCACTCATTCAGCCTACAGTCTACAGTTTAGCTCCACCCATTCAGCCTACAGCAGTTTAGCTCCACTCATTCAGCCTACAGTTTAGCTCCACCCATTCAGCCTACAGCAGTTTAGCTCCACCCATCCAGCCTACAGCAGTTTATCTCCACCTATTCCGCCTACAGTCTACAGTTTAGTCCCACTGAATCAGCCTTTAGCAGTTTAGCTCCACCCATTCCTTGTTGTTCAACTAGTTAATACAAAACCTAATTTTATATGAATGTGAGCAAATAATTAGACGTCTAATAACACTACTAACAACGACTTCGCTCAGTGATTAATCAGTACATTATGGCTTTGATTATTGGGAAAAGTAAACCGCACCTATTTTTTTTATCACGAACATTTAAAAATACATGGTTTATTCCTCTTTTTGCACAGAGCTTGTTCAGACATGAACGCCCACCCTGTCTTCTATATCATACCAAGGGTGTAGAATTAGCATAGACTGAAGTGATGAGTCCCCACCAATATCCAGCGATTTCTGAATCGTCCCCACCAATAATTTGATCCCCTCTGAAAAAAAGACCCCAGTCAGTCAACATCTGATTAACCTAGAGGCTACGTTTGGTTGTTAGCAGCACCAAAACTGGAAGGAAAGCTTTTGGGTGGATTGTATGCCCTTGACTGACGGCACCTGAGTGGTGAACATGCTTTATGGTTCTGTATGTCTGACTTAACTGATAACCGGGCTGCTTCAGTGAGCTCGCAAACATCAAATCAAATCAAATCAGAGTTTATTTATCACATACACAGTCATACAACTATGCTTTGACACCTGTCTGCTCACCTGAAACAATAAGATAATATAGAATATCTGCAAAAATTGTAGTAATAATGTAGATAGGAGCAAGATGAAAACAAGATAGACAAGATAAAGTATGCTCTAAAACCATTGCCGTAGCAACCAGGGGGGATGGGAGGGACGTGTCCCACCCAATATCAGAAACAGGAGTTGTCCCACCCAAAAATTAAACCACAGAAAAAAACAGTTTTAAAAACTTTTATTTTATAATTCGCAATGTGTTTGTTGTTAGCAGCGGGCTCTGGTTGTTAGGTGGTCTTTAACTTTAAGGCTTGTGTTGAGATGCCTGTTAAGAAGAGAGCTCTCGCCTCACTTGAGCGTCCGGTAGCTCACGCCCCACTCCTACGCCCTTGTCTGAAACAATTATGTGATAAAAAAAAATATTATTATATCAGGTTTAATTACATGATACCAGCTGCACATATTAATTAATCTGTTTTTTTATCATAAGAGGAGAAAAACTTGAACAGCAATGTGAAGTTCATGCAGAATCAATCTGCCTTCATTATAGTTCCTGGATAATCGTGTTAGATTTGTTTATTCTTTCTTCTTTTATTGTTTTTACGTCTTTTAGATTGACGATTTAACATTTTAGGGCTTTTTCTTGTAGTATTGCTGCCCCAACAGGCGTTGATTTGCTCTTGACATTGGTGGGGACCTATGAATATACCCTGCCACGCCCGGCCCACCCCCTCTTTTTACTTTTCGTACTCTTCACTGGACATGTGGCGTGGTGAGGCAGAGGCATGGCTGGATAGACTCATAGGTTTCCACCAATGTCAAGATCATACGCTTATCAAGATCAGAAATACTACAAGAAAAAGCACTAAAATGTTAAATCTTCAATCTAAAAGACACAAAAACAATAAAAGAAGAACAAATCTAAAACTATAATGAAGGCAGATTGATTCTGCATGAACTTTACATTGCTGTTCAAGTATTTTCTCCTCTTATGATAAAAAACAGATTGATTAATTAATTTGTGCAGCTGGTATCATGTAATTAAACCTGATGTAATTAAACACTGTTTTATATATATATATATATATATATATATATATATATATATATATATATATATATATATATATATATATATGTGTGTGTGTGTGTGTGTGTGTGTGTGTGTGTATTATTTATTCATTTTTTATTTCATAATTGTCTCAGAGCATATCTTATCTTGTTTATGCTTCTTTCCTCTTGCTCTTATATGCATTTGTTAATATTCTCTATATTATCTTATTGTTTCAGGTGAGCGGACAGGTGTCAAAGCATTTCACTGCTAGTTGTTTGACTGTGTATGTGACAAATAAACATTGATTTGATTTGATGTTTGCGAGCTCAGTTAAGTCAGACATGCAGAACCATAAAGCATGTTCACCACTCAGGTGCTGTCAGTCAAGGGCATGGATTTGATCTCAGTATTGGTAGGGACATAAAACACAACCCCCTCCCCTCAACAACCTGGCTGCTGGCCTACATATAACACAGTGTAGGATTAGTTAGTTAGTTAACGCTGACTAACATGATTAATTAACATCAGTTGGTCTTATTTATGGTGAGTGGAAAGACAGCTGGTGTTCAGAAGTAGGTTTTTCATTCACTGGCTAGTTAGTTTAGGGAGGTGGTGAAGGTGGAAGGTGTTGGTGTAACATGGAAAAAGAGGATAACATGTCCCATGATAACATATGATCATATTGATCAGCCTTTCAGCCAATCAAATGAGAGCCCGATCAAACAACGTCTAGAAGTCTGGAAGGCACAATCAGAATTATACTTTCCAAATGTAATGCGAACGAGTTCAATCAAATGTCGGTAGGGACAATCCTTTAAAACCAAAACATTGGTGGGGACATGTCCCTACCGTCCACATGCAAACCTACTCCCTTGTTCAAGCCCCACCTCAAAATAATGAAGCCTCGAATTGCTTCAGTGCTACAATATTCCCTTCGAGCCCAAGCGACACCCTCAAACAAATACAGCCCCTCTCTTCAGTCGTCACTTCATGCCCCAGCCCCAAATACAGACCCTACAGTGTTCTCACCAATGCTGTATCTTCAACAGATACAGTCCCTCCATACAGTAGTTCCTTTAAGCTCCACCCCCAAACAAATACAGCCACTTGTCTTAGTGGTCCAAAGTCCTACCCCTCCCTTCAACATTCTCTTCAAGCTCCACCCCCAAAATACAGCCCCTCGTTTCCATATGTCCCTCAAGCCCAAGCACATAGATTTGGTCTCAATATAAGTAGGGACACAATACCAGACCTTCGCCTACACTTTCAGCCAATCAAACGCGAGCCTTGTTAAACCATGTCAGAAAGGCGCAATCAGAATTATACACTCCAAATATAATGAGAACGAGTTGACTCAGATATTGGTAGGGACAATTCTCTAAAGCCAAAACATTGGTAGGGACATGTCCCCACCGCCCATATGCAAAGCTACAACTTTGGTCAGTGTTTGTAGTATCAAGTTCTGCCAGAAAATCTCAAAAGAGATGGAAAACAATATTTGGATCTTTTGGATCTTTTGGATAACTATTCTTCAAAGGTAAGGAGTCTTTGACGTAGGCCGCATCCTAAAGCATTCAGACCCTCCTGCTGGATACCCACTGCAGGGGGTGGAGGCTACTCCCTGGACAACAACACCAGGACCAATCTGGTGGTGGTGGAGAAAGAAAAGGAGGAGAACGTTGAAACGTCTGTACCTGAAAGCAGCAGAGCAGAAAGGTAGTCTGAATCCTTCTGAAGACAGGTGTCAGACTGTGATTGGCCAAAGTAATGAATGAACGAGTGTCCTGGCAGAACTTGCACTTGTTTTTTAAAGACCATTTTCCAAAAGCTCCACTTTCATGGACCTAAAACACACGTTTGTGCCAGTGGGAACCCAAACCTCAGAAAAAAGCATGCTTTTAGAAAATACCTGCAGGTCCACAACAGGGAATAAGTATAGTTTACCGAAAATACAGCTCATCACTTACAGCCAACGCTTGGAACAAAAGCTGGAGTGAAAACCTGCAGCCACAACGGCCCCTTGGAGATTAGATTGGACACCCCGATCTAGATCCTCATACGACAGTGGTGCTGCTATCCAAACTGAGCTGTTCTACAGATCTTTTTAGATCAGTGGTTCTTAAACTTGGAGATCCTGGAGATCTACCTTCCTGCAGTGTCTGGTTCCAACCACAATATCCAGATAACTAACTCCTTCCGAAGACTGGCTGGATCAGAAGTACTAGTCTTAGTATTACTGGAGGGCCAGCATATTAATTGCAAGTTGGAACTAAACTCTGGAAGCAGTTCTCCAGGAAGAGGCTTGGAGACCACGGTTTTAGATGATGTTAAATGAGACCCATTATGCTCATTTTCAAGATTTACCCTAAAAATTATGTCTTGGAACAGATTTACATGCTTCAATTCTATCAAACTCTAAGAAACTCTCGGTTAGAGCTCCTGTGTCTTCAAGCCCCGCCTCCTGATGAGCCCTGTGTGTTGGGATTGGTCAGCTTGCCCACTCTATTCTGCTTGGCCAACTAAAGGAACAGTTAAAAGCGCTACAGGCATCATGCTGTAAGTCCCACCTTTACCAGTGGCCAATAAGCAGTGTGTTGTGAGATGACATCACCTTGTAACAAGAGTAAAGGCCTTCCAGGGAGCTGGGAAAAGAGGTTTTTGTGGAGGAGAGTTTCTTTAACTGGGTAACTTTGGGGTTTAGAACTTTGCAGAGCGTTTACATGCCCAAAAAGCCACAACACAATAAAGGACAGAGGAAAAAACGGAAAACCGTAATAGATCTTCTTTATAACGAAGGGTTCCTGTCACACCTCCGGCTATTACCGATCTTCCCGACTCCAGTTCCCAGAGTGCACAGCCCGATAATGTCACACCCACATGTTCCCAGCCCACCAATCACACATCACTCTCACGCCCCGCTTCCCCAGAGTACTGATTTCACACACACCTGTTATTCATTACACACACACGCTATATAAGCATTACACACATACACACAGTGCTCAGTCTTGCCACACCCTGTTTGCACTACTGAGGGTTTCTCCTTTGTCTTTCTGGCTGCCATCTCTGGTAGTGATGGCCAGGTGAAGCTAGTGATGGCCAGATGAAGCCTATTGACACGTTGAAGCTTTCTCTCCAGATGGTTCAAAAAAAGGTTAATTACTCGAAGCTTCATGTGCACACGAACCCCCCTGCTGGCCAAAACTTTTACTGTCATTTCAACTATTTGCGATGGCCTCTTGCAACATTGTCAGCCTGGAAACATGTACATACATAAAACACCTTAATTTAATTTTCTGTGGTTCATTCATTTGTTCATCTGATCTGCGTTTTATTGTGTGGGTCTGTTAATTTAAAAAAAACCTCCAGTCTGATTTCAGTCAGTAAAAAATTCAATAGTATGTGAGATATTGATGTTAAAACTGGTGCAGTGGTTTTAAGAGATGGGACAGTGATTGTGGTTTGATGGTGACTTTAATTTTTATTGAGAAACAATAAATCACGCCAATACTGGAACCACGTCCTGAACCAGCGAGGCTTCAGATATCATCAGTGACGTCACTCGCTCTTAACGAAGCAAGCCTCCATACGCGCTTCAGAAACGGGTTCCTGGCTTTCAGCTCCAAAGCCTCTGTATCATTTGCCCATCACTAGGTGAAGCCTCTTGAAGCATTGACGCTTTTCCTCCAGCTGGTTCAAAAAAAGGTTAATTTCTCGGAGCTTCATGTGCTCACGAACCCCCTGCTGGCCAAAACTTTTATTGATATTTTAACTATTTGTGATGGCCTCTTGCAACATTGTCAGCGTGGGAATAAACACGGCCCAGTATATACATAAAAACACCTTAATTTACTTTTCTGTGGTTCAATCATTTGTTCATCTAATCTGTTTTTGATTGTGTGGGTGAAAGAGGTCTGTTAATAAAAAAAAATAACAAAAAGAAATATTTATTTATCAGTAAATAAATCCAATAGGACGTGAGATATTGAAACTGTTGCAGTTGTGATGTCATGCATTTTCTTACTATGGAAAAGATGAGATCTACTTCGAAAGGCAACACTGCAACATTTTTTTCTAAATGGAATCCTTTTCTTATATATTTTAAATTACTCCAGTTTAAGGATTTAATTAATTAATTAATTATTTTTTTATTATTAAAAAAACGAATTATTATTATTATTAATTAACATTGATGTTGTTGTTCCTGTTCGCTCCATGTTCCTAGTTTTTGTTTGTGTTTCAGGTTTTGTTTACGTGCTTTACCTGCTTTACGTGCTTTACGTGTTTTTAAAAAACTGTTGCAGTGCTTTCAAGAGATGGGACAGTGATTGTGGTTTGATGGTGACTTTAATTTTATTATTGGGAAACAATAAATCACACCAATACTCGAACCACGTCCTGAACCAGCGAGACTTCAGACATCATCAGTGACGTCACTCGCCCTTAACGAAGCAAGCCTCCATACGCGCTTCAGAAACGGGTTCCTGGCTTTCAGCTCCAAAGCCTCTGTATCATTTGCCCATCACTAATTTCTGGTTCTGACTCTGATCTCTCCCTCATTTATCTCTTTCGGTTCTGGTTGCCCGTCCTGTAAGCCTCATTGGTTTCGACTTACCTTCTATTCTCTTGACTCCTCTCTTGGTTTTCCCTCATGTCTAGTTCTCTTGGTTCTCTGATCTCCTGGTTTAGACCTCCACCTGTCTCTCTGGGGTTTCATTGCTAACCTGGTTGATAAAACCCACTCGACTTTCAGCTCTGCGTGAGTTCTTTTGCCTTGACGGCTCCCATCTTGTTGACTCTTGTTTGTGCATAACCCTCCACTGTACTCTCCACCGTCTGTGTTCTCCTGCCTTCATTCAAGGGGCGTAAATGTAGAGCATACATGCCATCATCATGATTCAGAACAAGATCTGTTGCAGTCCCTAACAAAAAAGAAGTTTATTCAAGTGTACCTTTAGTTTACTTCTTTTAAACTAAAAGGAAGTGAGTATGCTTTCAGTTTACTTTTTATGTACTTCTCAGTGATATACTAAACACTTATACTTAAGTATGCTTGGGTTATACTGACAAGTATAGAACAGTCTAAGTATATTTGGCCTTTACTTGTACTTAATCTTTTGATTGAGATAGTAGAAGTAAGTATTCTTGCTCTGCACAAAAACACATCCAGTAAAATATTTATTTAAAATTTGATTTATAAAGATTTATAAAAATACAAATATGTTTCTTAATCTGAGTGTGTCTTATTTATTTTACGTGTGTCCACTGGTGAGTAAGTAAATGTTGTTAAAATTCTATTTTAAGTAGAAAAAAAACCTTAAACCTAGTCATATACGTTAAAGTACAATAATATAAGCAGTAAATTATAAGTATTATGTTAAGTTCACTTAAAGAAAACTTACAAGCTAGTAAACTAAGTAAACCCTTAATTTACTTTAAGTGTAGTTGCAGTACAAAAGCTGTAAACTAGTTGTATACTTGGTTTACTACTCTTACGCTTAAAGTGTACTTAAAAGTTTACTTTTAAAAACTAGAAAGTGGGCCAATTTAGTCCCAAGAAGTATTAAAATAGTACATATACAAGTGTACTACTAGTACAATGACATTCGTATAGAAACTGCATAAAGTATACTTAATAAGATGAATTTTAAGTATACTTATTTTCTGTAAGGGGTCCTGTATTAAAGGTGAAACGACAATAATAAAAACTGTAGATGTTTGAAGATTAAATCTTCATGAACTGAATTTTCAGATCTCGCTCCCACCTTTGTCCAGCAATTCCGCTGCTCTGGAACTATTTCTGCCACATAAGAGATTCATTTGTCCAGCATTTGTCCCGCCATCCTGCTCCCGTAATTACACACATTAGCGCTTAATTGCTTTGGCTTTGAGCTGTTCGAGTTGTGTCTTCATTATGAAGGAATGTCCCACCCGTCCTCATTCATTTCACGATTCACAGTATGTAAAAGAATGCGCTGGTCCAGTGAGCATGTTGTTGAGTTCAGCATGCCCACACTGGAGTGGACGCTGGTGGACTGATGGACATAAACCAACCAGCCTGAATATTAACCTTTAACACCTGGTTTCTATGATATCAGCTCCACTTACCATATATTAGCACTTCTACACTTACAGACTGCAGCTCATCTGATTCTCTGTAGACTTTGGTACCCTGTTTTTCAGTGGTCAGGACCCCCACAGGACCACCACAGAGAAGGTATTATTATTAGGGCGGTAGGTCATTCTCAGCACTGCAGCGATATTCACATGGTTGTGGTGTCTTAGTGTGTGTTGTGCTGGTGTGAGGGAGTGTTTAAACGCTGTGTCCACTCACTGTCCACTCTATTAGACACTCCTACTACTTGCTGGTCCACCTTGTAGATGTAAAGTCAGAGACAGTAGCTCATCTGCTGCTGCACAGTTTGTGTCCTCTAGTTCTTCATCAGTGGACACAGGACGCCGCCCACAGGACACTGCTGTCTGGATAGTTTTGGTTGGTGGACGCTTGGTTGGTGTTTAAACACTCCAGCAGCTGCAGCACTACTGTGTCTGATCCACTCACACCAGCACAACACACACTAACACACCACCACCATGTCAGTGCCACTGCAATGCTGAGAATGACCCGCCTCCCTAATAGTACCTGCTCTGTGGTGGTCCTGTGGGGGTCCTGCGGGGGCTGCATTAGACACCTGCAAGACACACCAGCACCAGGACAGGTATGTGTCAAATGAACACAGTACAGAAGGCCTGTGTGTAATTTTAGCTTCAGACCAGCTTGTCTTTGCCAGGGGCGTGTCTTTATGTGTGTGTGTGTGTCTTTGGTGTCTGTCGCCCGTCCTCGTCCAGTCCATGTCCTCTGCTGCCTCTCCACTGTCCGTAATTGGATAACATAGTGAGTGACTGCTGAGGCATGAAGTGTGAGGTAGAGCGAGCGAGGGAGAGGAATAGCAGAGGCCCGGGTACAGTCGTGCCACTGTGAGCTTGCAGATATAGAGTGTTCCTCATTAGCCTGAGGTCTGCTCACATTGTTAAAACAAAAGACGGTGGGACGTAGAATGAGGGGCCTTTGCGTAAATGGTTCTATCTAAAATCAAAATCAAAGGCCGTGACACGGGCAGAGAACGAGTGGAGTGCAGATGGAGTAGGGTTGAGCTGGGACAGGCAGAGCAAGAGCGAGAGGTCCATGACAGTTTGCTGAAATCCATAATCATTACTCACAGTATGTTGAATTGACATGCTGAGTTTAGTTTTCAGTGCAAATCTGAGAGTAGCCTAATAAAACTCTGCCTAATCCGGACACACAATGCTGTTCAAATCCAGTTGACAAAATTCAGTCTAAACACAACTGTAACTGAGCAATACTCTATTTAAAACCAATGCTAACTCAAAAAAAGTATGACTAAACCCAACTGTAACTGAGCAATACTCTAAACCCAACAGTAACCCAACAAAAATCTGTCTAAACACAACTGTAACTGAGCAATACTCTATCTAAAACCAATGCTAACTCAAAAAAAAGTATGACTAAACCCAACTGTAACTGAGCAATACTCTATCTAAAACCAATGCTAACTCAAAAAAAGTATGACTAAACCCAACTGTAACTGAGCAATACTCTATCTAAAACCAATGCTAACTCAAAAAAAGTATGACTAAACCCAACTGTAACTGAGCAATACTCTAAACCCAACAGTAACCCAACAAAAATCTGTCTAAACACAACTGTAACTGAGCAATACTCTATCTAAAACCAATGCTAACTCAAAAAAAAGTATGACTAAACCCAACTGTAACTGAGCAATACTCTATCTAAAACCAATGCTAACTCAAAAAAAGTATGACTAAACCCAACTGTAACTGAGCAATACTCTATCTAAAACCAATGCTAACTCAAAAAAAGTATGACTAAACCCAACTGTAACTGAGCAATACTCTAAACCCAACAGTAACCCAACAAAAATCTGTCTAAACACAACTGTAACTGAGCAATACTCTATTTAAAACCAATGCTAACTCAAAAAAGTATGACTAAACCCAACTGTAACTGAGCAATACTCTATCTAAAACCAATGCTAACTCAAAAAAAGTATGACTAAACCCAACTGTAACTGAGCAATACTCTATCTAAAACCAATGCTAACTCAAAAAAAGTATGACTAAACCCAACTGTAACTGAGCAATACTCTAAACCCAACAGTAACCCAACAAAAATCTGTCTAAACACAACTGTAACTGAGCAATACTCTATTTAAAACCAATGCTAACTCAAAAAAGTATGACTAAACCCAACTGTAACTGAGCAATGCTCTATCTAAAACCAATGCTATCTCAAAAAAAGTATAACTAAACCCAACTGTAACTGAGCAATACTCTAAACCCAACAGTAACCCAACAAAAATCTGTCTAAACCCAACTGTGACTCAGCAATACTCTAAACCCAACAGTAACCCAACAAAAATCTGTCTAAACCCAACTGTAACTGAGCAATACTCTAAACCCAACAGTAACCCAACTAAAATCTAACCTAACTGTGACTCAGCAATCCTCTATCTGAACCCAATAGTAACTCAGTAATACTCTAATGAACTGATAATACTCTTTGAACTGATTTTCAAAATTCTGTCTAACTACGATGGTTTCCCCCTTACATTCTGTCTGATCCCAACTGTATCTCTTCAAAATGCTGTCTAATTCTATCTGATTCTGACCGTAACCAAACAAAATTCTATCTGATTCTGACCGTAACCAAACAAAATTCTATCTGATCCTGACCGTAACCAAACAAAATTCTATCTGATTCTGACTGTAACCCAACAAAATTCTATCTGATTCTGACTGTAACCCAACAAAATTCTATCTGATCCTGACTGTAACCCAACAAAATTCTATCTGATTCTGACTGTAACCCAACAAAATTCTATCTGATTCTGACTGTAACCCAACAAAATTCTATCTGATTCTGACTGTAACCCAACAAAATTTTATCTGATTCTGACTGTAACCAAACAAAATTCTATCTGATTCTGACTGTAACCCAACAAAATTCTATCTGATTCTGACTGTAACCCAACAAAATTTTATCTGATTCTGACTGTAACCCAACAAAATTCTATCTGATTCTGACCGTAACCCAACAAAATTCTATCTGATTCTGACTGTAACCAACAAAATTCTATCTGATTCTGACAGTAACCCAACAAAATTCTATCTGATTCTGACTGTAACCAACAAAATTCTATCTGATTCTGACTGTAACCCAACAAAATTCTATCTGATTCTGACTGTAACCAACAAAATTCTATCTGATTCTGACAGTAACCCAACAAAATTCTATCTGATTCTGACCGTACCCCAACAAAATTCTATCTGATTCTGACAGTAACCCAACAAAATTCTATCTGATTCTGACCGTAACCAACAAAATTCTATCTGATCCTGACCGTAACCAAACAAAATTCTATCTGATTCTGACTGTAACCCAACAAAATTCTATCTGATCCTGACCGTAACCAAACAAAATTCTATCTGATTCTGACCGTAACCCAACAAAATTCTATCTGATCCTGACTGTAACCAAACAAAATTCTATCTGATCCTGACTGTAACCAACAAAATTCTATCTGATCCTGACTGTAACCAACAAAATTCTATCTGATTCTGACCGTAACCAAACAAAATTCTATCTGATCCTGACCGTAACCAACAAAATTCTATCTGATTCTGACCGTAACCAAACAAAATTCTATCTGATCCTGACTGTAACCAACAAAATTCTATCTGATCCTGACCGTAACCAACAAAATTCTATCTGATTCTGACTGTAACCAAACAAAATTCTATCTGATTCTGACTGTAACCCAACAAAATTCTATCTGATCCTGACCGTAACCAACAAAATTCTATCTGATTCTGACCGTAACCCAACAAAATTCTATCTGATCCTGACTGTAACCAACAAAATTCTATCTGATCCTGACCGTAACCCAACAAAATTCTATCTGATCCTGACTGTAACCAACAAAATTCTATCTGATCCTGACCGTAACCAAACAAAATTCTATCTGATCCTGACTGTAACCCAACAAAATTCTATCTGATCCTGACCGTAACCCAACAAAATTCTATCTGATCCTGACTGTAACCAACAAAATTCTATCTGATCCTGACCGTAACCCAACAAAATTCTATCTGATCCTGACTGTAACCAACAAAATTCTATCTGATTCTGACTGTAACCAACAAAATTCTATCTGATTCTGACTGTAACCCAACAAAATTCTATCTGATTCTGACTGTAACCAACAAAATTCTATCTGATTCTGACTGTAACCCAACAAAATTCTATCTGATCCTGACTGTAACCAACAAAATTCTATCTGATTCTGACCGTAACCCAACAAAATTCTATCTGATCCTGACTGTAACCAAACAAAATTCTATCTGATCCTGACCGTAACCAACAAAATTCTATCTGATCCTGACCGTAACCAAACAAAATTCTATCTGATTCTGACTGTAACCCAACAAAATTCTATCTGATCCTGACCGTAACCAAACAAAATTCTATCTGATTCTGACCGTAACCCAACAAAATTCTATCTGATCCTGACCGTAACCCAACAAAATTCTATCTGATCCTGACTGTAACCAAACAAAATTCTATCTGATCCTGACTGTAACCCAACAAAATTCTATCTGATTCTGACTGTAACCGAACAAAATTCTATCTGATCCTGACCGTAACCAACAAAATTCTATCTGATTCTGACCGTAAGCAAACAAAATTCTATCTGATCCTGACCGTAACCAACAAAATTCTATCTGATCCTGACCGTAACCAACAAAATTCTATCTGATTCTGACCGTAACCAAACAAAATTCTATCTGATCCTGACTGTAACCAACAAAATTCTATCTGATTCTGACTGTAACCCAACAAAATTCTATCTGATCCTGACTGTAACCCAACAAAATTCTATCTGATCCTGACTGTAACCAACAAAATTCTATCTGATTCTGACTGTAACCCAACAAAATTCTATCTGATTCTGACTGTAACCCAACAAAATTCTATCTGATCCTGACTGTAACCAACAAAATTCTATCTGATTCTGACTGTAACCCAACAAAATTCTATCTGATCCTGACTGTAACCAACAAAATTCTATCTGATTCTGACTGTAACCAAACAAAATTCTATCTGATCCTGACTGTAACCAACAAAATTCGATCTGATCCTGACCGTAACCCAACAAAATTCTATCTGATTCTGACTGTAACCCAACAAAATTCTATCTGATCCTGACTGTAACCAACAAAATTCTATCTGATTCTGACAGTAACCCAACAAAATTCTATCTGATCCTGACTGTAACCAACAAAATTCTATCTGATTCTGACCGTAACCCAACAAAATTCTATCTGATCCTGACTGTAACCAACAAAATTCGATCTGATCCTGACCGTAACCAAACAAAATTCTATCTGATCCTGACCGTAACCAAACAAAATTCTATCTGATCCTGACTGTAACCAACAAAATTCTATCTGATCCTGACCGTAACCAAACAAAATTCTATCTGATTCTGACTGTAACCCAACAAAATTCTATCTGATCCTGACCGTAACCAAACAAAATTCTATCTGATTCTGACCGTAACCCAACAAAATTCTATCTGATCCTGACCGTAACCCAACAAAATTCTATCTGATCCTGACTGTAACCAAACAAAATTCTATCTGATCCTGACTGTAACCCAACAAAATTCTATCTGATTCTGACTGTAACCGAACAAAATTCTATCTGATCCTGACCGTAACCAACAAAATTCTATCTGATTCTGACCGTAAGCAAACAAAATTCTATCTGATCCTGACCGTAACCAACAAAATTCTATCTGATCCTGACCGTAACCAACAAAATTCTATCTGATTCTGACCGTAACCAAACAAAATTCTATCTGATCCTGACTGTAACCAACAAAATTCTATCTGATTCTGACTGTAACCCAACAAAATTCTATCTGATCCTGACTGTAACCCAACAAAATTCTATCTGATCCTGACTGTAACCAACAAAATTCTATCTGATTCTGACTGTAACCCAACAAAATTCTATCTGATTCTGACTGTAACCCAACAAAATTCTATCTGATCCTGACTGTAACCAACAAAATTCTATCTGATTCTGACTGTAACCCAACAAAATTCTATCTGATCCTGACTGTAACCAACAAAATTCTATCTGATTCTGACTGTAACCAAACAAAATTCTATCTGATCCTGACAGTAACCCAATAAAATTCTATACATTCTATCACATACAGGTTTAAACCAGCAGGCGGAAACATATCCAGTAGATGGGCATGGCATTGGGACAAGGCCAAGATGGGCATGGGCTTGGCGCATCATCCTGGTGCATCAGACGGTCCTCTTTACCTCATACGGTCAGAATATTGACCCCAATTATACGGGCTCCTGTTACATTACCACTTGTAAACTTGGGCACTGTGGCGCTTCACCATCACTGTTTACTCAGTTAGCTGTTCAGCGCGGCTTCCTAGTCGTGAACTCAGAAATTGAAATTCATAACTTTGCAAGGACCGTTTGAATACACCATCAAAGCCCCCCAGCTCTCTCGCCTTGTCTGCCCCCCTCTCTCTCTCTCTCTCTCTTCCTCTCTTTCCAATAAACCCAGTGTGAGCTGGCTCTGGCCCCGAGGCTCGGCTGAGGCAGTGTGTAATTACAGGCTGGAGTGCTCATCAGGCGCACAAAGAACAGAGTCGCTCGCTCTCTGCCAGGCGGCCCTCCTTAATAAACACTGCTCTTTACACAGCCTCCCTGATGGAGACATCAAAGCCGGGGGGATGGAGGTTGGAAAAACATACTCGTAGGGATGTGTGCGTAGAGAGATGGGAGAGACAGAGTTGGAGGAGGGGGCAAAAAAAAAAATGAAGAAACCCTTTTCGGTGAGGGGGTCTTTTCAGATCGGGGTCAACACCAGCTAACCTTCTATCTCACCAATTAACATTAGGCTAACCTGCCAGAGTCATCACCCACTCACCTCCAACCAGACTGATGTTAGAGAATCTCAAATACACTGGCTTCAGTTTGGGGGCGGGACATGGGCTGAACACTATTGGCTGATGGCACCTGCAACGGTGACTCAGCAAACTAGCTAGCGGTGGTAGTCTAGCGCTAGCTAACTGTTTCTCCAGCTAGCGTCCCCACAGCGGGCGGAAATGATCATACAGTTAAGCCCCGCCCACTTAGAGGGAAGATATGATTGGTCAGTTTTACGGTCATTTGAAATTGGTATCTGAATTATAACTGCCTGGCCCCCTCTGTACATGAACAGCGGGACCACCAATCACCAACATTCTGCGGAGGCATCACAGTCCTTATAGGGGGAGACACAGACTCACAGGCTTCCACTTAACCCCTCACATTCCAACACAGATTAAATAGACACATTTAAATAATTTATTTGCCTATATCTTTATAATTGTTTAGATGTTGATTGATATATATATATATATATATATATATATATATATATATATATATATATATATATATATATATATATACAATTTTATATATTTATCTACTCTATATATATTTATCTACTCTATATATATATATAGAGGGCCATGATGGTTCCCCACGGACTGGCTTATCGTCGCTGTCTTTACCATCTTTACCTTTTAATGTAAGTTAATGGAACCAGAATTAGATTTTGGGGCATTTCTATTGGTCCATTCACCACACAAAGATTTGTGTTAAGCTACTACACTGTTATCTATGAAATGGACTAAACACAGTAGAGACAAGCATTTAGTAGCTACGTTAGCCTCATAGCTCCACTGCAGTCCAATGCTATAGTGCCTTGTCCTACTCATGGCATGGCAATTCCCCTCACTGCTTACAGCGTCACTCAGGGTCTTCGCTGCCCACCATGTCACATATGGCAGCGAGAGTGCTGCAAGTGTCTGTCGAGCTCCAACGCTCCAGTCCCACCACACGATTCCCATCATCAGATCTCCACACGATAACTCTTGGTCTCCAGTCTTGCCATCAATGATGTCTCGTTGTGATGCTGTCTTCGCGGCCCACCTTTGCTGACCTGCTGACTTGCCATCCTCACCTGGTTCTTTCTGCTTTCTCCACTGCCCACAGATGCCAGCGAGAGTGCTGCAGGGTTCCTTTGAGCCCCCACCCTCAGCCATGCATGCAGAATCCAGCCACCAGATCTCCCGCGCCGGCCCTGTCTTTGAGCCTCCCCATGATAACTCTGGCCTCCAGTCATGCCATCGATGATGCCTCGTTGTGATGCCTCAACTGTTTCCGTGCTGCCCATATTTGCTGCTCTGCTCCTCTCTTGCAGGTTCGTGACTGAGTTGGCCACTTTCCCTGTGGTCCACAAGGTGGTGGTCCCACTTCTGACACCACTTTGACATCAGTTTGTTAAGAAATGGAGCACTTTAGACAAATGCCCTCTAAAGTCAAGTCAAGTTTATTTGTATAGCACTGTTTACAGTGATGTTGTCTCAAAGCAGTTTTGTAAAGAGACAGTTACAACATATATCGCCCACAAATCAAGCCAGAGGCAACAGTGGCAAGAACACCTCCCTCAGACTGGAGGAAGAAACCTTGGGAGGAATCAAGACTCACAAGTGGAGACCCGTCTTCCTCTGGTCAAACAGTGTTTATAGTTCAATAAACTAAATACCAAGGAAGAGAGTCTCTGTTTGAAATCTGGATGGCAAAGCTTTAGAAGCTGCACAGGTAGAGGCAGTCTCTGACTGAGGCAGTCTCTGACTAAGGCAGTCTCTGACTGAGGCAGTCTCTGACTGAATCTTTATGTAAAGTGGGCGTGAGCTGAAACAGTCCCAACCTATCTCAATGCTGGTGCATCTGGATGGCACAGTGATGTTACTGAGGGTGTAGCAGTTGACACAGATGGACAGGAGAGCTGGCTGGTGATGGTGAGGTGGAGGCCCTGATGGTCAGTCCTCCAACAGCGTTCAACAGACGGGAGGACAGTCATTACCTCAGGAAGAGCAAAGAGAGAAAGTTAGTTAAACCCGTACAGAATGATATAGGCAGCACCTGTACACACAGTCAGCTTTCTGTGTATCTTCGAGAGGGAGGAAACCCACACCAGCAGGAGCTCACCAATTCATGTGTGGTTGTGGCCCCAAATTTCAATGTAAACTATTACCTGAAGGTTAGTCTGAAGGTTTTAGACTATTTTTGATACACTGTGCATTTAAAAAGAAGCTTTTCTAGATACTTCTTTGTCATTTAACCCGTCAGCTGGACCGTAACAGGCTGGCAGACGGCATGAAGGAACACGTAGCCTGATCGTAATTCAGTATTCCCGCTATCAGTTCTCACTTTGCTCTTTACTTTCTCCTCGGCTTGGCATGTTTATTTGGCTCATCGGGGAGGTGTTTTCACGCTCGTTCAGAGGGCGCAGGGTGGACAGGGTGGATGGAGGGGGGCCAAAACAACAGCTCCACGTCGCTGGTGGTGGAAAACCCTCCACCTCTCGCTGCCACGCTAATTAGACACACACTGGAATCAAAAGCAGCGCAAGTGGGCCGAGTTAATTGATTTTTATCCGGCGAGGTTGTAATTACATTGTTTTTTTTTTTTTTAAGTGTGTCGGCCTCCTCTGTGCCAGAACCGACTGAAGAAAAAATAGTAAAAAAATAAAAATAAACACAGGGAGCAAATCATCACCTGTGGAGAGCGGTCAGAAATGTTCTGCTAGCTGCTGAATGTGGTGGTCGGGATGGGGGGATCATTCTGGCGACATAATCATGTACATTAAAGCCTAGTTGCTTTGTCAGTGGGCTTTTCTTTTAGAGGCTCAAGCCACGTCTTCATTTTGTGGGGACGTCACACTCGTCCTCATTTGTTGAACGAGTGCGTCGCAGTGACTGCGGTTTGCTGCGGTTTCTGCATGTAAGACTGCAGCGTATTGGACATTTTGCTGGACAAATAGCATTGAATTAATGTTAATATGCACCACCTGGTCACTATCCAGAAATCCAGAAATCCCTCCACCTTGCTAGAGTGCTTGAGACACTCTGCCAATACACAGTTGTTTGTTAGCCATCCTCTCACCCTTCACCACTGGTCAGTTTTCCAATCACACAGCCACTCTATTAGCTAGAAATTGTTGAGTGGTGGTCCAACTGCCCTTCCACTCTACCACCACAGTGTCCCTGCTGTGCTGAGAATGGACCACCACTAATATCACAAGTACTATCTGGTCAGCAGTGGTCCCCAGATCAGTATCTAATAAGGTTTAGCTCCTTAGGGTAGCATGAACGATATGCTAAGCCTATACATTGTCAATAAAAATCGTTTGTTTAAGTATTTGAGCAGAGATACTTTCAGAGCACAAGCATCTATTCTCAACTAAAAGCTTAAGCTGCGAAGGTTCCATATATTTTGTGATTTTTTTATCCATTTGTTTGTGCTGAAGAGAGTTATTGTTAGCACAGTTGTTAGCCATCCACTGACACCTTGGGTTGTCTCCGTTGACCAATCAGATGCTGATGTGTTCCTGATATGTTGAGTAATCAGAGGGCACTTTCCTACTTGTCCACCAATCAGAGGCTTCCTAAGTTCCTGAGTTGTTGAGCAATCAGAGAGTATGTGTTTACTTGTCAAATACTCAGAGCTTATGTTCCTACTTGTTGACCAATCAGAGGTTGTGTTTCGGAGTTGTTGACCAATCAGAGACTATTTGTTTACTTGTCAACCAATCAGAGAGTATGTTCTTACTTGTTGACCAATCATAGGCTGTGTTTCTAACTTGTCGACCAATCAGAGGCTTTGTTACTGACTTGTCAACCAATTCGAGCCTGTGTTTCTGAGTTGTTCACCAATCAGAGAGTATTTGTTTACTTGTCAACCACTCAGAGGGTATGTTCCTACTTGTCGACCAACCATAGGCGGTGTTACTGACTTGTCGATCAATTCAAGCCTCTGCTTCCTGACTTGTCAACCAATCAGAGAGTATGTTACTACTTGTCGACTAATCAGAGGCTGTGTTTCTGAGTTGTTCACCAATCAGAGAGTATTTGTTTACTTGTCAACCACTCAGAGGGTATGTTCCTACTTGTCGACCAACCATAGGCGGTGTTACTGACTTGTCGATCAATTCAAGCCTCTGCTTCCTGACTTGTCGACCAATCAGAGGCTGTGTTCCTGACTTGTCGACCAATTTGAGCCTGTTTCTGACTTGCCAACCAATTAGAGAGTATGTTCCTGCTTGTTAACCAATCAGAGGCTGTGTTCCTAAGTTTGTTGACCAATCATAGAGTATTTGTTTACTTGTCAACCATTCAGAGCGTATGTTCCTACTTGACGACCAATCATAGGCTGCGTTTCTGACTTGTCAACCAATCAGAGTATGTGTTTCCTTGTCAACCACTCAGAGAGCATATGTTCCTACTTGTCGACCAATCATAGGCTGTGTTTCTGACTTGTCGACCAATCATAGGCTGTGTTTCTGACTTGTCGATTAATCATAAGCTGGGGTTCTGACTTTTCAACCAATCAAAGAGTATGTTCCTGCTTGTCGACCAATCAAAAGCTGTGTTCCTGAGTTGTTGACCAATCAGAGGCTGTGTTTCTGACTTGTCAACCAATTCAAGCCTGTGTTCCTGACTTGTTGACCAATCAGAGGCTTTGTTACTGACTTGTCAACCAATTCGAGCCAGTGTTTCTGACTTGTCTACCAATTTTAGAGAGTATGTTCCTACTTGTTGACCAATCAGAGGCTGTGTTCCTGAGTTGTTGACCAATCAGAGACCATTTGTTTACTTGTCAACCAATCAAAAAGTATGTTCTTACTTGTTGACCAATCATAGGCTGTGTTTCTAACTTGTCGACCAATCAGAGGCTTTGTTACTGACTTGTCAACCAATTCGAGCCTGTGTTTCTGACTTGTCAACCAATCAGAGAGTATGTTACTACTTGTCGACCAATCATAGGCTGTGTTCCTGACTTGTCGACCAATCAGAGAGCATGTTCCTACTTGTCGACCAATCAGAGGCTGTGTTTCTGAGTTGTTCACCAATCAGAGAGTATTTGTTTACTTGTCAACCACTCAGAGGGTATGTTCCTACTTGTCGACCAACCATAGGCGGTGTTACTGACTTGTCGATCAATTCAAGCCTCTGCTTCCTGACTTGTCGACCAATCAGAGGCTGTGTTCCTGACTTGTCGACCAATTTGAGCCTGTGTTTCTGACTTGCCAACCAATTAGAGAGTATGTTCCTGCTTGTCAACCAATCAGAGGCTGTGTTCCTAAGTTTGTTGACCAATCATAGAGTATTTGTTTACTTGTCAACCACTCAGAGCGTATGTTCCTACTTGACGACCAATCATAGGCTGCGTTTCTGACTTGTCAACCAATCAGAGTATGTGTTTCCTTGTCAACCACTCAGAGAGCATATGTTTCTACTTGTCGACCAATCATAGGCTGTGTTTCTGACTTGTCGACTAATCATAAGCTGGGTTTCTGACTTTTCAACCAATCAAAGAGTATGTTCCTGCTTGTCGACCAATCAAAAGCTGTGTTCCTGAGTTGTTGACCAATCAGAGGCTGTGTTTCTGACTTGTCAACCAATTCAAGCCTGTGTTCCTGACTTGTCAACCAATCAGAGGCTTTGTTACTGACTTGTCAACCAATTCGAGCCAGTGTTTCTGACTTGTCTACCAATCAGAGAGTATGTTCCTACTTGTTGACCAATCAGAGGCTATGTTCCTACTTGTTAACCAATCAGAGGCTGTGTTCCTGAGTTGTTGACCAATCAAAGAGTATGAATTTACCTGTCGACCACTCAGAGGGTATGTTCCTACTTGTTGACTAATCAGAGGCTGTGTTCCTGACTTGTCAACCAATCAGAGAGTGTGTTTCTGACTTGTCAACCAATCAGAGAGCATGTTCCTACTTGTCAACCAATCAGAGGCTGTGTTTCTGACTATATTCCTGGCTTGTCGATGAATCAAGGGCTGTGTTCCTGACTTGTCGACCAATCAGTGGCCAACACTGAATGTCTCCTGTGATCGTTTATCCAGTTGTTCCTGTTGAAGATTGTTAGTATGGCTGTTAGTTGTCCACTTACACCTTGGGTTCAGACTGGGTCCTGCCCTATCGACCCATCAGAGACTGTGAGCCTGACTCAACAACCAATCAAAGACTGCGTCCCTGACTTGTCGACCAATCGGAGGTTGTGTTTTTGACTCTAGGGAACCGAACCAGCCGTCACGGTGCAGCAGTGTTTGCGGCCAAGTGCAGGATTTGGAGCCACAGCAGCTGCTGAATGTGATTCACAACCACACAGTTCTGGCAGGGGAGCAGGCCAGGACACCGGAGCTCCAACCATCAGTCAGCTCGACTCTGAACACACACACAAACACACGCTGGCTGTGACACACACTTCGCACCCACGTTTCTCTGTGCTTGTGTTTCCTGTCACAGTGTGGGGAAGCGTAGGAGACGTATACTGATGCAGGTCTGCACACCGTGAAGGATCTATATGAGAACATACGTACGTGTCACTAGACTCAGGGCATGTGTGCAAACTAGTCTGCGGAAGTCAGCTGTGATCTCGCAACGCCAATGTTGAGGGACAACCGTGAGACGTTCTGGCCTGACTGTGGGAGGAGAAGTAGATTTATTAGGGTCCTGACATGCTGGACAGCGTATCCTGCCCTACTGGCTCCAAGCAGTTCTCGTCACCTCTGTTTCTAACTGTCTGAGCAGGCAGAATCGAGGTCTGCTGCGAGAGAGCAGCCAACCAGAGCTCGAAGAGAGAAACAAAAGAAAGCAAAGCCAGGAAATGAGAGCACATGCCTTTATTTGCCTTTACTGAATTAATTAGAGGTGCAGTAAACAATGCTAATCTAACACAGTGCTCATCAAATTCAGTAAATATCTATAATCACTACTCCAGTGACTCAGTAACACAAGCTTGTGCACAGGACAAGGCTCCTATGGAGCTTTTCCTTTGAGTCCTGGTTCCTCTCAGTGGTTCTTCTTGAGGTTCATAGGAACCTTTTTCTTTGAGTCCTGGTTCCTCTCAGTGGTTCTTCTTGAGGCTCCTAGGGAGCTTTTCCTTTGAGTCCTGGTTCCTCTCAGTGGTTTTTCTTGAGGCTCCTAGGGAGCTTTTCCTTTGAGTCCTGGTTCCTCTCAATGGTTGTTCTTGAGGCTCCTAGGGAGCTTTTCCTTTGAGTCCTGGTTCCTCTCAGTGGTTTTCTTGAGGCTCCTAGGGAGCTTTTCCTTTGAGTCCTGGTTCCTCTCAATGGTTGTTCTTGAGGCTTCTAGGGAGCTTTTCCTTTGAGTCCTGGTTCCTCTCAGTGGTTCTTCTTGAGGCTTCTAGGGAGCTTTTCCTTTGAGTCCTGGTTCCTCTCAGTGGTTCTTCTTGAGGCTCCTATGGAGCTTTTCCTTTGAGTCCTGGTTCCCCTCAGTGGTTCTTCTTGAGGCTACTAGGGATCTTTTCCTTTGAGTCCTGGTTCCCCTCAGTGGTTCTTCTTGAGGCTCCTAGGAACCTTTTTCTTTAAATCCTGGTTCCATTCAGTGGTTCTTCTTGAGGCTCAGTGGTTCTTCTCGAGGCTAATAAGGAGCTTTTCCTTTGAGCACTGGTTCCTCTAAGTGATTCTTCTTTAGGCTCCCAGGGAGCTTTTCCTTTGATTCGTGGTTCCTCTTAGTGGTTCTTCTTGAGGCTAGTAGGGAGCTTTTCCTTTGAGTCCTGGTTTCTCTCAGTGGCTCTCCTTGAGGCTCCTAGGGAGCTTTTCCTTTGAGTCCTGGTTCCTCTCAGTGGTTCTTCTTGAGGCTCCTAGGAACCTTTTTCTTTGAGTCCTGGTTCCATTCAGTGGTTCTTCTTGAGGCTCAGTGGTTCTTCTCGAGGCTCCTAAGGAGCTTTTCCTTTGAGCACTGGTTACTCTCAGTGATTCTTCTTTAGGCTCCCAGGGAGCTTTTCCTTTGAATCGTGGTTCCTCTCAGTGGTTCTTCTTGAGGCTCCTAGGAACCTTTTCCTTTGAGCACTGGTTCCTCTAAGTGATTCTTCTTTAGGCTCCCAGGGAGCTTTTCCTTTGAATCTTGGTTCCTCTCAGTGGTTCTTCTTGAGGCTCCTATGGAGCTTTTCCTTTGAGTTCTGGTTCCCCTCAGTGGTTCTTCTTGAGGCTACTAGGGATCTTTTCCTTTGAGTCCTGGTTCCCCTCAGTGGTTCTTCTTGAGGCTCCTAGGAACCTTTTTCTTTGAGTCCTGGTTTCTCTTAGTGGTTCTTCTTGAGGTTCCTATGGAGCTTTTCCTTTGAGTCCTGGTTTCTCTTAGTGGTTCTTCTTGAGGCTCCTAGGGACCTTTTCCTTTGAGTCCTGGTTTCTCTCAATGGTTCTTCTTGAGGCTCCTAGGGAGTCGTTTCCTTTCAGCACTGGCTTCTCTCAGTGGTTCTTCTTGAGGCTCCTATGGGCCTTTTTGTCCTTTAAGTCTTGGTTCCTCTCAGTGGTTCTTCTTGAGACTCTTAGGGACCTTTTCCTTTGAGTCCAGGTTCCTCTCTGTGGTTCTTCTCGAGGCTCCTAAGGAGCTTTTCCTTTGAGCACTGGTTCCTCTAAGTGATTCTTCTTTAGGCTCCCAGGGAGCTTTTCCTTTGAATCGTGGTTCCTCTTAGTGGTTCTTCTTGATGCTCCTAGGGAGCATTTCCTTTGAGTCCTGGTTCCTTTCAGTGGTTCCTCCTCGTGTTCTTAGGCAGTGCTCAGTCTCAGGCACTGTATTTCTTAACACAGTGTTTTGAGATGGTTGTTGTTGAAGGACATTCTGTAGAAACGAGACTGACCTGATATTAAGTGATACAAAGGAGGAAGATCTGAAATAAAGAGTGAAACAGAGAAGAGAGGAACCGTGTGGAGGGATGAAGAGCTGATAAAGAAGCTAATCCCTGTATTGCATTGTCACCTGTGGGGTCTGACGGGAGAGCTGAGATCAAACAGCCTTCGACTCTGGACTCTCAGATACAGGTGAAGGTTGCAGGCAGGAGGCTGTGAGCTGAAGCCCTCTGTGGTTTCCGTCTGCAATATAACAGCAACAAAATCTGTCTCTCCGCTTCCCTTTCTCTCGTTTCGCTCCCTCCTTCGCCTCCTTCACCTCGTTGCTAGACAACCGCTCCCTCCTCAGCCTCCAAATCAGCGTCTCTGCAGCATTTCCCCCATACGGGCTTGGTGAAGTCACTCGCTCGCAGCCGAGCGCTTATAGCTCCTCTTCTTCGCTTTAGAGGTGCTGTCAGGACCGAACGCTTCAATGCTCCTCACAGTCTGGCAGCTGTCAATAAAATATATGGAGCAATCTGCACCGGGACCACCAACGTCCAACCAAGAACGTCTATCTACTCGCCTGTCAGTCATACGTGCTGCCTGAGCCTTCGGGATATGTGTGCATATATGACCTCATATCAGATTTCTGACACCGTCTTACTGCAGAACACACCGAGACGAGAAAAACACCAGATCAGAATTTGATCCATCTAGTAGAATGATTCTGACCTTTAGCTCAGTAACTGCTGGACAGCTAAATGAGGGAGTCGAGAATGTTCTGTCTACCTGTTCAGCATAAAGCATTCCTTTCAGATAGAAATCAGACACAGTTACAAACATCTTCCACAGAGAAACAGCAAACCATGTTTTAGAAGAAAAGCTAATATTTAGCCGAGCTTCATGGACACAGCACTGCAACTGCTCACGCTTCCGAACTGGACTTCCAACTTTGGGAAGCGCTTCATTATAAACATTCTAGCCGGAAATCAGAAATGTAAATTCCATGTATTGTGTAAAAAATACTAGTTCGTTGGGAGATCGGACTAAATTGTGGGAGAAAATACAAGTTTGTCAGGAGGTTGGAGTAAATTGTGGGAGAAAATATAAATTTGGTGGCAGACTAGACTGAACTGGGAGAAAAATATAAGTTGGCTGGAGAAAATACAGGTTTGGGGGAGATCAGACTGAATTGTGGGAGAAAATACAGGTTTGGGGGAGATCAGACTGAATTGTGGAAGAAAATTCAGGTTTGGGGGAGATCCGACTGAATTGTGGGAGAAAATAAAAGTTTGGCGGGAGATCCAACTGAATTGCGGGAGAAAATACACATTTGGGGGGAGATTAGACTGAACTGTGGGAGAAAATTCAGGTTTGGGGGAGATTAGACTGAATTGCGGGAGAAAATACACATTTGGGGGGAGATTAGACTGAATTGTGGGGGAAAATACAAGTTTGGCAGGAGATCAGACTGAATTGTGGGAGAAAATACAAGTTTGTGGGAGATTAGACTAAATTGTGGAAGAAAATACAGGTTTGGGGGAGATTAGACCAAATTGTGGAAGAAAATACAGGTTTGGGGGAGATTAGACTAAATTGTGGAAGAAAATACAAGTTTGGGGGAGATCAGACTAAATTGTGGGAGAAAATACACATTTGGTGGAAGATCACACTGAATTGTGGGAGAAAATATAAGTTTGACGGGAGATCAGACTGAATTGCAAGAGATAATAAAATTTGTCAGCAGATCAGACTGAATTGTAAGAGAAAATATAAGTTTGACGGGAGATCAGACTGAATTGCAAGAGATAATAAAATTTGTCAGCAGATCAGACTGAATTGAGAGATAATATAAGTTTAACGGGAGATCAGACTGAATTGTGAGAGAAAATATAAGTTTGACGGGGGATCAGACTGAATTGCAAGAGATAATAAAATTTGTCAGCAGATCAGACTGAATTGTGAGAGAAAATATAAGTTTAACGGGAGATCAGACTGAATTGTGAGAGAAAATATAAGTTTGACGGGGGATCAGACTGAATTGCAAGAGATAATAAAATATGGCAGGAGATTAGACTGAACTGTGGGAGAAAATATAAGTTTGGCAGAAGATCAGACTGAATTAAAGAGTCATATACCATCTCCTATGCTAATTGGTACTGCAATTGGTAAGCTTCTATTACTTGTTAGCTACACTAGCCTTGTAGCTTCAGTGTTATAATCAGACAGCAAACGTCCCAGATGGCAAACATATACAGGTCTGCTAGGCTGATAATGTTATCATCCTGAAGGCCTCATGCAAGTCTGTACTATATAAGTAGTTTTAATTTAATACATTTTAAACATACACAGATATCTATTTTGGAAAATCAACTTTTGGAAACAAGCGAGATGAATATATGAATATAAATTATATGTGAATATAAAATGTCTCTCACTCTGTGTCAGACTGGTTACTGCTGTAGTTATAATCAAGTTGGCTTGAAAACTGTTCTTCATTTTCTTCTTCTTCTTATAAATCTACTCCTCCAACAGTTTTCCTCCTCCTACACCAAAGAGGATTGCAGGATCGCAGCTGCCATACCCGAACAGTGTGCTTGTGCTTCTTTAAGCAATCCGACTTTACGGATTCCGTACAGTATTCCTCTGAAAACACATTTTCCCATAGGGTTCCACATAGTTACACTCACATATGCCAACCACATATACAGTAACTATATAAACCTTATAGGTGTACCTCTTCATCCACATACACTGTATACACCACACATACACACCGCACATGCCACATACCTGCACAACACACACACACTATACACAGCACGCACACTCCACATAAACTGAACACACTGTACACCCCACAAACACTGTAGAGACCAAATACTCTCACAAAACCCACACCACACACTGTACATCACACAACCACCTGGCGACACCATAGCAACCACCTGGAAAACCATGCTGACTGCTTAGCAACACCATAGCAACCACTATGGACACCATAGCAACCACCAAGCAACGCCATAGCAACCACCTAGCAACGCCACAGCAACCACCACGGGCACCATAGCAACAACCTAGCAACACCATAGCAACCACTATGGACACCATAGCAATCACCTAGCAACGCAATAGAAACCACCATGGGCACCATAGCAAGCACCTGGGACACCATTGCAACCACCTGGGAAACCATAGCCAAAGTCTGGCAAATACCCAGCAACACCATAGCAACCACCATGGGCAACACAGCAACCACCTAACAACGGCATAGCAACCACCATTGGCACCATAGCAACAACCAAGCAATACCAAAGGAACCACCTAGCAACCAACTTAAAGTTCGTTCACAAACTTTCCTTTTCTATTATTACTGTTAAATTTTGTCACTAAACCAGCTACGGAAATGTTCTCAAACAAAGAAGGAAAAAACAGTGAATTGGACTGTGAGAGTACTGTGAGAGGACTGTGAGAGGACTGTGTGAGGACTGTGAGAGGACTGCGAGAGGACTGTGTGAGGACTGTGAGAGGACTGCGAGAGGACTGCGAGAGGACTGCGAGAGGACTGCGAGAGGACTGCGAGAGGACTGCGAGAGGACTGTGTGAGGACTGCGAGAGGACTGCGAGAGGACTGCGAGAGGACTGTGAGAGGACTGCGAGAGGACTGTGTGAGGACTGCGAGAGGACTGCGATAGGACTGCGAGAGGACTGCGAGAGGACTGTGAGAGGACTGCGAGAGGACTGCGAGAGGACTGTGTGAGGACTGTGAGAGGACTGTGTGAGGACTGTGAGAGGACTGTGTGAGGACTGTGAGAGGACTGTGAGAGGACTGTGAGAACACTGTGTGAGAGGACTGTGTGAAACCTGTGTGAAGACTGTGAGAAGACTGTGAGAGGACTGTGAGAAGACTGTGTGAAGACTGTGAGAGGACTGTGTGAAGACTGTGAGAGGACTGTGAGAGGACTGTGAGAACACTGTGTGAGAGGACTGTGAGAGGACTGTGTGAGGACTGTGAGAGGACTGTGAGAGGACTGTGAGAGGACTGTGAGAACACTCTGAGAGGACTGTGAGAAGACTGTGTGAAGACTGTGAGAAGACTGTGAGAAGACTGTGAGAACACTGTGTGAGAGGACTGTGAGAGGACTGTGAGAAGACTGTGAGAAGACTGTGAGAGGACTGTGAGAAGACTGTGAGAACACTGTGTGAGAAGACTGTGAGAAGACTGTGAGAAGACTGTGAGAAGACTGTGAGAAGACTGTGAGAGGACTGTAAGAGGACTGTGAGAAGACTGTGAGAGGACTGTGAGAAGACTGTGTGAAGATTGTGAGAGGACTGTGAGAGGACTGTGAGAAGACTGTGAGAGGACTGTGAGAAGACTGTGAGAACACTGTGTGAGAAGACTGTGAGAGGACTGTGAGAAGACTGTGAGAGGACTGTGAGAAGACTGTGTGAAGACTGTGAGAGGACTGTGAGAAGGCTGTGAGAGGACTGTGAGAAGACTGTGAGTGGACTGTGAGAGGACTGTGAGAAGACTGTAAGAGGACTGTGAGAGGACTGTGAGAAGACTGTGTGAAGACTGTGAGAGGACTGTGAGAAGGCTGTGAGAGGACTGTGAGAAGACTGTGAGTGGACTGTGAGAGGACTGAGAAGACTGTAAGAGGACTGTGAGAAGTCTGTGAGAGGACTGTGAGAGGACTGTGAGAAGACTGTGTGAGAAGACTGTGAGAAGACTGTGAGAAGACTGTGAGAGGACTGTGAGAAGACTGTGAGAGGACTGTGAGAAGACTGTGAGAAGACTGTGAGAAGACTGTGAGAGGACTGTGAGAAGACTGTGAGAAGACTGTGAGAGGACTGTGAGAAGACTGTAAGAGGACTGTGAGAAGACTGTGAGAAGACTGTGAGAGGACTGTGTGAGAAGACTGTGAGAGGACTGTGAGAAGACTGTGAGAAGACTGTGAGAGGACTGTGAGAAGACTGTGAGAGGACTGTGAGAGGACTGTGAGAAGACTGTGAGAGGACTGTGAGAAGACTGTGAGAAGACTGTGAGAGGACTGTGAGAAGACTGTAAGAGGACTGTGAGAGGACTGTGAGAAGACTGTGAGAGGACTGTGAGAAGACTGTGAGAGGACTGTGAGAAGACTGTGAGAAGACTGTGAGAGGACTGTGAGAAGACTGTGAGAAGACTGTGAGAGGACTGTGAGAGGACTGTGAGAGGACTGTGAGAAGACTGTGAGAGGACTGTGAGAAGACTGTGAGAAGACTGTGAGAGGACTGTGAGAGGACTGTGAGAAGACTGTGAGAGGACTGTGAGAAGACTGTGAGAGGACTGTGAGAAGACTGTGAGAAGACTGTGAGAGGACTGTGAGAAGACTGTGAGAGGACTGTGAGAGGACTGTGAGAAGACTGTGAGAAGACTGTGAGAGGACTGTGAGAAGACTGTGAGTGGACTATGTTAGAAGACTGTCTGGAAAACACTGATCTTCCTGTCAGTGGGCTGTCAGCATTGCCGTCAGTGGGCCAACAGTGTCTATCCACGCGCTCCTTGTGACGTCTTGATTGTTTGACTACATTTGGGACGGGTTAAGGAGTGGTTTGGGGGGTGGGCCGAGGTGGTGCAGGGGCGGGGCGAGGTGGTGCAGGGGCGAGGCGAGGTGGTGCAGGGGCGGGGCGAGGTGGTGCAGGGGCGAGGCGAGGTGGTGCAGGGGCGGGGCGAGGTGGTGCAGGGGCGGGGCGAGGTGGTGCAGGGGCGGGGCGGGTTTTTTTTGGCACAACTTTTGCTTTAAAGCAAAAAAATCGAAGTAGGAGGTTCAGGCTCCTTTAATAGAACAGCATTGAACGTCACTGTTCAAATTAGCCCCGTCTGCAGCCTGGAAAGCACCAAACTTCCCCGCTCGGTCCCGCGGGATTACTGAATGAGGAACAGACCACCGCTCCTGTTTATTTAATGCATTCAAACAGCTGCTGGAGCGGCAGGCCTCAGTAAGGTGATTAAAAAGACTCATCTGAAACCTTATGTACGTCAATAGTGCAGGAACAATATCACTTTACACACCATATATACCAAATATAGAAAATATCCTGTCTGTATATTTTTAAAATTATTCATTCGACCTGTCAGAATCACGACATTTATCTGATAATTAATGATCATTTAAATAAATGTGATTAACCATTTAATTTAATTCATTTTGTGCAACGATTGATGTATTGAATTGGCGAAATTAACTAATTTAACTATCCTGCTTGCTGGCTGTGTTTGATTAATAACTAATACTGGTTGTACAGTCAGAGTGATACACTACACTGTTATAGCTACACAGTTTATACACCAACATCACTCAGCACTGCTCTCTGAACAGATCAGCACTGTTTCAATGATACATTCTACTGCTGTACACCCACTTAATACTCACAAAAATCTAACAGATATGAAAAGTTATTGTAGTTTTAAGTTTTTGTTGAAAAGTTATTGTAGTTTTAAGTATTTGTTGGTTGTGTAATAACTGTGACAGGCCTATAACACATATTGTAATCTTATAATAACGTTATATATGTTGTACCTTTTTTATGGTCGAATGAAAATATAATAAATGTATTTTTTAACATGTTACCAACTTAACAGTGCTAATCAGAAGGTATATATATATATATATATATATATATATATATATATATATATATATATATATATATATACAAGTATCTCCAAAATAGAAACTTTACAGGAGAGCCCAAAAACAGTCTTAACTTACATTGAAAGTCAATGGAACCAGATATTTTCCAAGTAATTTTACAGCATTTCTATTGGTCCTTTCATCATGGATTTTTTTCCATTATGGAATTTTTCCATATCATAAATGATAGCTGTCAAAAATTGACATTCATGTTTTCTATTGGACTATTCTATTGTTTTATGTATATATATATATATATATATATATATATATATATATATATATATATATATATATATATATATATATATATATATATTTTTTTTTTTTTTTTTTTTTTTTTTTGCTACATTTGTAACAGTATGTAAAAATTGGACCTTAAAGTAAAAGCTTCAGAATTATTCAGATGGTTCTCAGACTTATAACAGAGAGAACTGCATCTCTGTTATTGCCACTCTGAGCCCGGAACCCTGGCTATAGCTTTATGAAATTTTGGAGCAGTGGGCACGGGACCACTCACGAGAATTGGGTGACACACCACATCACAGAATAACTATGGGTCTAGTTATCAGTAAGGTGTCAAAAAAGCTCATCTGAAACCTTATGTATGTCAATAGTGTAGTAACAATATGTTCTTTTATTTAATGTGTTTCATGGAAATACACCATATATACAAAATCTACATTTATTACATTTATTTTATGTTTGGAGGAAATACAGTAAATATATTCGTAACAAGCTGAGGCAGAGTTCAGAGGGTCTCATTTAAAACACTGACTTGTACAGTAAAGATGACTAGCAATCAAATCTATATATAGTTTGCTACACAGTGCTGTAGCATTTGTCTCTTAACAGCTGATTAAAGTAACAGTATGTAGAAAACGGACCTTAAAGTAAAAGCTTCAGAATTATTCTGATGGTTCTCTGACTTATAACAGATAGAACTGCATCTCTGTTATTGCCACGCTGGGCCCGGAACCCTGGCTATAGCGCTGTGTAGCTTTGGAGCAGTGTAACACTTTACAGTACCATGTTGCAGAACAACCACTATGGAGTCTCCAGCAGCTATACGCAGCAGCAAAAAAGGGAGAGAGCAAGTTTTGCAGTTTTTCCGGATCCTAAAGTCATGTAACCTCAGAACCCCAGATCTGATTAGAACAGATGTAAATAATCATACATACAATACAAAGTAACATGAATATCTTATTGTGAGAGAAGTAGAACAGATCTTGAGCTCCAGTTTGAAGAAGTGTAGATCCAGATTTCTCCTGGACGCCCCAGACATTGTATGAATGTATTCAGTTCCTTCAGCAGTAATATTGATTTAGCTTAATGAAGTACTGAGCAGTCAAAGCAGGTATTAGATGAGAACTGATAATAATACTGGGTTGTTTATAGAAGGAGAAGCTTGTAAAGAGTTAAATAAACACACTGATGTATGTAAAAGCACTATTTACTCTATTAATACTGTTTAATATTTAAATAATAAAGTGTTTACTGAGTAAATAAAAGCTTCCTGTCTGGAACGTATAGCTTTTTAAATGTAATAATGTTGCCAAGTGCCTCAAACCTTTGCAGAGTACTGTATACTGAAGAGTGGTTAACGTGCGATCATGAAAAGTAAAGTAAAGTATGTTTAAATGCATTTTTCTCTCAGATTTATTTATTTATCTGAAACTAGTGATCCTTTCCAGAAATGACGCATGGCTTGACGAGTGTTTTAGCGCTGGATGTCGGACGGTTGACTCACTCCATATGTTCCGTCTCCTTTATGAGCGGTATGAATATGACGTTACTGATTATCTGCTGTTCGCTTTCTCTGAGTGCGGAGCTGAAATCACAGACTCTCATTAACCCTGACTGAATAATTGAGGAATCTGTTCTGGCCGTGTATTAATTATGAATGTGTTTATGGTCTTGTGTGACTTTAGAAAGTTTCGGCTGTCAGACTGAGCCATCCCACAATTCACTTCAGCACTGACACACTGCAGTTCCATTACTGTGTAATTATTATCAGGAGGTAATGAGGAAGCACTTCCAGTCTGATAGTTCAGGGCGTCTGAGGTGAACAGGATGCTGCTTCAACTTAGTTGATGTATCTGAGGAAACAGAAAACATGAAAGTATGTAAGAGACGCATGCTGATGTCTTCGTTTGCAGTCAAAACAACTATTTATTTTGTATCAATTAAAATTTACACAGAAGCCTCAGTTTGGTCAGTTATATATGTGTATTATCCCACCTCCACCAAACTTAACGCTCGGCACAATGCAGTCAGACAAGTACTGTTCTCCTGGCAACCACCAAACCTAGACCTGTCCATTGAATTGCCAGACGGAGAAGCTTTATTGGTCAGTCCAGAGAACATGTCTCCACTGCTCTAGAGTCCAGTGGCGGCGTGCTTTACACCACTGCATCCGACGATTGGTGATGTGAGGCTTGGATGCAGATTCTCGTCCATGGAAACCCATTCCATGAAGCTCTCTACTCTCTGTTCTTGAGCTGATCTGAAGACCACATGAAGTTTGGAGGTCTGTAGTGATAGACTCTGTAGAAAGTTGGTGGTCTCTGTGCTCTATGCTCCTCAGCATCTGCTGACCTGCTCTGTCATTGTACGTGTTCTACCACTTGGTGACTGAGTTGCTGTCGTTCCCAATCACTTCCACTTTGTTAGAACACCACTGACAGTCCACTGTGGAATATTTAGTAGTGAGGAAACTTCACCACTGGACTTGTTGCACAGGTGGCGTCCTATCACGGTACCACGCTGGAGTTCACTGAGCTCCTGAGAGAGACCCATTCTTTCACTAATGTGTGTAGAAGCAGTCTGCATGACTAGGTTTTGGTTTTATACACCTGTGATCATGGAAGTGATTGGAACACCTGAGTTTAATGATTTGGATGGGTGAGTGGATGGGTAAGTACTTTTTCAATAAAGAATGTATATATAAGTTGGTTCTGCTTCTCACCATCCAAATAGCCAAATAACGCATCCAGTAATATCAAGGTCCTGGGTGGTCAGTCCAGGAGCTTCTTGAGCAGGTATATATCCTTTCAGACCCACAGTGTTGAGAAAGGATGGATAGAAACTCCTGTGGATCTTCTCAGAAGAGTGGCGCTTGATGTTCTCTTCTAGTTTTGGTGGTCTAACAGGGCTTGCAGGTGGGGTTTTTTTCTGTAGCTTTTTTAGAAAATCTTGTATATGACTTGTATATCTAGTCTCCTCAGAAACATCTACTGGAAACGCATAACTTGTATTTAAAGGTGCAGTATGTAATTCTAGAGAATGATTGTTGATACTAAAACTCAACAATACAGTTTCATGGCCATGAAGCCCTTTGTCTGTTACACTGAGAAATATCACATCACGGCTGCCTGCTACTCGCCCGTCTTTTTCTCTTGACATTGTGTGGAGTTCAGCACGTAGCCCTTCCCGTTCCCCCCATCCTGTACATGAGCACAAACTGTATATTTGCTGTCTAAAGCAAAACATGTACCTCAATCTCTTATTTTTCTATATTATTTCAACTCGACAGCTGATCTTTATATCCTGTGAAGGTCATCATGATGAATGGACCAATAGAAATGTTCCAAAATAACTCCCAATAAAACGGCTCTGCATTCACTTACATTGAAAGTAAAGAACGTGTCCACTCCTGTAAAGGTACTGTTTCAAATATACATGTTTTTGTTTGGACGGCAACGATATAGTATATAATAATAATTAGAGATCGGCTATGTATCGGTATCGGCCGATTTTTAATCAAAATATGTGATCGGCCGATATTTCTCCAGTTTAGCCGATCTCGAGAGCTGTTCGATGGCGTTAAACAAATGAGCTTAATTTCTGTATTTCCAGCTAGTGATTCATACAGGAAGAGGAGCCCTCCAGCCAGCTCCCTGCAATTCCTATCTGAACCACTAGGTGGAAACACATACCCTTTCATTTTCCACAGACTGACTAAAGCAGCGGCCTCACCCGCATGTGCGGATAGAAAACATCGTTTGTCTGGCAGTGTTTACCGTATGTGACGCAGACTCATCCAGGACGTTTTTAAAATATGTAAAATCAGTGTGTCTCGTTGGAACCAAGACAAAGACATTTAACACTAATAATCTGATGCGGTTTTTAGAGTACACCACGCAGCTGAATACAGTGAGTATCAGTAAACAGCAGAGCTAGCACACACAGCTAACACAAAACTAATAACCCAGAACACCTACAGACCAGATCTGACCAGTACAAACAGAACAGCAGCTACAATTCAATATTCTACATTTAATGATTACAGATTTAGTTTAAAATAACAGAGTCTGCGTTTAATTACTGCAGTTTTTACTGTATTTATTTAATTAGCTTTTTTAGTTTTAAATTTAGGGTCTAAATGTGATGATTGCAGTTTTGGGGATATTTGTTTGATTTACTTTGTTTATTTACTGTTAATTGTGTTAAAAATATTATGTTGTTTCATATGAGCTCGTTAAAAATGGTAATAAACCAGTTTAGACCATGTTTCATGACTTGCTTGCGCTAATAACTACTTGTAGCCCTGCTGTGGCGTATACCCCGCCCTCAATCAGTATCGGCTATCGGCCAATTGCGCTGAAAGGTGATCACCAATCGGAATCAAAATCGCTGATCGGTCCATCTCTACTAATAAGCCACTTGTGTAATATGTGTTTCTCCAGCATCCAACACGTCTGCTATGAGTACTGACTGTCTGCTGACTGCTTCATGTTCACCAAGATAATAATCAATGTTATTTGCCTTCGATTGTGAGTTCTATATACTGTACTGGAGTTTAAATGCATATACAGAGTCCTGACTGGTCCCAGTTTGTCTCTTATTCTTGAATCTCCAGACGTTTCACTGCACCGATCGAACTGGTGTAGCTGGTTAGGAGGCCCAGAGTCAGTCAGTCTGCTGGGCTCCTGCTGTCAGCTCATTAATAAACACTCGTCTTCCATGCCAGTCTCATCCCCCATCCACATCTCCTTCCCCCATTCCCCCATCCTTCACCCAGCCCCATCTTCCTCCCCCCGCCACCGCTCCTCTCCCCGTCTGCCAAGGTCGGATGCCTTTTTAAGTCGGTTTCACGTTTGAAAATAGAGTTATACTGACCCATCCCCCCACTTCACATCAGCCCCTCCAGCTGCCGGCAGTGCAGAGTGTGCACGTGCATACAGTGGTGGGTTTTCCATACATCAGTTTCTGCTCATTTAATAAATGCGGAAAATAAACTGCAAGGAAAAGCATGAAATATATAAATATCTAAATATAATAATATTGTAAACAATAGTGGAAGGAGCTCTTTGAATATCACCCAAGCTGAAACGATGTCACGAAAGAAATGATGACGTATGAAGCTGTAAGTGCTATGTTCTAATTCCACTTGGTCTTATTGTTTGGCATACAGGGCCTACACAACACTGTTATGTCTTCCACTACGGTGGCCGAGAAGACCCAACGCACTACAGGTTCACAAGTTCCGGAGGACACTTAAAGGACGTGGGCCCATATACGGCAACGCAATGTAAACAGAACCACGGTAGCGTCTAATGAGAAGTAAGTCTGGCTATATTTACTAACTATCCAGACTTACTTACTTACTATCTAGACTCTAGTGATGTCCAGATGAAGCCTCTTGAAGTGTTAAAGCTTTTCCTCAAGATGGTTCAAACAAAGGTTCATTACTTGAAGCTTCATGTGCACACAAACCCCCCTGCTGGCCAAAACATTTATTGTCATTGAACTATTTGCGATGGCCTCTTGCAATGTTGTCAGCCTGGAAACATGTACATACATAAAACACCTTAATTTAATTTTCTGTTCATTCATTTGTTCATCTGATCTGTGTTTGATTGTGTGGGTCTATTATATAAAAAAACCTCGTCTGATTTCAGTCAGAAAATAAATGTAATAGTATGTGAGATATATATGTTAAAACTGTTGCAGTGGTTTTAAGAGATGGGACAGTGATTGTGGTTTGATGGTGACTTTGATTTTTATTAAGAAACAATAAATCACGCCAATACTGGAACCACATCCTGAACCAGCGAGACTTCAGACATCATCAGTGACGTCACTCGCTCTTAACGAAGCAAGCCTTGAGGATTTCTCGACACAAGCTCCGAAGCATCGGTATCATTTACCCATCACTATTAGACGCTACCGTGGCTCCGCGTGGTCACCGTACTCCACCCTTGAGTCTATACCCTCTGCTTGTACAATGCAGAGACACAACCTGCAAAGTTCAGTCTTAGAAGTTGCTTCTGCTTCTCACCATCCAAATAACCCCAAACACATCCAGTAGTATCAAGGTTCTGGACTCTGGGGTGGACAGTCCCACTCTCACTCTAAAGACTGACCCTACAGATGGTCTGATCATGGCATGTAGCTTTCTGAATAGTCTTGCGTGTGAGATTTCAGCCCTCAGCCGCAAACAACTCGGCCATACAAAGTTATGAAACACCTCAGTGTCACTGCTGGACTGAAGATTGTCCTCCAACCAGCAACATCCAGACTGTGCCCACTAATGAAGGACAAGAGCAGGGGTCACTAATGCGGACATAAACAGATAAACTATTGAGAATGATTTAATTTTGACTGTGTTTATTTTAAGTGGTGGAGATTCTTGTCTTTACGGTATACAGGCTTTACAACGCAGTGAACTCAGAGACCAATCGCGTGCGCTGTCTGATCACCGAAGGCCCCTCAGCCAATCAGATCTGTGCAGATTGGAGCGTTCGGTGCGCACATAGGCGAGGTAGGAAGCGAGAAGCAGCAGCAGTCGGAGACTAAAGCAAGTCAGAAAGAATAAGGAGCTCTAAAAACAGAAAAGTGAACAGAGAAACCTGTTCAGGAACGGTTCTGGAATGGACCTGCTCGTCTAGTTCTGGAGAACACCGCTCTGTACAACCAACATGTCAATCTGAGAAGCTGAGTTAACAAGAAGACACACGTTTATTTACTTTCTCTATAAATAAACACTTTAAGATGCTCTTTTTTCAAAAGCGTTCTGATTTTTGTAGATCTGTAGATGTAGATCTTGTTTCAGTTCAGCATTTAAACAGTAAATATACTGAAATATACCGAACGGTATGTGTGATGTGTTGGTGTTTCAGTAGCTGATGGTATAAGATGCTGATACTAGACTACTTCAGTAAACAGGATACACCACTGAATCAGAACACACATTAGAAATGATGAGGGTCCAGACCTTGGCCTGAGGAGATCTCCTCTAACTGGACCTGACCGACTCTAATTAAACACCCCTGGACTAGAGGAACGCAAACTGTGCAGCAGCAGATGAGCTACTGTCTCTGACTTTACATCTACAAGGTGGACCAGCAAGTAGTAGGAGTGTCTAATAGAGTGAACAGTGAGTGGACACAGTGTTTAAACACCCCAGCAGCACTGGAGTGTCACTGCAGTACTAAGAATAACCCACCACCTGAGTAATATCTGCTCTGTGGGGGTCCTGATCATTGAGGAACAGGGTAACAGGGTATACAGAGAGTCAGATGGACTACAGTCTGTAAGTGTAGCTCCTATATAGTAAGTGGAGCTGATACAGTGGACAGTGTGTGTATATAGAAGGAGGTGGTTTTAATGGAAGGTGGTTGATCAGTTTTAACCCAATTAATTCCCTCCATCTTTCTAGTTTCTTCACATAATCTTTGGGAAACGTTTGAATCTAAACCCGGATTCTTTCCTTTCTGCCCAGAGCTGGCCGGATATGCTCCGCCCCCCCCACCCCGATGGTAAGGTTTAATCAACGTGCTCACTCTCACTGAGAGTCTGAGGACTTTGAGGTGACAGGCTGTGAGTGGAATGGTCAGAAACACGTTTGTGCAGCACTTACTGCCCCATTATTTCCCCTCACGTTCTACTTTATGTCATGGTGCATTTTATGGTGCCGGGGAGCGTGTCCGTTTATCACCCCCACCCTCTTCCACCCATCCGCCCCCTCCCCGCTCCCGCTCCAGCCCATCGCATTAGAAGCCAGTTTGATTACATTTGAGATTGGAGTCTGTCCGTGCGGCTGCGGAGAGAGAGAGTTATGCCGCCGCGGCTTGCTCCGGCCGGCCGAGGCTTCATTCCGCTCTGCGCCGGTGACCTTGCGGGTCACGGAGAGGAACGGAGCATTTATCACCAGGCTGCAGCGGAGAAGAGAAACTTGGGTGTTCGGAAAACTAATCTTAGTGCTTTATTTCCCAATAAATAATCCCATCATTACTGCCCTGTCCAGGCTCCGCCCATAAAAGGCTTTCTTCCCTAGCGACTGTTGTGAGGTTAGACAAGCTGTAGAGAACGATGGTGAAAATCTAAAGTGACTGTAGTAAAGAATGCAGTTTCAATCTAAATGTATTAAAATGCATAGTGTGGTTACTAGGTAACTTTGTTGATCTGGTCTAACAATGGCTTTATCACAATTTCGGATTTATATATGGACAAGTTTTTTTTAACGTTTTCAGATTTATCAACCAAGTTTAATCTGCCTAGGAGACACCTATTTCGTTTCTTTCAGGTTTCCTCATTTTCCTAATCGGAATCTCAGATTGATCAGTTTCTTACCCTTCATCTCTCTCAAAAGCGCCTTATATCTGTTATCTATACGTTATTCAATTCCTTCATGCGGCTCCTACCGAGCTTTTAAAAGGTCCTGGGAGGAGGGTTTGGGCATCACTATTTCTGAAGGCCACTGGACTTGCCTCCTGAACCGGGTCCATACCTCTTCGACCTGTGCCAGACGTAGTCTATTGCAATGCCAAGTGTTCTTTAAAGCTCATGTCACTAACGCAAAGTTGGCAGCAATTTTTCCGAATCGAAGTGATGCCTGCGAGAGATGTAAGCTGTCCCCAGCGGACCATGTTCATATGTTTTGGACATGCCCCCGGCTTACCAATTTTTGGCACCCTCAACACCCTCAAGTGCGAGCTAGATCCTAGTGTTCCCCCTGACCTACGCCTGTCTACCTCATCACAACATGTTATCGCTTTTACCACCTGGCCAGACGCTTGATCCTTCTTAAATGGAATACGTTAGAGGGATTCAGGAGGTTCTAGCATGTATTAGCATGTACATTACTCCTTGAAGGGTTCTTTGGAATCCTTTAACAATACTTGGAACTCTATTCTGAATTTTATTAAAAACGTCACTCTTCCACCTGAAGAGGATAGCGATGCTTAGGTGTGAATTAAGAGGGAGCTCCTATATTCTTTTTTTTCCCTTGCCTATTTACTTCTTTATTTATTTATTTCTTTTTCTCTTAATAGTTGGTTATTAATTGGTTTATCCCACAATGCTTATATGTGTTTTTTTTGTTTTTTGTTTATTTTTAAGTTAACCCATCCTCAGGAACTTCCAAAAGGGATAGGGTGGGTTTTTAAGGGGTAAAGGGGGTTCAGTTGTTACAAATGTACAATGTAACTTTCGTCTACCTTCAAATAACATAATAAAAAGACTTGGAGTTAAAAATATGTGAAGACACATGTAGGTTCACTGGGAGTTCTGATAAATAAAATAAATAAATTGGATTTCTGCTGTAGACATGGTGGCCCCTGGTTCCCATCACCACCACTGTAAACAAATCTCAGCCTCTATGTATCTCTAAGCTCAACCATTCCACATCAAAGCTCTCTGAATGGCGTGTGGGGTCGTATATCATTTTCAGGCATTTTTTATATAGAATTATTCAAACTGTTTGTGTGTAAAGACCTCTACTTACTCTCCGTGTTACATTCCCTTTAAACGTGCCCACACATGCCCCTCTTTTCTCTCGCACCATCGTGTCCACCACACTCTTCACACCTGCCTCGTCAATGCAGCCTAACGAATAAGAGATGGAGTGTAAGGGCTGTTGAATGGACCCCCGATGGCAGCGTATGAGACTTTTGATTAGGGCAATCAAGGTCATGGTCTTTCTTTCTCCTTCTCTGCGTCTCTCTATCTCTCTGGCTGCAGTCTCTCCCCCTCCGACAGGCTAATGCTCACACAGGTTACTGCTGTCCACTCTTCAAAGAATTCAATCTCAGTTCTGGCCGTGTGGAATAGCAGCCACAACAGAAGTGATGGACAAGCCTGGAAAGCAAGTACGTGATGGAAATAAGTATAAACCAACACACACTCACACATAGGCACGATATTCTCCAAAGGTCTTTGCATGCTTCGTCTTTGTTCTCCTGCAGCATATGTTGTTTTGCAGAGCTAGTCAGGTTATTGACCACAGTCTCACCTCCAGTGATGTCACATACTCTTCTGAAAACAACTGAAAGAAAAAACTTAAACTGAATTCCTGCAACGTCAAAACTGTGTTCTTCAAGAAACAAACACATACACAAGTTATAATTTGTAGTTCTTGAGTCTCCGAGGTGCAAGTTCAAGTCAAGTCCTGAGTGTTTAAGGTGTGTGGAGAGTCTCTGTGATGCAAGTCTAAGTCAAATCTGGAGTCTCTGAGATGCAGCTCCAAGACAAAACACGAACCTCTAAGATGCAAGTCCAGGCCAAGTCACGAATCTCTGAGATTCATGTCCAAGACTAATCATGAACCTCTAAGATGCAAGTCCAAGACAAAACACAAACCTCTAAGATTCAAGTCCAAGACTAATCATGAACCTCTGGAATGCAAGTCAGAGACAAATCACAAATCTCTAAGATTCAAGTCCAAGACTAATCATGAACCTCTAAGATGCAAGTCCAAGACAAAACACAAACCTCTAAGATTCAAGTCAGAGACAAATCACAAATCTCTAAGATTCAAGTCCAAGACTAATCATGAACCTCTAAGATGCAAGTCCAAGACAAATCACAAATCTCTAAGATTCAAGTCCAAGACTAATCATGAACCTCTAAGATGCAAGTCCAAGACAAATCAGGAACCTTTTAAAAGCAAAACCTGAACAAATCATGAACCTCTGAGATTGAAGTCCAAGACGAATCATGAACCTCTAAGATGCAAGTCCAAGACAAATCATGAATCTTTAAGATACAAGTCCAAGACTAATCATGAATCTTTAAGATACAAGTCCAAGACTAATCATGAGCCTCTGGAATGCAAGTCAGAGACAAATCACAAATCTTTAAGATTTAAGTCCAAGACTAATCACAAACCTTTGTGATGCAAGTCCACGACTAATCACAAACCTCTAAGATGCAAGTCCAAGACAAATCACAAATCTCTGAGATTCAAGTCCAAGACTAATCACGGACCTCTAAGATGCAAGTCCAAGACTAATCACGAACCTTTGTGATGCAAGTCCAAGACAAATCAGGAACCTTTTAAAAGCAAAACCTGAACAAATCATGAATCTCTGAGATTGAAGTCCAAGACTAATCATGATTCTCTAAGATGCAAGTCTTGGAGAAATCATAAACCTCTAAGATGCAAGTCCAAGACTAATCATGAGCCTCTGGAATGCAAGTCCGAGACAAATCACAAATCTCTGAGATTTAAGTCCAAGACTAATCACGAACCTTTGTGATGCAAGTCCAAGACAAATCTTAAGTCACTAAGATTCAAGTCCAAGACAAATCATAAATCTCTGAAATTCAAGTCCAAGACAAATCATGAATCTCTGAGATTCAAGTCCAGGCCAAATCACAAATCTCTGAGATTCAAGTCCAAGACTAATCACGAACCTTTGTGATGCAAGTCCAAGACTAATCACGAATCTCTGAGATTTAAGTTCAGAACAAAGCATGAACCTCTAAGATGCAAGTCCAAGACAAATTAGGAACCTTTTAAAAGCAAAACCTGAACAAATCATGAATCTCTGAGATTGAAGTCCAAGACAAATCGTGAACCTTTTAAACGCAAAACTTTGATGAAGTCCAAGAGAAATCACAAGCCTTTGAGCTGCAAATCCTGGACAAATCATGAACATATAAGATACTACGTTTCTACGACACAGGACACTGTTGTCTGGATAGTTTTGATTGGTGGATGATTCTCAGTCCAGCAGTGACACTGAGGTGTCCAGCAGCACTGTGTCTGATCCACTCAACCAGCACAACACACACTAACACACCACCATCACGTCAGTGTTACTGCAGTATGGAGAATGATCCACCTCCCTAATAGCACCTGTTCTGTGGGGGTCCTGATCGTTAGAGAACAGGGGGATAAAGAAAGTAAACAGAGAATCAGATGGACTACAGTCTGTAAGTGTAGCTCCTGTATGGTCAGTGGAGCTGATACAGTGGACAGTGTGTGTAGATACAAGGAGGTGGTTTTACTGTTATGATTGATCTGTATATAAATATTTCTATCTTGTTTCGGTGCTGGGTGTTTAATTTAACACCCGGTTGTGTTGTTATGTATTATTTTACACTGCACTCCCTGGGACTGTATGTCTGACGGCGTGAGTATCCTCTCCCCTGAGTGGCTTCATAGGCAGTGCTGATTGCTCTGTGGTGTTTTCTTATCTCCACCATTACACACCGGCTCACTCGCAGCACTTCCGACCAGCGCCGAACACAGGCTGTTATAGTTAATTGCTCATTTGAATCTATAAAGACAACCAATTATGTTTATGCGTGTAGTAAATCTGATTAACCTCTCTGTACTGCTCCCTAAACACAATGAAGCCCACAATGGACTAATGCTTACTCAACAAGCGTGTTTGTGTGAATAGAGAGAGAGAGAGAGAGAGAGAGAGAGAGAGAGAGAGAGAGAGAGAGAGAGAGAGATGCTGCTGATGGGTCTTTAATTCTAGCCCTGATAGGTGCAGACTGAAGAAGTACTGAGACTAATTACGTCGCCTCTTTTTATTCATGACCACAACTGACAGCTACGGCCGAGAGGCATATTACTCATCCTCAATCCCGAGAATACTTCTCTGTACGTGTTTACAAAAAGGCATTAGCTGTGATTTGCATACTGCTGGCATATGACTTCATTAGAAAAATATATGTACTAACTCAGGATTAGTCCTAGACTAGAGGGTACTCCGGAGATGCTAGCCAATCAATCAGCACACAGTAGAAGAAATGTTAACCAACCAATCAGCACTCAGTAACAACAGTGCTAGCCAACGAATCAACACACAGTAACAATAGTACTAGCCAACAACCAATAAACACTCACTAACAATAGTGCTAGCCAACCAATCAACCCTCAGTTACAACAGTGCTAGCCAACCAATCAACCCTCAGTTACAACAGTGCTAGCCAACCAATCAACACTCAGTAACAACAGTGCTAGGCAACCAATTAACACTCAGTAACAACAGTGCTAGGCAACCAATTAACACTCAGTAACAACAGTGCTAGGCAACCAATTAACACTCAGTAACAACAGTGCTAGCCAACCAATCAACACTCAGTAACAATAGTGCTAGCCAACCAATCAACCCTCAGTTACAACAGTGCTAGCCAACCAATCAACCCTCAGTTACAACAGTGCTAGCCAACCAATCAACACTCAGTAACAACAGTGCTAGGCAACCAATTAACACTCAGTAACAACAGTGCTAGGCAACCAATTAACACTCAGTAACAACAGTGCTAGGCAACCAATTAACACTCAGTAACAACAGTGCTAGGCAACCAATTAACACTCAGTAACAACAGTGCTAGCCAACCAATCAACACTCAGTAACAACAGTGCTAGCCAACCAATCAACACTCAGTTACAACAGTGCTAGCCAACCAATCAACACTCAGTTACAACAGTGCTAGCCAACGAATCAACACTCAGTTACAACAGTGCTAGCCAACCAATCAACTCTCAGTAACAATAGTGCTAGCCAGCCAATCAACACTCCGTAACAATAGTTACTAATAGTAATAGTAATAATAGTAATAATGCTAAGCAACCAATCATCACTCAGTAACAAACATGCTAGCCAACCAATCAACACTCAGTAACAATAGTGCTAGCCAACCAATCAACACTCAGTAACAACAGTGCTAGGCAACCAATTAACACTCAGTAACAACAGTGCTAGGCAACCAATCAACACTCAGTAACAACAGTGCTAGGCAACCAATTAACACTCAGTAACAACAGTGCTAGGCAACCAATTAACACTCAGTAACAACAGTGCTAGCCAACCAATCAACACTCAGTAACAACAGTGCTAGCCAACCAATCAACACTCAGTTACAACAGTGCTAGCCAACCAATCAACACTCAGTTACAACAGTGCTAGCCAACCAATCAACACTCAGTAACAACAGTGCTAGCCAACCAGTCAACACTCAGTTACAACAGTGCTAGCCAACGAATCAACACTCAGTTACAACAGTGCTAGCCAACCAATCAACTCTCAGTAACAATAGTGCTAGCCAGCCAATCAACACTCCGTAACAATAGTGCTAGCCAACCAATCAACACTCAGTAACAATAGTTACTAATAGTAATAGTAATAATAGTAATAATGCTAAGCAACCAATCATCACTCAGTAACAAACATGCTAGCCAACCAATCAACACTCAGTAACAATAGTGCTAGCCAACCAATCAACACTCAGTAGCAAACATGCTAGCCAACCAGTCAACACTCAGTAACAACAGTGCTAGCCAACGAATCAACACTCAGTAACAATAGTGCTAGCCAACCAATCAACACTCAGTAGCAAACATGCTAGCCAACCAGTCAACACTCAGTAACAACAGTGCTAGCCAACCAATCATCACTCAGTAACAATAGTGCTAGCCAACCAATCAACACTCAGTAGTAATAGTGCTAGCCAACCAATTAACACTCAGTAACAACAGTGCTAGCCAACCAATCAACACTCAGTAACAATGGTGCTAGCCAACCAATCAACACTCACTAACAATAGTGCTAGCCAACCAATCAACACTCACTAACAATAGTTACTAATAGTAATAGTAATAATAGTAATGCAAGCCAACCAATCATTACACAGTAACAAACATGCTAGCCAACCAATCAGCACTCAGTTACAGTAATGCAAGCCAACCAATCATTACTTAGCAGCAATAATGCTAAGCAACCAATAAGCACCCAGTGGCAGTAATGTTATTCATCCAGTAAGCACTCAGTAGCAGGAATGGTGGCCAATCAGAACTCAGTAGCAGGAATGGTGGCCAATCAGAACTCAGTAGCAGGAATGGTGGCCAATCAGAACTCAGTAGCAGTAATGGTGGCCAATCACTACTCAGTAGCAGGAATGGTGGCCAGTCAGAACTCAGTAGCAGGAATGGTGGCCAATCACTACTCAGTAGCAGGAATGGTGGCCAATCAGAACTCAGTAGCAGGAATGGTGGCCAATCAGAACTCAGTAGCAGTAATGCTGCTGTTTGCTGTAAAAACACTGGAAGGTATTTAATTGAATTATACAAAATATATTGACTTAATTTATCACGTTTAGCTGTTAAGCTTCATTCAGTAACACTTACTGAGCAATCACTTCTCCTCCATAATGTGTTTGATGACAGAAGGAGAATATGTTTGTGCTGCCCAGCAATATTTACCTTTTCTTCCTAGCTGGATTAGCATGTTCTGCTACCTGCTCTAAACATTTGTTTATCGGTGATGAAGCTTATCTGCCTGAGTGGCTTTGCTTTGTGCTCTTTGCTGGGATACTCTGCTGCAATAGCAGTAGCTTCACACACACACACGCTAAGCCAAAACTGAACGTCTTTATGAGCTCAAATTTACCCAGAGAGACAAAAATACACTTACATGAAGTAAAAGTGGATGAATATATATATATATATATATATATATATATATATATATATATATATATATATATATATATATATATATATTTATATATACACTACTGCTCAAAAGTTTGGGATCACAGTGAAATGTTCTTGTTTCAATAGAGTATCTTCTTCCTTAACACAACAATGGACTGACGGGTCTCTAAAGAAAGTTGTTTCTTTCTGGTCATTGTGAGTCGGTCAGCAAGTCATCAACTGTTGATCCTCAGATACTAAACTAACCTAGAATGTTGTTCTCACTTTTATACTCACTTATTAGTAGAATGTTTTTCAGCTGTGCATCACAATTGATCAAGAGTGTCCTAACAACCAATTAGTCCAATAACATCCTTAACTTGGATTGGTGGTCGTACCAGGAGATTTAGACAGAGGACTGAGAATTACTGATAATAGGACTATATGCAAAATAAGCCTCTATACAAAAATAGACTTTAATACAAACATTTATATTCTTTAAAAATCATCTGATACACTTACATTAATTGAGAAATGGACAATATTGTTTGTGAATTGCATGTAAAATTGCATGAAATAAAATTCTAAAGTGATCCTAAACTTTTGAGCAGTAGTATATATATATATATATATATATATATATATATATATATATATATATATATATATATATATATATATATATATATATATATATATATATATATGAGTAAATCTGGACAGACGAGGTTGTAAATGCGTAAATGGACCTGCAGCATAAAAGCATTGCTTGGTGCAAATTATGCAGGGTAGGCATATCAGGGTACGTAGTGTGTAATTTCATCAGCAGCTCTCCAGTTGTGAGTATGTATGTGTGTGTGTGTGTTTGTCGCTGCCTGTGATGCCTCGGCCTCAGGGGAAATTAATCCAAGCCAGAGATGCCCAACCCATTATGCTGGGCTGCCACTCATAGCACGCGCACACACTAAATCACTGCCACGGTCGGAGCCCCTTCCCCAGCCCAGCCACCGACTGTCCTCCCTGTGAAATCCCTCGTGGACCGTTTAACACCAGCAGATGATTCACTGTAGTGTTTTTACTCCAACGTCCAGCCTCTATACAACCTCGGTCTTTATCTAGTTGCAGCAACCGACTGCCTATTAGTCTATAATCAATTCACAAAACAACTGAAATTTGACAAATCTGTCTCAATAAAAACGAGAGAAAGGAAATTTGCATCGTTTCAATCTCTTACTTCAAATAGAACCAAGACAGGTTTGTTTCTGGCGCTAGACTGAAGCTAGACTTTATGGAGCTCTGACACTGCATCACTCACTGTTATCCATAAAAACAAACACAACACACACAGTTTGGGCTCTCAGTCTCTTGGGGCGAGACATGATCTCGTAACAAGGACGTTGGGGGACAATGACAACGTGGCGTGGGCACAGACAGAACCTGGAAACTATTAGTTTTATTTATAATAGGCACTTCAGCAGAGACAAGCCAGGAAAAGGACGGCGAAGGAAGCAGCCGAGCGTCTTCCTGAGAGTGAGGCGTCTGGCTGGACCTGTCTGGGAGGGGGGCAGGTGTACCGCTGGGTACCCCTTTCCTCTGCTATGTCTTCTTTGCCTTTGAGTTTATTAAACCGGAGCTCAGTTTCCTTGAACCTGGCAGCCGCATCCCACTTCTGACACCAATGCAGCATCTGTTGCACTTCAACAGGCACTTCAACGAACAATCTTGATCAAAGACTCTCTTAACACAAAGTGTCCAAGGATGGAAGCTTCCAAAATCAAGGTTGAGCCAACACTGTGACTGGAAAGACACCAACAAATCTTAAAAATAATTATTAAATGTATTTAGACGTTTTATTAAAAGTAAAATATAATAAAGGATAAACTATATATTTACCCATTATTCTCATTGAATATTGAGCTAGGGCTAGGGTGACCAGATGACAATGAGAGAACTTAAGGGCATGAATTCAGGGCTTGGTCAAGATCATGTTGGCCTTACTCGAATATGAGAATCGACTATCTATAGCTGACCTCCTGACCACACATAGACACATAGAGGTACATTAAATTTATATAGTAACGTTGTCTTCATATCTTATCATTGTGTATCATTAATTATCTAATACACATACAGACAGCACTACTCTAACACTTAATAACTTTAATAACACACAGACTAACCAACATCACAGCAGCTTCAGCTTCTCTCTTTATAAACAGTAAACAGACCACCTGCAGCACTAACCTGCTAAATAATAATAAACCCTCAGATTTATACTCCTAGCTAACAATAACAAAATAAAGAGTGATCAGAAATATGGGTTAGGGTTCGAGCTAGATATGTTTATACTCTCTTTAAACCATAGAGAGTATAAACATGTACTCTCTATGGTTTTAACATTTCCAGCTTATTGAAAATTCCAGCAAAGAAAATAAATTGTTTTTTACTATAATCTTTAGGGGTGCTGGGACTCAATGTAAGGGTGCTTAAGCCCCTAAAATAGAGCTAGCTACGCCCCTAATCTGAATGATACAAGGGCGCCAACTAGAGGAATTTCGGAGCCGGTTTTAGAAAGAGAGACTGCAGCTCAGAACTAAACATTTTATACTACACAGTCATACGGTGTATGTATTTACAGCCTCGTCTCCAGTGCTGTGTGCTGGTAGCTGGTCTAGCTGGGTTGCTTTCAGCATCAACACATTTATTTCAATAGAAAAGCATTGCAGCTGAAAAAGGCCACTCTTGTTGTCTGATTAGAAAACTTTACAATCAAATACTCACCATGTATATCTTCTAACGTCTACGATTGTTGCGTACCCCGCGCTGCAGCGTCCACATTTGATAGACTGTATTATATTGAATTTATTGCATGCACAGCCTTTTTAATATGCGGTGGTTTGTATACACTCTGCTTCCGATTGGGTAACTAATCAGACACAATCATCAAACCAGAGCAAATGTTCCTCAAAGGCAGTTGTATGCTGTTTTGCACCACTTCACCATTGACCATGTTTCTAT
>CM038719.1:36551119-36563619 GCA_021613375.1 Megaleporinus macrocephalus | reverse complement strand
GTATTAGAATTCTCCGTTCCACCTTAAAAGGTGCAGCTGTTAGGTTCTGGAGCCTGTAAATGTTTGTATGTTTGTTTGTTTGTTTACATTGTTTTGCAACGAGTGAACGTTTTTGTTCTGTGAGGCTGAAGTTGTTTTCTCGGTCCACCTTAAGTGCAATACAAGTGCTGCACCATTTAAGGTGGAACGGAACACATGAGCCGCATCGTTGACAAGCTAACGGTACCGTTTTAGTTTATCTCTGATGTGAACAGTGTAGATATCGTTGTTTGTTTTAAATGTTTATATTTTTTATTGCGTTTGAAACCTGAAACTCGATCTCTGGAGCCGCTGTGCAGAGATGCACCGATACTGGAGTTCTGGGTCGATAACCGATATTTTTTAATATAGATTTGTGTCGATTCTGGTGACGATACAGTTGCATAGTTTTATAAAATATACTTAAAACCCACAAGGTTAAGCATTAAAGAAACTCTGGTATACGTATTAATAGAGATTTAGAAATAGAGTAAAATAATTAAAAATAAAATAAATCAAAATGGTCTAAACTGAGCAGTGCTAAACTTCCAGTTGAGTGTTGGTTTGGTGGATTATTTAAATTTGTAGGATGTTACTACTATTAAAATTGTTGTTGTTATATTAATTAGAATACACCAATATGGGAATCTGGGCTGTTGCCACTTTCTCATATTTATTATGTGTGTACAGGTGGATGATATGGCACAAACATAATATTGAAAAACAAGAATGTCCCAGTATTTATTTGTAACTGTGAAAAAAAAGAACCGGAAGTGCTAAATTAGATTCTTATTGGTTCCACCTTAAATGGTGCAGCTGTTAGGTTCTGAAGCCTGTAAATGTTTGTATGTGCTGTTTGTTTGTTTTTTTAAGTTGTAGCACAACCAGTGAACGTTTTTGTTCTGTGAGGCTGAAGTTGCTTTCTCGGTCCACCTTAAGTGCAGTACAAGTGCTGCACTATTTAAGGTGGAACGAAACATATGAGCCGTGTCGTTGACAAGCTAACGGTAATGTTTTATGTTTATCTTAGTTTAGTTTAGTCTTTCAAAGCTGGATTGATGTGAACAGTGTAGATATCATTGTTTGTTTTAAATGTTTATATTTTTATTGCGTTTGAAACCTGAAACTCGATCTCTGGAGCCGCCGTGCAGAGATGCACCGATACTGGAGTTCTGGGTCGATAACCGATATTTTAGAACATAGATTTGTGTCGATTCTGGTGACGATACAGTTGCATAGTTTTATAAAATATACAGAAATCCTACATGGGTTTAGCATTAAAGAAACTCTGGTTTATGTATTAATAGAGATTTAAAAATGGGGTAAAATAAATAAAAATTTAAATAAATCAAAATGGTCTGAAATTTAGTACATGTTAAACTTAAAAAGGTCTTTTAGCCCAGAAACTGAGCAGTGCTAAACTTCCAGTTGAGTGTTGGTTTGATGGATTGTTTAAATTTGTAGGATGTTACTACTATTAAAATTGTTGTCGTTATATTAATTTTAATACACCAATATGGGAATCTGGGCTGTTGCCGCTTTCTCATATTTATTATGTGTGTACAGGTGGACGATATGGCACAAACATAATATTGCAATATAACGATGTCCCAATATTTATTTGTAACTGTGAAAATAAAAAAAAGAACCGAAAGTGCTAAATTCAATTCTTATTGGTTCCACCTTAAATGGTGCAGCGTTTACATTCTGGTGCCTCAGACTAAAGTTAGCTTCTTATTTAAATTCCCTGTTCCACGTAAAAGGTGCAGCTGTAGGTTCTGGTGCTTGTAAATGTCTGTATTTACGTGTGCTGTTTGTTTGTTTACCTTGTAGCACAACAAATAAACATTTTTATTTAATGTCCGGCTGAAGTTGTCTTCTCGGCCCATCTTAAGTGCAATACAAGCACTGCACCATTTAAGGTGGAACGTGGAAATGAGATCCATGTGGGAAGTGCTGTCATTTGTATGTACCTGCATTAGCATTATGCAGAGTTATTACTGTTATTTCTATCAGGTTCTAAATGCAGGTGCATGTTTGCAACGCATTAACGTCGCCTAAACGCTCTCCTGTTCTGGAATAAATGATGATAAATACAGCATATGATTTGAGTTTGAAGTATGAGTGCAGTTAATACTTATTCTTAAGCAAGATATACATGTGAAATCATTAACAATAACAATTATGGAACGATTACTAGAGCACCACAATATTGTAATAGAGCGCTAGTGGCCAGTTAGCAATGTAAAATATCGGAATATCAAGTATCAGGATATTATCTTTAGTGATACTGTATCGTTCTCAAACACACAGTATCGATACACAGATTCCTGGCAGACAGTGAATCATTGTGTTGTGTTTAAACCTCTGACCACTAGATGGCAGTGTTGTAATCCTTTTTCAGCTCCACTCCAACATTAACAAGCAGCACAAGGGCGCAATGCTATTGTAAGCATTGATAAACCTGTTTATATAGTGGTGTGTTTTAATAGTAGGATTTGAAAAATCACAGTATATCACTTTGATTGCAGTATCGCAATATATCACGGTATATTGAATCGTGACCGCTGTATCACGATATGTATTGTATCGCCAGGTTCTTGCCAATACACAGCCCTACTGCCAACTAATTGCAAGCAACCGTCACTCCGCCATGTTCGTGTTTTACTTTTTTCTCAAGGTCCTTCTTGTTTTAAGACTTGGCACACTTGGTGTGCGGTGGACGTTAATTATTATTTAATACGCCAACCCTTCACATCCACTGCTGCTGACCGCTGGGTGTCGGTCTTTTTATGGAAACGATGGCAGCTACTCTGGTCACGAAACCAAATTAGACTTGGCCAGTTTGGGCGATTTCAGCTTTCAACCGAATGAAAAGGCTGAGCCAGACAGCTTAGACGAGACGATATGCAAAACCTGGGCCCGATGGTTCCTGTAAAACGGGGGAACACATCGAATTTAAGATCCCACCTAGCTACCCTAGCTGCCCCCACCAGCACCAAGCCGTGGAGAAGCCCCAAAAGGAACAGCTCAGGCTGGTTCTGGCCCACAGTTAGGAAATTCGCCAAGCAGTACGAGTCGCCTGGCAAGACGTATTTTTATATTTGCCTTAACGTTTCTCTTCATTTATTTTCTGTTCACAGCGTATATCAATCTTATAGACTATAATCTAGACTTTATGTCCCATGTAAGAGTAAGGGAGTGTTATTATTGCTCATTAGCCTCACGTGTTCTACGTTTAACAATAAAGGACTGTGTCGTCTTTGTTATAAAACATATAATATTCTTGATAATAACTAGGGATGCACCGATACCACTTTTTCCTTACCGATACCAGCTTTTCAGGTATCTGCCGATACAGAGTACCGATACTGATGCCAACTCTGACTTAAATGCTCGATATATGGCTATAAATCCTGATATTTATAGTGTTCCACTTTATATATGTTGTATTTTGTGCTAGCTTGGATGAAGTCGCTGTGTTATTTGACGTGCTTTAGCTTTAAGCACCATTTAGTGGTGCGCATGTGCGTCAATAAGCTTTATGGTATCGTCTCTATTGCCGATACCGTGTGTAAGTGCCAGTATCGGTGAAGCTCACTAATAATAACAATAAAACATGTTTATATAGCACTAAAACCAGGATACCGCATATCACGGTGTGGAAATTCTTTCACCGCGACAGCCCTATCCACCGCATTTATTTATCGTTGACATTTAAATATGTCTAAAATGCCTGTATAGGTAAGAACCTGGCGATACGATATATATCGTGATACAGGGGTTATGATATAATTTTGCGATACTGTAAGCTAATTTATTGTTATTTTTATGCATAGGCCTGTTAATGTTGACATTAGCAACACTGGAAGAGTTTAATGGCTGAACGTAGATTGCAACACCGCCATCTAGTGGTCGGAGGTTTAAAACAGCACAAGCTGAATTATTAAGCCATGACGTTTATTTGTTATTTAAATATAAGCAGATTTGTTTTGAGACGCTGTTTAATACCGAGCGCTGCAAGTGTGTGTTTATGGGCTCATTCAGGCTACAAAACAAATAAAGACCAACAGAAATAATCCGTCAGCCAGTTTGGCTTGGAATCAGCCAATCAGGGCACCCCTAGTTATGATGGCGGGTGGTAGGCGTGTGGCTGGGGGGTGTACGGTTGCAGGATGGTCCCCCTGCTGGTCTCAGACGCTTCATGGCGTGGTGCGTGTTTGTTCTTGGCTGCCTGTCGCTGGAGCTGCTGCTGCATTACGGCTTCAGATAACTGCAGACTCAACACGCAGCCGCCGCCGCTGAGCTTCACCGCCACGGATTCAATCAAACTCACTGCAGGATCCTTTAGAGAGCTGGAGATTCAGACTATAGACTTTAGAGAGATTTCTCTGGAGTTAGATATTTGCTGGGAGGACAAAGGGGTCCTGTTTTATGGTCCATGTCTGGGATTCACAATGATGTCCCCGTTATATCAGCATCAGCAGATTCCTGCTTAACGGAAAAACGTGGACGATGGACAGGTGTTTAGATTTGACACATTTATAATATTATTCCATACGGATAATCCAGACTGATATCCCATACTGACAATCCACACTGGTGTTCCATACTGGTAATCCAGGGTGATATACCAGTCCATTGATATCGCAGACTACTGCATGCTGATATTCCGAGCTGTCATTCCAGGCTGATAATCCAGAATGGTGTTCGAAACTGATAATCCAGACCAGTATTCCATATGGATAATCCAAGATGATAACCTGGGTGATGTTCCGGTCTTGTGGTGGTGGTATTCCAGACTGATAAAGCTTGTTGATATTCCAGGCTGATAATCCATACTGTTAATCCATACTGTTAATCCATACTGATAATCCAGACTGGTGTTCCAGACTGATAATCCATAATGATATTCTATACTGATATTTCAGGTTGACGTCCCAAACTCATAATCTAGACATAGTGCATGCTGATTGATATTCATGCGGGTTGATATTCCAGGCTGATAATTCGTAATGATAATCCAAAATGGTGTTCCAAACTGATAATCCAGACTAATATTCCATATAGATAATCCAAGATGATAACCTGGGTGATGTTCTGGTTTTATATTCCGTGCTGATAGTCTGTGGTGGTATTCCAGACTGATAAAGCTTGTTGATATTCCAGGCTGATAATCCATACTGGTGTTCCAGACTGATAATCCATAATGATATTGCAGGTTGATATCCCAAACTCATAATCTAGACTCACAGTGCATGCTGATAGTCCGGGTTGATATTCCGGGTTGATATTCCAGGCTGATAACCCGGATTGATGATCCAGGCTGATATTCCAGGCTGATATTCCAGGCTGATATTCCAGGCTGATATTCCAGGCTGATATTCCAGGCTGATAACCCGGATTAATATTCCAGGCTGATATTCCAGGCTGATAACCCAGATTAATATTCCAGGCTGATAACCTGGATTAAAATTCTGGACTGATATTCCGGGCTGATGTTTAATGATGTATAGAAAATATAAAATTCCGGTCTTTTCTTTACCGCTGTTGGTGTTCCGGGCTTTCTGATGCTCTACATTATTACATGAAATTTATGAGAATAATATAATTCTTAAAATTTTAAACAAAACATTGTGATTTAGATATGAAACTTTTCTTGTATTTCTGTTGTACTCAGGGAGAGTAGAAAGTAGGTAACACTGCTGTACTGTGAAGAATTATGAATGTTTTTTATTAAATGTGTGGATTTATGTTTATTAATTAGCTCATAGACACGTTATAACACATGAACACTGTGATCAATAGGGAGCTGTTATGTTTGTTGACCTACAATTCCTATATCAGTGAATCCTTGGTGCTGATATTTGAGTCTCTTACTTGATGGGCAGGGTTAGACTCAAGCTCGGCTCGTTTGGAGCTTCGGCTCATTGATCTGTCGGATTAGGAGCATATGATCATTTTAGAATCATAACCAGCATCACAGCTTTCTGTTCGACCGACATTTCAATTTGATGATGTATTTATTAAGATGCAGAGGAGCAGTTACTGCTCAGTTACGGCTCTAAATATCTGTTTCATTAGTTTTACTGAATTTTATTGTGTTTGTAATTCTTCACAAATAAGTATATTTGTATATGATGGTAATCCAGATTAATTTAGTCCCATTTTCTATGTTGCCCTGTGTGCACATTTTAAAGCACAGTTCATGTTAATTAGCTTAATTTAACCATACAGGTTTAAATAGCGTGTTAAAAAATAATGGTGCATGTCATACTCTGTGTTTTAATTTTCTCCCACCAGTAATAATAGATAGTTACATATAGGGGTGGGAGATATGGCAGAAATATCATTTTGCGATACTTTTCATGATATATAATATAACACAATATTAATTTTCCCCAACATTGAAAAAATAGCTTCTTTAAGAGTTTGAGTTTTTTTTTGAATGGTGGCAAAGGTTCTGCGTATTATAGAACTTTAAAAAAATGTTAAAAGAGTTCTATTTTTATCCATATAATATAGATACTAACTGCTTTTATATAGAACCATTTACAGCACGTTGTCTGGTTCTGTAGAACTTTTTCATCCAGTAAAGAACCCTTTAATATTAATGATTCTATATAGAAGCTTTTTCCTTTACTACTAACTGTTTAGTAGTGCTACAGTTTAAGAAATACTATAAAAAATGTGAATACAGTGATTTTTATTCAGTATTTTTACTGGATTTGTTTCAGTTCCAGTTAAACAGTTCATAATTAAACATGTAGTTGGTCAGTGTACAAGTACTGACCACATTCACTGTATTGTTATATAACTTTGTATATATATATATATATATATATATATATATATATATATATATTTTATATATACACTACTGCTCAAAAGTTTGGGATCACAGTGAAATGTTCTTGTTTTAATGGAGTATCTTCTTCCTTAACACAACAATGACTGACGGGTCTCTAAAGAAAGTTGTTTCTTTTCTGGTCATTGTGAGTCGTCAGCAAGACATCAACTGCTGATCTTCAGATACTAAACTAACGCTAGAATGTTGTTCCTTTTATACTCACTTATTAGTAGAATGTTTTTCAGCTGTGCATCACAATTGATCAAGAGTGTCCTAACTACCAATTAGTCCAATAACATCCTTAACTTGGATTGGTGGTCGTACCAGGAGATTTAGACAGAGGACTGAGAATTACTGATAATAGAACTATATGTAAAATAAGCTTCTATACAAAAATAGACTTTAATACAAACATTTATATTCTTTAAATATCATCTCATACACTTACATTAATTGTGAAATGGACAATATTGTTTGTGAATTGCATGAAAATTGCATGAAATGAAATTCTAAAGTGATCCTAAACTTTTGAGCGGTAATGTGTGAGTGTGTGTATATATATATATATATATATATATATATATATATATATAGTCAAATAGACATAAGCATTCACACTGGGCTACTAAGTCAATGACTCTTGTGACTAAAACTAAGAACCCTTGTGGCCACAATAATAGAAACATGTCTGTGCACATTGTTTTTCATAATTAACGAGCATGCCTCAGTACCAAAACACAGCTGCTAGTATTAATTAAAACCTTCAACACAGAGACAACACAGCTTACTTAAAACCTTCATCTATTTAAGACTTTATTAAATGATGGAAACAAACTTCAGCCAGTGAAGCAGTATCTGTGATGCCATGCAGACCAGCTCAGCGGGGGGGACCACCGAGGCTAACTTGGAATTGCATTCATTCGTGTGGTTGATTCGCAGATGTGCTTGTGTGCAGAGCCTCTCTCACTCCTGGTGTTCAGAGTGTACTGTGCAAAGACGACGCAGCAGCTTTTCACTGCGAAGGTCCTGAATCTGTTTTATCTGTTCTGACTCTGAATTCTGCTTATGAGCATCTACCCACTCATACGTACCTCCACACCTGTGACAGGAAGCCTCGGAAACAGCCTCAGCCTGTAACAGCTGTAGTTGTGGAGTTGTAGTCGTGCTGGTCTGCTGGTGGTGGAGTTGTAGTCGTGCTGGTCTGCTGGTGGTGGAGTTGTAGTCGTGCTGGTTTGTTGGTGGTGGAGTTGTAGTCGTGCTGGTTTGCTGGTGGTGGAGTTGTAGTCGTGCTGGTCTGCTGGTGGTGGAGTTGTAGTCGTGCTGGTTTGTTGGTGGTGGAGTTGTAGTCGTGCTGGTTTGCTGGTGGTAGAGTTGTAGTCGTGCTGGTTTGCTGGTGGTGGAGTTGTAGTCGTGCTGGTTTGCTGGTGGTGGAGTTGTAGTCGTGCTGGTTTGCTGGTGGTGGAGTTGTAGTCGTGCTGGTTTGCTGGTGGTGGAGTTGTAGTCGTGCTGGTTTGCTGGTGGTGGAGTTGTAGTCGTGCTGGTTTGCTGGTGGTGGAGTTGTAGTCGTGCTGGTCTGCTGGTGGTGGAGTTGTAGTCGTGCTGGTTTGTTGGTGGTGGAGTTGTAGTCGTGCTGGTTTGCTGGTGGTGGAGTTGTAGTCGTGCTGGTCTGCTGGTGGTGGAGTTGTAGTCGTGCTGGTTTGTTGGTGGTGGAGTTGTAGTCGTGCTGGTTTGCTGGTGGTAGAGTTGTAGTCGTGCTGGTTTGCTGGTGGTGGAGTTGTAGTCGTGCTGGTTTGCTGGTGGTGGAGTTGTAGTCGTGCTGGTTTGCTGGTGGTGGAGTTGTAGTCGTGCTGGTTTGCTGGTGGTGGAGTTGTAGTCGTGCTGGTTTGTTGGTGGTGGAGTTGTAGTCGTGCTGGTTTGCTGGTGGTAGAGTTGTAGTCGTGCTGGTTTGCTGGTGGTGGAGTTGTAGTCGTGCTGTTTGCTGGTGGTGGAGTTGTAGTCGTGCTGGTTTGCTGGTGGTGGAGTTGTAGTCGTGCTGGTTGCTGGTGGTGGAGTTGTAGTCGTGCTGGTTTGCTGGTGGTGGAGCTGTAGTCGTGCTGGTTTGCTGGTGGTGGAGTTGTAGTCGTGCTGGTTTGCTGGTGGTGGAGTTGTAGTTGTGCTGGTTTGCTGGTGGTGGAGTTGTAGTCGTGCTGGTTTGCTGGTGGTGGAGCTGTAGTCGTGCTGGTTTGCTGGTGGTGGAGTTGTAGTCGTGCTGGTTTGCTGGTGGTGGAGTTGTAGTCGTGCTGGTTTGCTGGTGGTGGAGTTGTAGTCGTGCTGGTTTGTTGGTGGTGGAGTTGTAGTCGTGCTGGTTTGCTGGTGGTGGAGTTGTAGTCGTGCTGTTTGCTGGTGGTGGAGTTGTAGTCGTGCTGGTTTGTTGGTGGTGGAGTTGTAGTCGTGCTGGTTTGCTGGTGGTGGAGTTGTAGTCGTGCTGGTTTGCTGGTGGGTGGAGTTGTAGTCGTGCTGGTTTGTTGGTGGTGGAGTTGTAGTCGTGCTGGTTCGCTGGTGGTGGAGTTGTAGTCGTGCTGGTTTGCTGGTGGTGGAGTTGTAGTCGTGCTGGTTTGCTGGTGGTGGAGTTGTAGTCGTGCTGGTTTGCTGGTGGTGGAGTTGTAGTCGTGCTGGTTTGCTGGTGGTGGAGTTGTAGTCGTGCTGGTTTGCTGGTGGTGGAGTTGTAGTCGTGCTGGTTTGCTGGTGGTGGAGTTGGTAGTCGTGGCTGGTTTGCTGGTGGTGGAGTTGTAGTCGGCTGTCTGGTGGGGAGTTGTAGTCGTGCTGGTTTGCATGGGTGGAGTTGTAGTCGTGCTGTTTGTTGGTGGTGGAGTTGTAGTCGTGCTGGTTGCTGGTGGTGGAGTTGTAGTCGTGCTGGTTTGCTGGTGGTGGAGTTGTAGTCGTGCTGGTCTGCTGGTGGTGGAGTTGTAGTCGTGCTGGTTTGCTGGTGGTGGGAGTTGTAGTCGTGCTGGTTTGTTGGTGGTGGAGTTGTAGTCGTGCTGGTTTGCTGGTGGTGGAGTTGTAGTCGTGCTGGTTTGCTGGTGTGGATGTTGTAGTCGTGCTGGTCTGCTGGTGGTGAGTTGTAGTCGTGCTGGTTTTGCTGGTGGTGGAGTTGTAGTCGTGGTGGTTTGATGGTGGTGGAGTTGTAGTCGTGCTGGTTTGCTGGTGGTGGAGTTGTAGTCGTGCTGGTTTGCTGGTGGTGGAGTTGTAGTCGTGCTGGTTTGCTGGTGGTGGAGTTGTAGTCGTGCTGGTCTGCTGGTGGTGGAGTTGTAGTCGTGCTGGTTTGCTGGTGGTGGAGTTGTAGTCGTGCTGGTTTGTTGGTGGTGGAGTTGTAGTCGTGCTGGTTTGCTGGTGGTGAGTTGTAGTCGTGCTGGTTTGTTGTGGTGGAGTTGTAGTCGTGCTGGTTTGCTGTGGTGGAGTTGTAGTCGTGCTGGTTTGCTGGTGGGTGGAGTTGTAGTCGTGCTGGTTTGCTGGTGGTGGAGTTGTAGTCGTGCTGGTTTGCTGGTGTGGAGTTGTAGTCGTGCTGGTTTGCTGGTGGTGGAGTTGTAGTCGTGCTGGTTTGCTGGTGGTGGAGTTGTAGTCGTGCTGGTTTGCTGGTGGTGGAGTTGTAGTCGTGCTGGTTTGCTGGTGGTGGAGTTGTAGTCGTGCTGGTTTGCTGGTGGTGGAGTTGTAGTCGTGCTGGTTCGCTGGTGGTGGAGTTGTAGTCGTGCTGGTTCGCTGGTGGTGGAGTTGTAGTCGTGCTGGTTCGCTGGTGGTGGAGTTGTAGTCGTGCTGGTTTGTTGGTGGTGGAGTTGTAGTCGTGCTGGTTTGCTGGTGGTGGAGTTGTAGTCGTGCTGGTTTGCTGGTGGTGGAGTTGTAGTCGTGCTGGTTTGCTGGTGGTGGAGTTGTAGTCGTGCTGGTTTGCTGGTGGTAGAGTTGTAGTCGTGCTGGTTTGCTGGTGGTGGAGTTGTAGTCGTGCTGGTTTGCTGGTGGGTGGAGTTGTATTCGTGCTGTTCTCCTATTGGTCTGTTTGTAGCTGTGCTCTTCTCCTATTGGAGGGTTTTGTCCATGCCGTTCTCCTATTGGTCTGTTTGTAGCTGTGCTCTTCTCCTGTTGGAGGGTTTTACTCATGCCGTTCTCCTATTGGTCTGTTTGTAGCTGTGCTCTTCTCCTGTTGGTGGGTTTTACTCATGCCGTTCTCCTATTGGTCTGTTTGTAGCTGTGCTCTTCTCCTGTTGGAGGGTTTTGCTCATGCCGTTCTCCTATTGGTCTGTTTGTAGCTGTGCTCTACTACTGTTGGAGGGTTTTGCCCATGCCGTTCTCCTATTGGTCTGTTTGTAGCTGTGCTCTTCTCCTGTTGGAGGGTTTTGCTCATGCCGTTCTCCTATTGGTCTGTTTGTAGCTGTGCTCTACTACTGTTGGAGGGTTTTGCCCATGCCGTTCTCCTATTGGTCTGTTTGTAGCTGTGCTCTACTACTGTTGGAGGGTTTTGCCCATGCCGTTCTCCTATTGGTCTGTTTGTAGCTTTGCTCTACTACTGTTGGAGGGTTTTGCTCATGCTGTTCTCCTATTGGTCTGTTTGTAGCTGTGCTCTACTCCTGTTGGAGGGTTTTACTCATGCTGTTCTCCTATTGGTCTGTTTGTAGCTGTGCTCTACTCCTGTTGGAGGGTTTTACCCATGCTGTTCTCCTATTGGTCTGTTTGTAGCTGTGCTCTTCTCCTGTTGGAGGGTTTTGCCCATGCCGTTCTCCTATTGGTCTGTTTGTAGCTGTGCTCTTCTCCTGTTGGTGGGTTTTGGTAAAGCTGTTCTCCTATTGGTCTGTTTGTAGCTGTGCTCTTCTCCTGTTGGAGGGTTTTACTAAAGCTGTTCTCCTATTGGTCTGTTTGTAGCTGTGCTCTTCTCCTGTTGGAGGGTTTTACTCATGCTCTTCTCCTATTAGTCTTTTTGTAGCTGTGCTCTTCTCCTGTTGGAGGGTTTTGTACATGCTGTTCTCCTATTGGTCTGTTTGTAGCTGTGCTCTTCTCCTATTGTTTTCTTGTTTGTGACATTTTCACCTTGTTGTTCGTCTGTTAATGAATGTGTAGGTGCTCTGATCTCCTCTTGGCCAGGTTTTTTTCTGTAGCTATTTTAATTTTGTTGGAATTCCTGTTTTTAGCTGTGCGCTCCTCCTGTTGTGGGATATTTAGCCATAACTTCCTATTATTGGTGCTTTTGTTGCTGGACACTTTTTTTCTATTTGTGCAGTTTTAGTCATGCTGCTGTGCTATTGGTTGATCCATGCTGTTTTTCTATTGGTGGGTTTTACTACTGATTTCTTCCCATTGCTGGTGTTGGCAGTTCATTGGTGCAAGATCTACAATTCACTATTAAACACCACCAGTTTTAACTCTTCTTTTAAGAACTATTTCACCATGTACATGTACACAGAATAATCCGTGCGAAGAAGAGTAAACCCCAGCTGAGTAGCACCCCCGGTAGGCCCCCCGTCCGTGGCTGAGCTTGTGAAAGAAGCTGCGTATTCTCTGGGAGTGAAAGAAGCCGTCGCGGGAACTGAACAAAAAAGAGGCCACGTAATGCTCAGATTACCGTATAACTTCCTTTCACTGCTCTTACCCAGCCTCGCCAGCGCTAACC
>CM038719.1:36496119-36546119 GCA_021613375.1 Megaleporinus macrocephalus | reverse complement strand
GCCAATCAAAACAGAGCTCATTTGCGTATATCTTTTTTAAAGGCAACAAAATATCTCTAGTCTTAAAGGACTAAGGGACGAAGAGAGGTTTAAAAATGGTCACATTAAAGGGCCCATATCATGGAAAAAAATATATTTTCCATTTTTTATAAAATTAAAAAGAAAAGTCTGTAGTTTGTAAACACTGCTAAAGTTATTACTGATAAAGGTACAATACAGGACAGCCAATCAAAACAACTCATTTGCATATAATCTTCTTTAAGGCACAACAAAAATAAGAAAAAAGTGTAAAAGGACTAAGGGACGAAGAAAGGTTTACAAATGGTCACATTAAAGGGCCTATATCATGAAAAAAAACATATTTTCCGATAATTTTAATATAATTAAACACAAGAGTTTGTTGCAGTTTGTAAACACTGCAAAAGGTATTACCGATAAAGGTACAAGGGAAGTCAGCCAATCAAAACAGAGCTCATTTCCATATAGCATTCTTAAAGACACAGTAACAAAAATAACTGTAGTGTAAAAGGACCAAAGGACTTTTCTGTATAAAGTTATTACTGATAAAGGCACAACACAGGACAGCCAATCTAAACAACTCATTTTCATATAATCTTCTTAAAGGCACAGTTAACAAAATAACATTTTTAATATTAAGATATTATCGTAGACGATATGTCTCGCACAGGCCAACACAACAGTACATAGAAATGATACTAAACTCGTTACCTTGACTCGTTACTTTAAGGGTCTTATAGACAGGACCACTGCAGAATCACTGTCGTATCAGTAACACACTAGCACAGTTCCAGCAACTCATATTAACCAGAAATTACTAAATAAATAACTAAAAGCACAGCAGCCCATTTAAACAACTTACTTAAATAATAAGGGCTACATTAAAAACAAGAGGCAGTTAAGCAGCACTGCTGTGTCTGATCCACTCACACCAGCACAACTCACACTAACACAACCATCTTAGTGTCTCTGTGGGGGTCCTGATCATTAAAGAACAGAGTAATAAAGTATACAGAGAATCAGATGAACTACAGTCTGTAGGTGTAGCTCCTGTATGGTCAGTGGAGCTGATACAGTGGACAGTGAGTGTGTAGATACAAGGAGGTGGGTTTAATGTTAGTACAGACAAAACCCAGCCTCTGAGGGGTCCGCCACTGTTTTTAGCACAGCTAACGTCAGACACAGTCAGAGACCACACGGCTCCTTTAACGAGTCGAGCTCTGGTTTCCACTCGGAGTAAATCATGTGTGGAGTGAGAGCGAGTGGTCCTGCAGCCCTCCGTCTATTTCCAGCAGAGCGCTGCGGTGGAGAGAGGAGGAGGGGCACCAGGCAAAGACAAGCCGTGGAGGGAGGGAGGGAGGGAGGGAGAGGGGACTGGGAGCAGGGGGGGGATGGGGGCTAGACGATCTCTTGGCACCGAGCCAAAAATGCCAGCGCTGCAACACAAACAAGAGCCGAGCGGACCCTCGGGAAAGCGCTGACTAGCAACGTTAGCGCTGGCGCTCAGAGGAAGCATTCTGCAGCCTCGCCGTCCGACTCCATCACTCGTTAGGAAGCCATCGCTTCCGAGCCATTAGAGGAGACTAAAGCTGGCAGAACGTCGAACCCCGGGCAACCCCAAATCCTCTCTGTCCACCGCGCCGCCCACCAGAGCCCAGCGCAGGCGGAGAGCAGGGGATAAAATGGAAAACAGCTGCACAGCACAAACACTGCGATCACCACAGAGATTTTAAAGGGCCCGTGTGTCTTATTTCGACGTTTTTCTCTCCTCTGAGTCCCGTGTGATGTTTGTGTGGTTTTATGTGCTGAAAACAGTGATGGGTTTGTTTAGTGTATGACCACTTTCCAACCTCTCTTTAGCCCAACATTCGTTACTGCCCTTTAAAGGGATGATTTGTCAAGCTCTCTTCATCCCTCTGTCCTTTTAGACTACAGTTATTTTTGTTAACTGTGCCTTTAAAAAAGATATACACAAATGAGCTTTATCAGTAATAACTTTAGCCGTGTTTACAAACTACAACAAAATTTTCTGTTGAATTATATTTAAAAAATGGAAAATATGTTTGATTGTTTTTTCCATGATATGGCCCCTTTAACATGACCGGTCTTCAACCAGTAGTCCTTTTACACTAGATTATTTTGTTAACTGTGCCTTAAAAAAAAAAAAAAAAAAAAAAAAAAATATATATATATATGTATGTGAGCTGTTTTGCTTGTCCTGTATTGTGCCTTTAACAGTAATGACTTGACCAGTGTAGATCAACCTTTTCTGTTTTATTACATTAAAAATAATGAAAAATGTTTTTTTCCATGATATGAGCTCTTTAATGTGACCATTTAAACTTCTCTTCACCCCTTAGTCCTTTTAGACTACAGTTATTTTTGTTAACTGTGCCTTTAAAAAAGATATACACAAATGAGCTTTATCAGTAATAACTTCAGCAAAATTTTCTGTTAAATTCTATAAAAAAATGGAAAATGCTTTTTTACATATGGGCTCTTTAACATGACCTGTCTTTATCCAGTAGTCCTTTTACACTAGAGTTTTTTTGTTAACTGTGCCTTTAAAAAAAAGATATATGCAAATGAGCTCTGTTTTGATTGGCTGTCCCATAGAGATGGACCAATCGGCGTTTTTGAGGCCGACTCCGATCGCCGATCACCTTTCAGCACGATTGACCGATAGCTGATACCAATCGAGGGCGAGGCTATTAGACACTACATATTATTAGCGAAAGCACGTCATGAAACCTGGTCTAAACTGGTTTATTACAATTTTTAACGAGCTCATATGAAACAGTATAATATTTGTAACTAAATTAGAAGTTGGTCTATGTGGGAGTAAACCGCTTGATAAGCTCCAGAAGAGCCACATCTGAAAAGTATCTCTACTAGGAACAGCAGAGCGTAGATCCAGGTGGAACATTAAGCAGCAGAATGAACGTCTTCTACAGCCGAGAAGAGCTGCTTATCTAGAACTATAAACTCAATCACTCTGGCTGTGGTTCTTTAGTTCTCTGGCTGTTTCTGCTGCTGTTCTGTTCGTACCGGTCAGATCTGGTCTGTAGGTGTTCTGGGTTGTTAGTTTTGTGTTAGCTGTGCGTGCTAGCTCTGCTGTTTACTGATACTCACTGTGTTCAGCTGTGTGGTGTCTCTGAAGTGTGTATCAGATTAGTATGTTAAATGTCTTTGTCTTGGTTCCCGTGAGAGATGCTGATTTACTAATTATACAGATGTTATAAACTGTCCTGGATGAGTCTGAGACACATACGGTAACAAACTGCCAGACGGACGATGTTTTCTATCCACCGCTGCTTTAGTCAGTGTGTGAAAAATGAAAGGGTGTGTATTTCCACCTAGTGGTTCTGATAGGAATTGCTGGGGGTTTCATGGAGGGCTTCTCTTCCTGGATGAAGTGCTAGCTGGAAATACAGAAATTAGGCTTATTTGATATCATTGATCGGCTCTCGGGATCGGCTAAACTGGAGAAATATCGGCCAATCACATATTTTGATTAAAAATTGGCCGATACCGATACATAGCCGATCGATTCGTCCATCTCAACTGTACTGTATTGTGCCTTTAACAGTAATGAGCAGTGGAAATAAAACTTTTCTGTTTTGAGTATATAAATTTTAAGTGTGTGAAATGTTCAAATTTACAGGTTTATATTTTTCACATTGCTTTTTGTACACCCTATTTTTGATGTGATTCCGTCCCTTGAACTAACATCTCGGTTACTCATCCAGCACGAAAGCGTGCCCCTTCCTTTCGTCCATTTATTTTATTTTATTTTATTTTATTTTATTTATTTATTTATTTATTTATTTTTTAAACCTGTCATGTCTGGCAATTTTCGCAATCAGAATGGTGAACCGAATGCACTGATGTACCAAACATATTTGCTTTTACAAGAACAGCTCTATAGGTTCCTATAGCCTGCCTGCTCTTGTTAATGTTTTTATCTTAATTTAATTTATTTATTTATTCAGCCGGGCCTGACAGGCAATACAAGAGAGGAAAAAGAGGAGAGAGTGAAAAACAAAAGAAGAGAGAAGAAGAGAAAGGAATGAATATATATATATATATATATATATATATATATATATATATATATATATATATATATATATATATATATATATATATATATATACACTAACATATAATAAAAAAAATTACAAATAAGAATAAAATAAAATAAACAATTATATATATATATATATATATATATATATATATATATATATATATATATATATATATATATATATATAAATAATTGTTTATATGTGTATATCGTCCATTTTTGAGTAGAAGCGTGTTTTATTGAAGACGTGCTCTGCTCGCTGCATCGTGGGACACCTGTGTGTCTGCGTTAATGAGCGTTTACTTCACATGGCTACATACGAGGTGAGCACTCCTGATCACCCTGATTGTAGAAACTGGTCGGACTCAGCCCGGTTAGAACCGGCGGCTCACAGGCCTCACAATTAATCCAATCACGGTTTTGGCCTGTGCAATTAGTTAATTGTGAAGGGTCGTCGTTAATGCGTTTCATTGGGCTGCATCCCGCTGGATCACAATCAGACGCTCCTTGTTCCAGATAGCTGCGTTTATGGAAAGAGCGCTAATATACATCATTACAGGCCATTGACCGACTCTGCATGTCCTCCGAGCAGCTCAGGTGGGTTTCCGGAGGGTCAGCTCTGTCGCCACTGCACTACAACGTCTTCAGACTGGCTATCACCGAATCAGACAAGAAAATTAAACGTTCGTCTGGATTCTTTATCTGACGGTTGGAGGTGCTTCATTTTATCTGTTGCACTGAATTGTGGGAGAGAATACAAATTTGTCAGGAGATCGGACTGAATTGTGGGATAAAATACAAGTTTGTCAGGAAATCGGACTGAATTAAGAGAGAAAATACAAGTTTGTCAGGAGATCGGACTGAATTAAGAGAGAAAATACAAGTTTGTTAGGAGATCGGACTGAATTGTGGAAGAGAAAATAAGTTTGTTGGGAAATCGGACTGAATTGTGGGAGAGAATACAAGTTTGGTGGGAGATCTGACTGAATTGTGGGAAAAAATATAAGCTTATTGGGAGATCTGACTGAATTGTGAGAAAAAATACAAGTTTGTTGGGAGATCGGACTGAATTGTGGGAGAGAATACAAGTTTGTTGGGAGATCAGATTGAATTGTGAGAGAGAATACAAGTTTGTTGGGGGAACGGACTGAATTGGGGAGAAAATACAAGTTTGTTGGGAGATCAGATTGAATTGTGAGAGAGAATACAAGTTTGTTGGGAGATCAGACTGAATTGTGGGAGAGAATACAAGTTTGGTGGGAGATCGGACTGAATTAAGAGGGAAAATACACGTGTGTTGGAAGATCGGACTGAACTAAGAGAGAAAGTACACGTTTGTTGGGAGATCGGACTGAATTAAGAGAGTACGTACACGTTTGTTGGGTGATCGGACTGAATTAAGAGAGAACTTACACGTTTGTTGGAAGATCGGACTGAATTAAGAGAGAAAGGACCCGTTTGTTGGGAGATTGGACTGAATTAAGAGAGAAAGTACACGTTTGTTGGGAGATCGGACTGAATTAGGAGAGTACGTACACGTTTGTTGGGAGATTGGACTGAATTAAGAGAGAACTTGCATGTTGTTGGAAGATCGGACTGAATTAAGAGAGAAAGTACACGTTTGTTTGGAGATTGGACTGAATTAGGAGAGTACGTACACGTTTGTTGGGAGATTGGACTGAATTAAGAGAGAACTTACACGTTTGTTGGAAGATCAGACTGAATTAAGAGAGAAAGTACAAGTTTGTTGGGAGATTGGACTGAATTAAGAGAGAAAGTACACGTTTGTTGGAAGATCGGACTGAATTAAGAGAGAAAGTACACGTTTGTTGGAAGATCGGACTGAATTAAGAGAGAAAGGACCCGTTTGTTGGGAGATTGGACTGAATTAAGAGAGAAAGTACACGTTTGTTGGGAGATCGGACTGAATTAAGAGAGAAAGTACACGTTTGTTGGGAGATCGGACTGAATTAAGAGAGAAAGGACCCGTTTGTTGGGAGATTGGACTGAACTAAGAGAGAAAGTACACGTTTGTTGGGAGATCGGACTGAATTAAGAGAGTACGTACACGTTTGTTGGGAGATTGGACTGAATTAAGAGAGAAAGTACACGTTTGTTTGGAGATTGGACTGAATTAAGAGAGAACTTACACGTTTGTTGGAAGATCAGACTGAATTAAGAGAGAAAGTACAAGTTTGTTGGGAGATTGGACTGAATTAAGAGAGAAAGTACACGTTTGTTGGAAGATCGGACTGAATTAAGAGAGAAAGTACACGTTTGTTGGGAGATCGGACTGAATTAAGAGAGAAAGGACCCGTTTGTTGGGAGATTGGACTGAATTAAGAGAGAAAGTACACGTTTGTTGGGAGATCGGACTGAATTAAGAGAGAAAGTACACGTTTGTTGGGAGATCGGACTGAATTAAGAGAGAAAGGACCCGTTTGTTGGGAGATTGGACTGAATTAAGAGAGAAAGTACACGTTTGTTGGGAGATCGGACTGAATTAAGAGAGTACGTACACGTTTGTTGGGTGATCGGACTGAATTAAGAGAGAACTTACACGTTTGTTGGAAGATCGGACTGAATTAAGAGAGAAAGGACCCGTTTGTTGGGAGATTGGACTGAATTAAGAGAGAAAGTACACGTTTGTTGGGAGATCGGACTGAATTAGGAGAGTACGTACACGTTTGTTGGGAGATTGGACTGAATTAAGAGAGAACTTACACGTTTGTTGGAAGATCGGACTGAATTAAGAGAGAACTTACACGTTTGTTGGAAGATCGGACTGAATTAAGAGAGAACTTACACGTTTGTTGGAAGATCGGACTGAATTAAGAGAGAAAGTACACGTTTGTTTGGAGATTGGACTGAATTAAGAGAGAACTTACACGTTTGTTGGAAGATTGGACTGAATTAAGAGAGAACTTACACGTTTGTTGGAAGATCGGACTGAATTAAGAGAGAAAGTACACGTTTGTTTGGAGATTGGACTGAATTAGGAGAGTACGTACACGTTTGTTGGGAGATTGGACTGAATTAAGAGAGAAAGTACACGTTTGTTTGGAGATTGGACTGAATTAAGAGAGAACTTACACGTTTGTTGGGAGATTGGACTGAATTAAGAGAGAAAGTACACGTTTGTTGGGAGATCGGACTGAATTAAGAGAGAAAGTACACGTTTGTTGGGAGATCGGACTGAATTAAGAGAGAAAGGACCCGTTTGTTGGGAGATTGGACTGAATTAAGAGAGAAAGTACACGTTTGTTGGGAGATCGGACTGAATTAAGAGAGTACGTACACGTTTGTTGGGTGATCGGACTGAATTAAGAGAGAACTTACACGTTTGTTGGAAGATCGGACTGAATTAAGAGAGAAAGGACCCGTTTGTTGGGAGATTGGACTGAATTAAGAGAGAAAGTACACGTTTGTTGGGAGATCGGACTGAATTAGGAGAGTACGTACACGTTTGTTGGGAGATTGGACTGAATTAAGAGAGAACTTACACGTTTGTTGGAAGATTGGACTGAATTAAGAGAGAAAGTACACGTTTGTTGGGAGATTGGACTGAATTAAGAGAGAAAGTACACGTTTGTTTGGAGATTGGACTGAATTAAGAGAGAACTTACACGTTTGTTGTAAGATCAGACTGAATTAAGAGAGAACTTACACGTTTGTTGGAAGATCGGACTGAATTAAGAGAGAACTTACATGTTTGTTGGAAGATCGGACTGAATTAAGAGAGAAAGTACACGTTTGTTTGGAGATTGGACTGAATTAGGAGAGTACGTACACGTTTGTTGGGAGATTGGACTGAATTAAGAGAGAAAGTACACGTTTGTTTGGAGATTGGACTGAATTAAGAGAGAACTTACACGTTTGTTGGAAGATCAGACTGAATTAAGAGAGAAAGTACAAGTTTGTTGGGAGATTGGACTGAATTAAGAGAGAAAGTACACGTTTGTTGGAAGATCGGACTGAATTAAGAGAGAAAGTACACGTTGGTTGGGAGATCGGACTGAATGAGGGAAAAGACTTGTCCAAAACAGAAACAGCTGGTTTGGAAGCAGCAGCCGCCGTTTACACTGTATGGAGATGTCAGGATACTAGGTTGGACGGTGACTGTATTTCTGATGCCGCTAGATCGGACCTTGTTGCTGTTCTGCTGCTGAAAAACAGAAACATGCTGTAATTCTGTTTGAATCATTTCTGACTCGACAAGCGGAGCAGTTCTGTAGAAAGTGTAGTATCAGACTTTCAGCTCAGACCACACGCGTGTGTGTGAGATCAGACGGAGGAGATTTCTCAGCGTGATATGGTTTTGATGAAATTATTGGTGGTTTAAATGGAAAGAAAGAAAACAGCCTTTGTTTTTTGCCACATTGTTTTCGAACAGGAAGTAGACAGTAACGCTAGACCTAAACTCAAACCTGCCGGACAGACTGTAAACTATAAAATCAGATGTTTAGTGAAACTCCAGATCAGGGGTGTTTAATTAGAGTCAGTGAGGTCCAGCTAGAGGAGATCTGCTCAGGCCAAGGTCTGCACCCTCATCATCTCTAACGTGTGTTCTGATTCAGTGGTGTATCCTGTTTACTGAAGTAGTCTAGTATCAGCATCTCATACCATCAGCTACTGAAACACCAACATATACCGTTCAGTATATTTCAGTATATTTACTGTTTAAATACTGAACTGAATGAATAAAGCAGCTTCTTCTCGTTAACTCACATCTATCAGTGATCACTATGGCGATGTTCTCTATCAGTATACTCCCTCCAGCTCCCTCAAATTACTGGACCTGGTGGATCACTCAGAGGTTCATTACTGGAGATCGTACAGAACATCACTGTGAGCAGAAGTTGGTTGGTCCTCGTTAGCAGTATGAAGGGAAACACTTTGGCTGATTTTTATTTATAAAACACTCTCCGGTCGTCTGCCAGAATACATCACTTCACTGATGAGTATAATTAACAGTAATTATCAGACTCGCTCTCGTGGTTGGATCGGCTGCCAGGTACCTAGTTTTTACTGAACTGGGAAAATCTGCTTTTAGCTACAGTACACCAGTGAGCTGGACTCTACCACAGGAAACACTACAGCTCAGCTTGCTGTCAATCAATCATCAATTAATCACCTTCAGACAGCCTGTACCTGTTTTACTTACTCTTACTTATTCTTAATTTTTATTTCGTGCTTTAGCCTTATTTTTTATGTATTATTATATATTATTTTATTATATTTTGTTCTCTTATTTTTATTATTATTACTTTTATTATAATTTTATTTTAATTAATTTAACTTGTTTTATTATTAATCATCTCCCACTTTTATCCTAATTTCTTAGTAATTAAATCTTAACTTTTATTTTTATCTATTTTTATTATTATTATTATTTCTATTTTTAGATTCACTGTTATTTTTACATTTTCTTTTAATTTGTATTAGCTACTTTCTTCTCACTTGTTTTAATTTAAAATGATCAAATTTAGTTTTCATTTTCTCTCTTCTTGTAAAGGCTCGGCTACGTTGAAAATGAGGGTTGCCCTCAATGTACTTCGAGTTATAATAAAGATTGATTGACGGATTGACGTTTGGACCTGTGGGAATAAATTTTAGAGCACGTTATTCTTTCTTCGACTCTCTTTATTCTCCAACTGCTGCTTCTTGCTTTGTACCTCACCCGTATACCGTAAAGACAAGAAAACCTCCACCGCTTAAAGTAAACACACTCCGAGTTAAATCCTCCTCAACAGATTATCAGTTTAGGTCTGCATTGGACAATGTCTGGGACCCGGACACGGACCGCCTGCCTATTAGTGACCCCTGTTCTAGACCTTCAGTTTTTATTCTGATATTAAACTGTTAATATGTAACCAGAGTCGCTCAGAGAAGTTCTAGAGTCAGAATTGTTTACGGAGGTATATGTAGGACTTTACAGTCCAAACTGCCCCCAAAGGAAACTTTTCATATTTATTACCATCATCATTAGAGATGGAAGGTTCAATCGGCTATGTATTGGTATCGGCTGGTTTTTAATTGAAATATGTGATCAGCGATCAGCTGATATTTCTCCAGTGTAGCCGACCCCGAGAGCTGGTCGATGCCGTTAAACAAATGAGCCTAATTTGTTTTTCCAGCTAGCTTTTCATCCAGGAGGAGGAGCCCTCCGTGAAACCCCCTCTGACCAGCTCCCTGCAATTCCTATCTGAACCACTAGGTGGAAAAACATTTTTTTTTTTCATTTTTGACAAACTGACTAAAGCGGCGGCCTCACGAGAACAGTTTACGGCATGCGCTGATAGAAAGCATCGTCCATCTGGGGGTGTCCAGGGTCTTCTGTAACATCTGTAACATCAGCGTATCTCGTGGGGGAACCAAAGATGTTTAACACTGCTGATCTGATTCAGCACTTCAGAGTACACCACACGACTGAGTACAGTGAGTATCAGCCGTGACGCAGTCTCTCTCTAACTAGAGCGTCTCAGTAATCTGTTTTATGAGGAGAGAACACTGATACTTACACAGCTGCTACCTAGACAGCCTACTTAGACACTCACTAGGATTTAAAACAGAGCCCTGATGTAATCGGCACAGTCGTGTTGTTTTTTGCTGCTTTCTTTCAGGGCCAGTCCATTCCTCTCCTCTCTAGACCGTTAACAGCCGCTTTTGATGTCAGACTGGCTGATCTGTGTGCTAAGAGAACCCCTTCAGATAAGTTATAGGAAGGTTATAGAAGTCAGGTGGGGTTAACAGGCTTTTGTGTTTTTTTCATATGGGGTCAGCTGGAGACGCTCCAAAGTAAGGGGGGGATAACATTAGCGCTGCGTTTAAATATGATTTTTTATATATATATATATATATGTGTGTATGTGTGTGTGTGTGTGTGTGTGTGTGTGTGTATATATATATATATATATATAATGTATATGTATATATGTATATGTATGTATATATATATATATATATATATATATATGTGTGTATGTGTGTGGACCGTGATGAAATTATATATATATATATCATCACTGTCCATCTCTAAAATGTTAGCTTTACAGGAGAGACCAAAAACTGTCCTTACTTTCAATGTAAGTCATTGGAACCAGAATAAAAGCTAAACAAATTCACATAAATGGAGTTACATGAAGTTATAAAACTTTCACCACACAATAAGCTGGGAGACTGTATCAGACGAATATCAAGCTATACTTGTGTGTTTTGGCTGTTTTTGTCACATAAGTTGGCCAACTCTACTCTACTGACTGCTAGGTTAGCTGCCTGACTCAGCACTGCTGCACATTCTTATTCCCAGTTTTTGAGTGTGTTCAGGGTCTCTTTGCCAGGTTTGCTTGCTAACTGCACTGAAATGTTTCTACTTCACCATCAGACTTCTCATCCAGACTTAAAGGGGTATTTCCAGAATGTCTGTATAACTAATGGTCGATATGTGAGTCATTCAGACGGGCTTGGCTTGAAATGCTCGGAATTGTTTATAGTAGTGGTGAATGGAACCAGACGTGCTCCTCTAAAAGCTCCCTCACAGAAAGCTGTGTACACAAAGTTTGTTGTTATTATTTTTTATTTTTAAAGAATATTTTTTTGTTATTGGGTTTTGGTTTTAAAGGTCATTTTCAAACACAGTCATGGCAAGATGGTACATTCAGAGTCCTCAAAGCAAACTTGAAGGCACGTGTGGATGTTCACTTCTGGTTTTGTGTTGTTTGAAAGTGGCTAGATTTGTGTTGTGGACGTGACGTAGTAATCTTAATAAAGAAAGTTTATCTGAATGATAAGATCTCGGTTATATAAGAATGCACAAATTTTGAAAATCTGGTGGAGTTCCCCTTTTACGTAACACCTGTGTCCAGTTAGTTTTCCTTGTTGCTTTTCCGTGTTGTGCTGAGGCTGAGATGGAAGAGTTGTGTTTAGAGTCTATGAGGATTTTCTGAACGATCTGTTAATTACAGTTTTGTTAATTAGGCTCTTGTTAATTGCGTGAGACGGAGCAGTACAGCTCTTCATGCCTGACGGCTGTAAATATGCTGCTGTAGCTTCTCACAGCTGCTGGAGCATCTCTTCTTCTTCCCTTTATTTTCATAAAGAAAAGAAAATGAACGATGAAGAAGAAAAAGAAAGAATGAATGAAACTCTGTTTTCCGCTGTAGAGTGACCGCTTGTGTCTTTTCTTCTGCAGCCGAGAGACGAAGCAAGAAACACAAGAAGAGAACCATTTGATGGAAGAAAAGAAAAAGAAAAAGCAAGAAGAAAAGAAAAAGAAAGAAGCTGCTCAGAAAAAGGTGAGCGCTGTTTGACTTTGACCTTAAACTCTCTCCAGTACGTTAGACAGCCTCCAGCACTCCAGTGTTTTATTTATTTATTTATTTATTTATTTATTTATTTATTTATGTGTTCAGCACAGCCCAGGTAAACATGAGCTCTGTATAGAAAACACAAGCTAACAGTCCGCTAAACGAGCTAACAGTCCGCTATGCGAGCTAACAGTCCGCTAAACGAGCTAACAGTCCGCTATGCGAGCTAACAGTCCGCTATGCGAGCTAACAGTCCGCTATGCGAGCTAACAGTCCGCTATACGAGCTAACAGTCCGCTAAACGAGCTAACAGTCCGCTAAACGAGCTAACAGTCCGCTATACGAGCTAACAGTCCGCTATACGAGCTAACAGTCCGCTATGCGAGCTAACAGTCCGCTATGCGAGCTAACAGTCCGCTATACGAGCTAACAGTCCGCTCTGCGAGCTAACAGTCCGCTATACGAGCTAACAGTCCGCTATACGAGCTAACTGTCCGCTATACGAGCTAACAGTCCGCTATACGAGCTAACAGTCCGCTCTGCGAGCTAACAGTCCGCTCTGCGAGCTAACAGTCCGCTATACGAGCTAACAGTCCGCTATGCGAGCTAACAGTCCGCTATACGAGCTAACAGTCCGCTATGCGAGCTAACAGTCCGCTATGCGAGCTAACAGTCCGCTCTGCGAGCTAACAGTCCGCTATACGAGCTAACAGTCCGCTATACGAGCTAACAGTCCGCTCTGCGAGCTAACAGTCCGCTCTGCGAGCTAACAGTCCGCTATGCGAGCTAACAGTCCGCTATACGAGCTAACAGTCCGCTCTGCGAGCTAACAGTCCGCTGTGTGAGCTAACAGTCCGCTATACGAGCTAACAGTCCGCTATACGAGCTAACAGTCCGCTGTGTGAGCTAACAGTCCGCTATACGAGCTAACAGTCCGCTATACGAGCTAACAGTCCGCTATACGAGCTAACAGTCCGCTCTGCGAGCTAACAGTCCGCTATACGAGCTAACAGTCCGCTCTGCGAGCTAACAGTCCGCTATACGAGCTAACAGTCCGCTATACGAGCTAACAGTCCGCTATACGAGCTAACAGTCCGCTCTGCGAGCTAACAGTCCGCTATACGAGCTAACAGTCCGCTGTGCGAGCTAACAGTCCGCTATGCGAGCTAACAGTCCGCTATGCGAGCTAACAGTCCGCTGTGCGAGCTAACAGTCCGCTAATACTTGATGCTGTGTAGCCTCTGGCTCCTCGGGTTAGCTTTCTTTCTTCTCTTTCTTTATGTGCTTCTGTACCTGAACCTGTACCTGTCGTGCTATTTGGTTCTAAATAGACTGAAGTGATTTCTCATTGATGCTCAGACTCTAATCTACTTCTAATCTTTCTTCTCAGGCTGCTGAACAGAAAACCAAAGGTGAGTTCTGGCTCTCCTGTCTAAACTGTTCCTCTGAGTGGACGTTTATGTTTTAAAGGAATTTATTCTGATATAGTTGATTATAAAGCAGTAAATGGAGAGGAGCAGGGCTGGTGGTATCTTTTCACCTTCTGAAGAACAGCTGTGTTACAACCCTGTCAGTCTTTTCTACATCTGCTTTGTTCATATACTCGGATTTGATCAGCTAGCCTTCATGCCGGCTCACTTTTCTCAGTCAGTGTCCGGCGTGTGTGATTGAAAATGTCTGGAATTTTCAGTTCCATCACCGTCATACGACATTGCAAGCAGATGATTTCATTTATAAACAAATAGACGTTGCCTACGACCCGTGGTATGTGTGGAGCGTTTGGAGAGGAGTGGTGTTAAATTACCAGTCAGTGTCCTTTGGGCATCACTGTGTAAGAACCAGGGTCAGACTTCAAACAGACTGTACGAGCTAGATCTCCTGTCTTACTGTGAAACCACTGTGTTTGTATACCTGCGTTATGAAGATCTACTGTATACACATATAGAACCTCAAAAAGCTGGGCTGGGCGATCACAGTGAGTACGGTCAGCAGGTGTGTTCAGGTAGTTTATCTGTAGTTTAACTAGTTTATCTGTAGTTTAACTAGTTTATTTGTAGTGTAACTGTTGTTTATTTGTAGTTTAACTAGTTTATCTGTAGTTTAACTAGTTTATCTGTAGTGTATCTGTAGTTTAACTGTAGTTTATCTGTAGTTTAACTAGTTTATCTGTAGTGTATCTGTAGTTTATCTGTAGTTTAACTAGTTTATCTGTAAATCTGTAGTTTAACTGTAGTTTATCTGTAGTTTAACTATAGTTTATCTGTAGTTTAACTAGTTTACCTGTAGTGTATCTGTAGTGTACCTGTAATTTAACTGCTTATCTGTAGTTTTTCTGTAGTTTAACTAGTTTATCTGTAGTTTAACTGCTTATCTGAGGTTTATCTGTAGTTTAACTGCTTATTTATAGTTTATCTGTAGTTTATGTGTTTATATGTAGTTTATCTGTAGTTTGTGTTTATCTGTAGTTTGTGTTTATCTGTAGTTTGTGTTTATCTGTAGTTTAACTACTTATCTATAGTTTATCTGTAGTTTGTGTTTATCTGTAGTTTGTGTTTATCTGTAGTTTATGTGTTTATCTGTAGTTTAACTACTTATCTATAGTTTATCTGTAGTTTGTGTTTATCTGTAGTTTGTGTTTATCTGTAGTTTGTGTTTATCTGTAGTTTGTGTTTATCTGTAGTTTAACTGCTTATCTATAGTTTATCTGTAGTTTGTGTTTATCTGTAGTTTATCTGTAGTTTGTGTTTATCTGTAGTTTATCTGTAGTTTAACTACTTATCTATAGTTTATCTGTAGTTTGTGTTTATCTGTAGTTTATCTGTAGTTTGTGTTTATCTGTAGTTTATCTGTAGTTTGTGTTTATCTGTAGTTTATCTGTAGTTTGTGTTTATCTGTAGTTTGTCTGTAGTTTGTGTTTATCTGTAGTTTATCTGTAGTTTGTGTTTATCTGTAGTTTATCTGTAGTTTGTGTTTATCTGTAGTTTATCTGTAGTTTATGTGTTTATCTGTAGTTTATCTGTAGTTTGTGTTTATCTGTAGTTTGTCTGTAGTTTGTGTTTATCTGTAGTTTATCTGTAGTTTGTGTTTATCTGTAGTTTGTCTGTAGTTTGTGTTTATCTGTAGTTTATCTGTAGTTTGTGTTTATCTGTAGTTTATCTGTAGTTTGTGTTTATCTGTAGTTTATCTGTAGTTTGTGTTTATCTGTAGTTTATCTGTAGTTTGTGTTTATCTGTAGTTTATCTGTAGTTTATGTGTTTATCTGTAGTTTATCTGTAGTTTATCTGTAGTTTATGTGTTTATCTGTAGTTTATCTGTAGTTAACTTGTGATGGTGTAACTGATATGAGTGCAGGGTGTGTGTGGGAGCAGCACTGTGTGACTGAAGGCAGCAGTGCGGAACAGAGTCTGACAATCCATCTCTCTCTCTCTCTCTCTCTCACACACACACACACACACACACATATATGCACACCTTGACAGGCTCTCACTGGGGCGTGCTGAGCAGGAAAGGGTGTTAGTAAAAGGAGTAAAGATTGAAAGAGTGTGTAGGGAGTTTTCTGTATGTGTTTTGTTTGTGGAATTCAAACTTTTTACTTCTGTTTATATTAAAATACAGTCATAATTTATTATTACATAACGATCAGCCTTTCTTTATCCTCTTAATCAGTCTGGTTTATTACTGATCCTTTAATACTGATCTGTGTAGGTGAGCTCTGTACTCTGTCTCATTCAGAAAGTAGTGACTTTCAGCGCGAATGGTCGATAAGCCGATACCGTTCGAGGGCGGGGCTACACGCAAGCATTAGCACAAGCAAGTCATGAAAAGTGGTTCTCTAGAACTATAAACTCTATCACTCTGGCTGTGGTTCCTTTAACTCTCTGGCTGTTGCTGCTGCTGTTCTGTTCGTAGCGGTCAGATCTCACTGTATTCAGTGTGTGGTGTCTCTGAAGTGTCGGATCAGATTAGTAGTGTTAAATGTCTTTGTCTTGGTTCCCCAACGAGACGCTGATTTTACATATTTTACGAAACGCCCTGGATAAAAAACAAAACTGGCAGACAGACGACAGGTTTTCTATCAGCACATGCCGTAACCACAATAAACTGTTTTCGCGAGGCTGCTGTTTTAGTCAGTCTGTCCAAAATAAAACATTTGTTTTTCCACCTAGTGGTTCAGAGAGGAATTGCAGGGACCTGGCCGGAGCCTTAACGCCGGCTCTCGGGATCAGATCGGCTAAATTGTAGAAATATCGGCCGACCTCATAGCCGATCGATTCTTCTACTCTATCAGAAAGTATTCTGGACCTGAACACTTCCTTCTAACTGTAGTGTGAATGGACAGGGATAATGTTGTCTTTGTGACATCACAACCCCAGTGAATTGAAAACAGCTTATATTCCCTGAATGTAGACTCTACTCGTGTTTACATATTTCATTAAACAGTCTTTACTGATATGGACTGATTGTATTAGTAATCGAGTAATCAGCTTCAGTTGGGTAATAATCATGTTTCAGTAATAGCCAAACACTAAACACATTTTTAATCTGCTGAGTGTTTCTGTGCTGTTGTTTGTGTAGCTCCGGTGTTAGTATACCAAACAGACGCTACCTCAGCCAGCCCTGCCTAGGGAACTGTTCTCCTGTGGGTAGAGAGGGAGGGGGTGAGAGAGAGAGAGAGAGAGAGAGAGAGAGAGAGAGAGAGGGAGGGAGTGAATGTAAGAGTGAGAACATACTGGATTTCCTGTCTGCATTGCTTGCACACAGGTCTTAGCAGCTCATGGGGAACCTGGAGCTTGTTCTGTCTCTCTCTCTCTCTCTCTCTCTCTCTCTCTCTCTCGCCCTCCCCTTTTCTTCCTCATTCTTCTTTCTTCTTCTGAAGCTTCACATCTTGTGAGCAGCCATACACAAACAAGAAGACTGCCAAGTTCACTTCGAATGTCACTGTGTAAGCAACACTGTGTAAGTTCTGGAGATTTGGAGCCCCCTCTGGTGGAAATGTGTAATTGCATACAACTTGCAGAGGATGGGTTTCAGTGGATGAAGCTGATCATTTGAAAGAGAATTGAATGTTTTTTTCTGAGCATGTGGGTGATAGATCTATTATCTAATCTTGTTGGTTTTGAGACCATTTGAGACCTGAACCTCCAGCTAGACCTTCTTTTTAAGGCTGTGTGTGTAATTGTATAAGTATTGCTATTACACAGGCTGGGAGACTCAGTAAGGTCCTGGTAGGTGGTCACAGGTATCTGGAGGTATCATGCTGACTGCAGTGCATCCCACAGCTGCTGGAGGGGGCATGGAGGAGGATCCATAGAGCCAACACCACCATCCAGGTGGTCCCACAGATGCTCAATTGGGTTCAAGTCTGTGGAATTAGGGCTCCAGGGTAGACTTGGTCAGCTCTTCCAGCCAATGTGGGACATTTCTAGTCGCGTGACGTGTTGCTGGAAGATCTCATCCGCCCCAGAGAAGACAATCAGCATGTATGGTGTACGTGATCTGCAAGGCTGGATTCAGACCCAGATCGGTTGAGAGTGTCTTTCACATGAACGAGTGGGTCCAAAGAACACCGTGAAAACATTCCCCAGACCATAACACTGCCAAGCTGCCGCCGTCGAATCAGGATACTGTTACTCGACTGTGTATGACTTGCTCTGTAACACACTCGATCATTTCAGGCTTTGCTTTCGGTAATGATCCTTCTTTCATTGTTAACAAACAGATCTTACATAGTGCAGCTTTGAGTGCATGTCAGCGACCTCTGTTTTGTAGCTCTGTTCAAGACTTTTTCTGTAATGTCGTCTATAGGTGGGCACGTAGACCTGCAGCCTGTTTGCTCAGATTATAAAAGATAAAAGAGGCGGCAGGACAACATCAGACTCTCAGCCTTGTTGCCCCTAAACAAGCTGTTCGGTCGGCAGCTGTGATCGTAAACATTAACTGGAATTAAATAGAAATGAACTAGATCCAGTTCAGATCCAATTCATGGGCTTTGAGATGCTTTACAGACTGGCTGGAGTACCACAGGCTGAAGCTGATATAGTGAGATATGCAAGAATTTGCTAATATTACAGCATGTTTGATATAATACTTTGAGTTTCTGTGCCTCAGGTTTTGCTTCACTTTGCAGATTTTCTAAATATAAAAGCAGTTTTTTGTGTTTTACCGCAAATAACGCTCTGAAGCTCTGAAGTTCCTGTAATCGTTATTTAAAGGCTAAGCACCAGCACCATCTCAGCAGAGTTTGAGATCCTAACTTGTGATTATTAAAAGTCAGAAAACGTTTTATTGTATAGAAATATGACTGAAAAGACTGTTTAGCTCCGCCCACTGTTCAAAAACTGCTGTAGGTGTTGTGCGTGTGGCGTTGATAGTGGACAACAATGCTAGAAGATATACTTACAGTGATGCAAATAGCAGAAAGATGTTGTTGTTTTTGGCTGCAGTTATTGGATGTACAGTGGACCCCCCTACACGAATGACCCAAAGACCCCCAAAATATTCAGAAAGTGGACTAAAGGCTCATTTATACTTCCTCTATGTCTGTAAATGTCTGTGTGTTACAAGCGATTTAACCATCACTGCCCACATACTTGCCTACGTCAGCTCCATTGACATGGTTGTTGGGCAACATGTCCAGTAGTAGAGCTGTGTGTTGGCAAGAACTTGGCAATACAATACATATCGTGATACAGCGGTCACGATTCAATATATCGTGATATACTGTGATTTTTCAAAATTAAAACACACCACGATATAAACAGGTTTATCAATGCTTACAATAGCATTGCGTCCTTGTGCTGCTTGTTAATGTTGGAGTGGAGCTGAAAATGGATTCCAACACCGCCATCTAGTGGTCAGAGGTTTAAACACAACACACAATGATTCACTGTCTGCCAGGAATCTGTGTATCGATACTGTGTTTTTGAGAATCGATACAGTATCACTAAACATAATATCACGATATTCGATATTATAGATATTTTCTTCCACCCCTGTCCAGTAGAGGGCAGTTTGTAGTAAAACATGGCGGCGGTGGAGGAGCTAGTAGTTCTGTATTTACTTCAGAAACGAAGAAAAACGACTGTTTGTCTCTGCACCGCGGCGAAGCTACATCATGGTTAACATTTCTAACCAACTCTCAACCATTCTTCAACCAGTCCCGCTGTTTCTTTCTTCACTGTGTTCGTATGGAAGGGGTGGCGTCTTGCACTGCCCCCATGGTCTGCAGTGGTATTGCTCCGTCCTGTCAGTATCCGTAAACTTTCCGAAAACATGCAAATTACGCACAAAATAAACTCTGAGTACGGACAGAAAGCTCTGCGTGTCCTTATCCATATTTAACACTGAGTATAAATGAGCCTTTAATCTGACAACTTAAAACAGGCCCATTGGAAAGGAGCGTCCTCTCACTCTCTCATCTGTAGTGATCATCTCACGCCTGAAGATTATCACAGCTATGGCACGTAGGCTTACACGACGACTGGATCTTTAATTCTGGTGCTGTTCCAACAATCTGGGCGTGTAAGAAAACCAGCGAAAGGTGTTCAAGAGCCTCAGGAATGTCTAATCCACCGCAAATTAAGTAGCGAATTTCATTTCAAGTCATGTTTCTATATTTTCAGTATCTAAAACAATGTGAAATCACCAGGGGGGGTCCATAAAGGGTGCTTAGCCTTTAATGTTGGAAACTATTGCTTCCTGTAGTGTATTACAGTCTATCAAAATGATTTTGAGGGTCATATAAACATTATAGAGTGTACTAAATTAAATAATAGAACTTATATCGCCCCCTACACTTCCTGTAGTGTATTACAGTCTGTCAGATTGACTGTGTGGGTCATATAAACATTATAGAGTGTACTAAATTAAATAATAGAACTTATATCGCCCCCTACACTTCCTGTAGTGTATTACAGTCTGTCAGATTGACTGTGTGGGTCATATAAACATTATGGAGTGTTTTTAAATTAAATATTAGAACTCATATCGCCCCCTACACTTCCTGTAGTGTATTACAGTCTATCAGAATGATTTTGAGGGTCATATAAATATTATAGTGTTTCTAAATTAAATATTAGAACTCATATCGCCCCCTACACTTCCTGTAGTGTATTACAGTCTATAAGAATGATTTTGAGGTCATATAAATATTATAGTGTTTCTAAATTAAATATTAGAACTCATATCGCCCCCTACACTTCCTGTAGTGTATTACAGTCTGTCAGAATGATTTTGAGGGTCATATAAATATTATAGTGTTTCTAAATTAAATAATTGAAGTCATATCGCCCCCTACACTTCCTGTAGTGTATTACAGTCTGTCAGATTGACTATATGGGTCATATAAATATTATAGTGTTTCTAAATTAAATAATTGAAGTCATATCGCCCCCTACACTTCCTGTAGTGTATTACCGTCTATCAGAATGATTTTGAGGGTCATATAAATATTATAGTGTTTCTAAATTAAATAATTGAAGTCATATCGCCCCCTACACTTCCTGTAGTGTATTACAGTCTGTCAGATTGACTATATGGGTCATATAAATATTATAGTGTTTCTAAATTAAATAATTGAAGTCATATCGCCCCCTACACTTCCTGTAGTGTATTACAGTCTGTCATGATGATTTTGTGGGTCATGTGAATATTATAGTGTTTCTAAATTAAATAATAGAATTCATATCGCCCCCTACACTTCCTGTAGTGTATTACAGTCTGTCAGATTGACTGTGTGGGTCATATAAACATTATGGAGTGTTTCTAAATTAAATAATAGAATTCATATCGCCCCCTACACTTCCTGTAGTGTATTACAGTCTGTCAGATTGACTGTGTGGGTCATATAAACATTATGGAGTGTTTCTAAATTAAATAATAGAATTCATATCGCCCCCTACACTTCCTGTAGTGTATTACAGTCTATCAGAATGATTTTGAGGGTCATATAAATATTATAGTGTTTCTAAATTAAATAATAGAACTCATATCGCCCCCTACACTTCCTGTAGTGTATTACAGTCTATCAGAATGATTTTGAGGGTCATATAAATGTTATAGTGTTTCTAAATTAAATAATTGAAGTCATATCGCCCCCTACACTTCCTGTAGTGTATTACAGTCTATCAGAATGATTTTGAGGGTCATATAAATATTATAGTGTTTCTAAATTAAATAATTGAAGTCATATCGCCCCCTACACTTCCTGTAGTGTATAACAGTCTGTCAGATTGACTATATGGGTCATATAAATATTATAGTGTTTCTAAATTAAATAATAGAACTCATATCGCCCCCTACACTTCCTGTAGTGTATTACAGTCTGTCAGATTGACTGTATGGGTCATATAAATATTATAGTGTTTCTAAATTAAATAATAGAAGTCATATCGCCCCCTACACTTCCTGTAGTGTATTACAGTCTGTCAGAATGATTTTGAGGGTCATATAAATATTATAGTGTTTCTAAATTAAATAATTGAAGTCATATCGCCCCCTACACTTCCTGTAGTGTATTACAGTCTGTCATGATGATTTTGTGGGTCATGTGAATATTATAGTGTTTCTAAATTAAATAATAGAACTCATATCGCCCCCTACACTTCCTGTAGTGTATTACAGTCTGTCAGATTGACTGTATGGGTCATATAAATATTATAGAGTGTTTCTAAATTAAATAATAGAACTCATATCGCCCCCTACACTTCCTGTAGTGTATTACAGCCTGTCTGTGTATCATATGAACATTTTGAGTTATTGAGTAATTGAGTTATTATATCGGTAGTAATGTAGTTCAGGTCTGTGTTTGCTCGTATATCAGTAAAGAGCTCCTCATCCGTGCAGCCTGGTCGTGTCTCCAGTTCCATTTTTACCTTTCCTGTTATGAAGCAAATGGACAGTTTTTTTTGTTTTTTTTTTGCTGAACTGAAAATGGTTCACAGCTTGACTCCTCTGTTCTATTTTTCTTTTCTCATTTTAGTTTTTTTATTTTTTTTTTATTGTTGCCACGCTGGGCAACAGTTTGTGATCACGCCTCCGTGTCGCTTTAGTACACACAGGCGCTCACTCTGTTGTATCCTGGCGGGCTTTTCTCTTTGAGGCTTTTTTTTTTTTTCCTGTGCACATGCTGCTCATTTCTCACACCTGTTTCTTACGAGAGCGAAAACTCTTACCATCCACACACTCAGCTGTCGGCTCAGGTTGTTCGTCAGTTAACACCTGCAGCTCTTCTGACACAGGACGGGGTCGTACTACAGTACAGTCTGAGCTTCTTCACCCCGTATAGGTTTAATTGTGTTTACTGTGTTTAAATGAGAACCTGACAATACAGTACATATCGTGATACAGCGGTCACGATTCAATATATTGTGATTTATTGTGATACTGCAAGCAAAGTGATATTATGTGATTTTTCAAATCCTACTATTAAAACACACCACTGTATGAACAGGTTTATCAATGCTTACAATAGCATTGCACCCTTGTGCTGCTTGTTAATGTTGGAGTGGAGCTGAAAATGGATTACAACACCGCCATCTAGTGGTCAGAGGTTTAAACACAATACACAATGATTCACTGTCTGCCAGGAATCTGTGTATCGATACTGTGTTTTTGAAAGTTGATACAGTATCACTAAACATAACATCCTGATATTCGATATTTCTATATTTTCTTACACCCCTGCCTGCTGTCTTCTGTTTTATCTCTGCTCAGCCATCTTTGAGAGCTAGTGTGGATGTTTTCACAGTAGGGGGTTCTCATCCCCCTCCTTTTACCCCTCACTGCTCACTAGCAGCTCAACACAGAGCACATTTTTCTTTTATTTCAGCCCCTCTCCGCAGATGTCTGGCCTTTATTCACAGTTGATATGTGTCCCGTATATCAGATCAGGGCTTATAACTGTAATTTTACTATATGGGTAATAGGGGTGGGCGATTATGGCCCTACAATAATATCACAGTATTTCATGGTATTTTTGCGATAATGATACTTTTGGCGATATGACAAAACATTGAATTAAAAAAATATATTTCAAGAATACACTACTGCAATAAACTGAAAATTAAATTTTATTATTGCATACGATATAAAATGGCACACCCCTAACTGAGATATTAAAAAATACCAGATTTTTCCTCAGATTGTAACAGAAGTCAATGATCCAGAATATCACGATACTAAACAATGCACTCCAAATATCTCCATATATCCAGGGCTGAAGTAAAGTGAATGATACTGAACATATAAAATCTGTCTCTAGTAGATATATAATGAGAAATGAGAAAAGTGTGAATGTTTCTTTTTCTAAAAACAGTAAAAGTATTACCTGATGTGATAATTAGGGATGGGTGATATGGTATATGATATTTCAGGGTATAATATTGTTCACCATATTCAAAAATGTTGGTGATATTATTGTGTACGATACGATATGGCACACCCCTCATGGGTAATTGTACTGAACTGGTTTAAAATAGAGCTGAAAACACATTTCAGACCAATACATTTTGGTTTCAGGGACCCTTTAACCTTAATTATGTTTGTTTTATTAAATATCTCTGGTAATCCACTGCCTTTGAATAAGTACATAATCCCGTAAAGGCATGTACCTGTATTTGATATCTCTGGTGGGGATGGAGCTGAGGGTCGTGTGTTGTTGTTAGTTATTGTTAGTGTCGTTGTTACTGTTAGAGGTTCGGGCTGTTAAAGTAGAGTGTTTACTGTAAAGTGTTGGTGTGCTTGAGGAAAGCCTGGACACTGAGGGACCCGCAGCGCTGGACAGTGACGACGCCGAAATGAGAATGTTGTTATATTTAGCTTTGGTGACTTCATACCACTTCCCTATAAAGTACCACCAGACAGAGAGAGACAGACAGAGACAGACAGAGAGAGAGAGACAGAGAGAGACAGAGACAGAGAGAGAGAGACAGAGACAGAGAGAGAGAGACAGAGACAGACAGAGAGAGAGACAGAGAGAGAGAGACAAAGAGAGAGAGAGAGAGACAGAGATGTATAGAGACACAGTGAGGGACTGCGAGAGAGAGAAAGACTAAGACAGACTGAGAGATAGAGACTGCCAGACTAAGAGAGAGAGAGACTAAAAGAAATGGAGAGAGAGAGAGACAGAGACAATGAGACACAGAGAGAGAGACACACAGAGGGACTGAGAGAGAGAGACTGAAAGAAATAGAGAGAGAGACTGGAAGAAATAGAGAGAGAGACTGGAAGAAATAGAGAGAGAGACTGGAAGAAATAGAGAGAAACAGTGAGACACAGAGAGAGAGAGACTGAAAGAAATGTAGAGAGATGGACAGAGAGAAAGAGAGAGGGACACAGAGGGAGAGAGAGAGAAAGCGTAGTCTGGTTGTTGCTGGTGATGGTGATGACCAGCGTAGTCTGGTTTTGATGGTGACCAGTGTAGTCTGGTTGTTGCTGGTGATGGTGGTGACCAGCGTAGTCTGGTTGTTGCTGGTGATGGTGATGACCAGCATAGTCTGGTTGTTGCTGGTGATGGTGATGACCAGTGTAGTCTGGTTGTTGCTGGTGATGGTGGTGACCAGTGTAGTCTGGGTATTGCTGGTGATGGTGATGACCAATGTAGTCTGGTTGTTGCTGGTGATGGTGATGACCAGTGTAGTCTGGTTGTTGCGGTTGATGGTGATGACCAGTGTAGTCTGGTTGTTTCTGGTGATGGTGGTGACCAGTGTAGTCTGGGTATTGCTGGTGATGGTGATGACCAATGTAGTCTGGTTGTTGCTGGTGATGGTGATGACCAGTGTAGTCTGGTTGTTGCTGGTGATGGTGATGACCAGCGTAGTCTGGTTGTTGCTGGTGATGGTGATGACCAGCGTAGTCTGGTTGTTGCTGGTGATGGTGATGACCAGCGTAGTCTGGTTGTTGCTGGTTATGGTGATGACCAGCGTAGTCTGGTTTTGCTGGTGATGGTGATGACCAGCGTAGTCTGGTTGTTGCTGGTGATGGTGATGACCAGCGTAGTCTGGTTGTTGCTGGTGATGGTGGTGACCAGCGTAGTCTGGTTGTTGCTGGTGATGGTGATGACCAGCGTAGTCTGGTTGTTGCTGGTGATGGTGATGACCAGCGTAGTCTGGTTGTTGCTGGTGATGGTGATGACCAGTGTAGTCAGGTTGTTGCGGTTGATGGTGATGACCAGTGTAGTCTAGTTGTTGCTGGTGATGGTGATGACCAGTGTAGTCAGGTTGTTGCGGTTGATGGTGATGACCAGTGTAGTCTGGTTGTTGCTGGTGATGGTGATGACCAGTGTAGTCTGGTTGTTGCTGGTGATGGTGATGACCAGTGTAGTCTGGTTGTTGCTGGTGATGGTGATGACCAGTGTAGTCTGGGTATTGCTGGTGATGGTGATGACCAGTGTAGTCTGAGTATTGCTGGTGATGGTGGTGACCAGTGTAGTCTGGTTGTTGCTGGTGATGGTGGTGACCAGCGTAGTCTGGTTGTTGCTGGTGATGGTGATGACCAGTGTAGTCTGGGTATTGCTGGTGATGGTGATGACCAGTGTAGTCTGAGTATTGCTGGTGATGGTGGTGACCAGTGTAGTCTGGTTGTTGCTGGTGATGGTGGTGACCAGCGTAGTCTGGTTGTTGCTGGTGATGGTGATGACCAGCATAGTCTGGTTGTTGCTGGTGATGGTGATGACCAGTGTAGTCTGGTTGTTGCTGGTGATGGTGGTGACCAGTGTAGTCTGGGTATTGCTGGTGATGGTGATGACCAATGTAGTCTGGTTGTTGCTGGTGATGGTGATGACCAGTGTAGTCTGGTTGTTGCGGTTGATGGTGATGACCAGTGTAGTCTGGTTGTTTCTGGTGATGGTGGTGACCAGTGTAGTCTGGGTATTGCTGGTGATGGTGATGACCAATGTAGTCTGGTTGTTGCTGGTGATGGTGATGACCAGTGTAGTCTGGTTGTTGCTGGTGATGGTGATGACCAGCGTAGTCTGGTTGTTGCTGGTGATGGTGATGACCAGCGTAGTCTGGTTGTTGCTGGTGATGGTGATGACCAGCGTAGTCTGGTTGTTGCTGGTTATGGTGATGACCAGCGTAGTCTGGTTTTGCTGGTGATGGTGATGACCAGCGTAGTCTGGTTGTTGCTGGTGATGGTGATGACCAGCGTAGTCTGGTTGTTGCTGGTGATGGTGGTGACCAGCGTAGTCTGGTTGTTGCTGGTGATGGTGATGACCAGCGTAGTCTGGTTGTTGCTGGTGATGGTGATGACCAGCGTAGTCTGGTTGTTGCTGGTGATGGTGATGACCAGTGTAGTCAGGTTGTTGCGGTTGATGGTGATGACCAGTGTAGTCTAGTTGTTGCTGGTGATGGTGATGACCAGTGTAGTCAGGTTGTTGCGGTTGATGGTGATGACCAGTGTAGTCTGGTTGTTGCTGGTGATGGTGATGACCAGTGTAGTCTGGTTGTTGCTGGTGATGGTGATGACCAGTGTAGTCTGGTTGTTGCTGGTGATGGTGATGACCAGTGTAGTCTGGGTATTGCTGGTGATGGTGATGACCAGTGTAGTCTGAGTATTGCTGGTGATGGTGGTGACCAGTGTAGTCTGGTTGTTGCTGGTGATGGTGGTGACCAGCGTAGTCTGGTTGTTGCTGGTGATGGTGATGACCAGTGTAGTCTGGGTATTGCTGGTGATGGTGATGACCAGTGTAGTCTGAGTATTGCTGGTGATGGTGGTGACCAGTGTAGTCTGGTTGTTGCTGGTGATGGTGGTGACCAGTGTAGTCTGGTTGTTGCTGGTGATGGTGATGACCAGTGTAGTCTGGTTGTTGCTGGTGATGGTGGTGACCAGTGTAGTCTGGTTGTTGCTGGTGATGGTGGTGACCAGTGTAGTCTGGTTGTTGCTGGTGATGGTGGTGACCAGCGTAGTCTGGTTGTTGCTGGTGATGGTGATGACCAGCGTAGTCTGGTTGTTGCTGGTGATGGTGATGACCAGCGTAGTCTGGTTGTTGCTGGTGATGGTGGTGACCAGCGTAGTCTGGTTGTTGCTGGTGATGGTGATGACCAGTGTAGTCAGGTTGTTGCGGTTGATGGTGATGACCAGTGTAGTCTAGTTGTTGCTGGTGATGGTGATGACCAGTGTAGTCAGGTTGTTGCGGTTGATGGTGATGACCAGTGTAGTCTGGTTGTTGCTGGTGATGGTGATGACCAGTGTAGTCTGGTTGTTGCTGGTGATGGTGATGACCAGTGTAGTCTGGTTGTTGCTGGTGATGGTGATGACCAGTGTAGTCTGGGTATTGCTGGTGATGGTGATGACCAGTGTAGTCTGAGTATTGCTGGTGATGGTGGTGACCAGTGTAGTCTGGTTGTTGCTGGTGATGGTGATGACCAGCGTAGTCTGGTTGTTGCTGGTGATGGTGATGACCAGTGTAGTCTGGGTATTGCTGGTGATGGTGATGACCAGTGTAGTCTGAGTATTGCTGGTGATGGTGGTGACCAGTGTAGTCTGGTTGTTGCTGGTGATGGTGGTGACCAGTGTAGTCTGGTTGTTGCTGGTGATGGTGGTGACCAGTGTAGTCTGGTTGTTGCTGGTGATGGTGGTGACCAGCGTAGTCTGGTTGTTGCTGGTGATGGTGATGACCAGTGTAGTCTGGGTATTGCTGGTGATGGTGATGACCAGTGTAGTCTGAGTATTGCTGGTGATGGTGGTGACCAGTGTAGTCTGGTTGTTGCTGGTGATGGTGGTGACCAGTGTAGTCTGGTTGTTGCTGGTGATGGTGGTGACCAGTGTAGTCTGGTTGTTGCTGGTGATGGTGGTGACCAGTGTAGTCTGGTTGTTGCTGATATGTGTTCAGCTGAATTTAGCCTAAAGTGAAGAAGCTGCTGCTGGACGTAGATCCCACGCGGTTCCTCTGTTAGGAGAACAGATTTGTGGGTTTGAATCGTGACGATATAAAAAATAGTCGTGTTAAATGATGTAACCGTCCTCTGTGTTTAATCCAGCGGCGAGAACCTCGTTGTGGAGTAGAATTAATTGAAAAGGCCGCGATAAGGATCTCTCGACAGCTCTCGGCGTCCCCAGTCTCCCCGGTTCTCCGGTGCAGAGCCGGTCCCAGTCTGGCGCTTTCATCTTTCGCTCTTTGCCTCGTCTGCCCGCCTCCGAGAAAACGCCAACCTTTAAATACAGGCGCGTATTTAAGTTCCGCTAATTAACATCTTCAGCCGCCTCTCGGCCCTCCGAGGTTAAAGACGAGGAATAAAGGAGCGCCGCTGAAGAGCAGCTCTGATACTCCAGCGCCTGTTGATGTTGATGATGATGATGATGATAAGTTATAAAGTGGGTTTAGAAAATATTCACCGCACGTCTCGAGACTCCGTAAGCAGATTTCACAGCTGATTAACACTCCTTGCTGTTTTACATACACAGATCCAGGAATGTGGTGTAGGAGCAGTGTCTGCTCTCACTGACTGAAATACTTTTACAGCACACTTTTAAAAAATCTCATTGTAACTGTGACCTGTGAGACTGTGATGTCGTATAATGGTCGTATGTATTTACAGGTTGTGTACGTATCTTTGTTTTTAAGAGGTGGATGTTTTAATGTGTAGCTTGTTTGTGTGTTTTACTTTTAAGTTTTTTTAACAATTACTTCCAAAAAAAATGTGTATTAGCTTGTGGTTAGTGTGTTGGCTTGTGGTGAGTGTGTTGGCTTGTGGTGAGTGTGTTGGCTTGTGGTGAGTGTGTTGGCTTGTGGTGAGCGTGTTGGCTTGTGGTGAGTGTGTTGGCTTGTGGTGAGTGTGTTGGCTTGTGGTGAGTGTGTTGGCTTGTGACGAGTGTATTAGCTAGTGTTGAGTGTGTTGGCTTGTGGTGAGTGTGTTGGCTTGTGATGAGTGTGTTGGCTTGTGATGAGTGTGTTGGCTTGTGGTGAGTGTGTTGGCTTGTGGTGAGTGTGTTGGCTTGTGGTGAGTGTGTTGGCTTGTGGTGAGTGTGTTGGCTTGTGGTGAGTGTGTTGGCTTGTGGTGAGTGTGTTGGCTTGTGACGAGTGTGTTGGCTTGTGACGAGTGTGTTGGCTTGTGACGAGTGTGTTGGCTTGTGACGAGTGTGTTGGCTTGTGACGAGTGTGTTGGCTTGTGACGAGTGTGTTGGCTTGTGACGAGTGTGTTGGCTTGTGACGAGTGTGTTGGCTTGTGACGAGTGTATTAGCTAGTGTTGAGTGTGTTGGCTTGTGACGAGTGTGTTGGCTTGTGACGAGTGTGTTGGCTTGTGACGAGTGTGTTGGCTTGTGATGAGTGTGTTGGCTTGTGACGAGTGTGTTGGCTTGTGACGAGTGTGTTGGCTTGTGATAAGTGTATTAGCTAGTGTTGAGTGTGTTGGCTTGTGACGAGTGTGTTGGCTTGTGGTAAGTGTTTTAGCTAGTGGTGAGTGTGTTGGCTTGTGACGAGCGTGTTGGCTTGTGGTGAGCGTGTTGGCTTGTGGTGAGCGTGTTGGCTTGTGATAAGTGTATTAGCTAGTGTTGAGTGTGTTGGCTTGTGACGAGTGTGTTGGCTTGTGGTGAGTGTGTTGGCTTGTGATAAGTGTATTAGCTAGTGTTGAGTGTGTTGGCTTGTGACGAGCATGTTGGCTTGTGGTGAGCGTGTTGGCTTGTGGTGAGCGTGTTGGCTTGTGACGTGTGTGTTGGCTTGTGGTAAGTGTATTAGCTAGTGTTGAGTGTGTTGGCTTGTGACGTGTGTGTTGGCTTGTGGTGAGTGTGTTGGCTTGTGATAAGTGTATTAGCTAGTGTTGAGTGTGTTGGCTTGTGGTGAGTGTGTTGGCTTGTGGTGAGTGTGTTGGCTTGTGATAAGTGTATTAGCTAGTGTTGAGTGTGTTGGCTTGTAACGAGTGTGTTGGCTTGTGACGAGTGTATTAGCTAGTGTTGAGTGTGTTGGCTTGTGACGTGTGTGTTGGCTTGTGGTGAGTGTGTTGGCTTGTGATAAGTGTATTAGCTAGTGTTGAGTGTGTTGGCTTGTGACGAGTGTGTTGGCTTGTGACGAGTGTGTTGGCTTGTGATAAGTGTATTAGCTAGTGTTGAGTGTGTTGGCTTGTGACGTGTGTGTTGGCTTGTGGTGAGTGTGTTGGCATGTGATAAGTGTATTAGCTAGTGTTGAGTGTGTTGGCTTGTGACGAGTGTGTTGGCTTGTGGTGAGTGTGTTGGCTTGTGATAAGTGTATTAGCTAGTGTTGAGTGTGTTGGCTTGTGACGTGTGTGTTGGCTTGTGGTGAGTGTGTTGGCATGTGGTGAGTGTGTTGGCTTGTGATAAGTGTATTAGCTAGTGTTGAGTGTGTTGGCTTGTGACGAGTGTGTTGGCTTGTGACGAGTGTGTTGGCTTGTGATAAGTGTATTAGCTAGTGTTGAGTGTGTTGGCTTGTGATAAGTGTATTAGCTAGTGTTGAGTGTGTTGGCTTGTGATAAGTGTATTAGCTAGTGTTGAGTGTGTTGGCTTGTGATAAGTGTATTAGCTAGTGTTGAGTGTGTTGGCTTGTGATAAGTGTATTAGCTAGTGTTGAGTGTGTTGGCTTGTGATAAGTGTATTAGCTAGTGTTGAGTGTATTAGCTAGTGGCTGCCGTTGTATCTCCACTCATCTACACACTCATCACTGTCCCCTGTCAGTCAGTGGCCTACAGTTCAGAGCTGTGGTGGTTGAACTGCTGGGATAAGTTCTCTTTGATTTTCTTTGTTTTCAGTTTCAGGTGCCATGAGTTCTGGATTTACTGGGAATTGTCTTATTGGTGCAGCAGTCAGTCAGTGAGCCAAAAAATAAACTCAATCCTAAATTTTCTGCGTTTGTTTATTTATTCTGGGTCATGTGCTTTACGCAGACTGCATTAGTGTGAAGGTGTGAATGTGATGCAGACGGAGGTGATGTGAGGATCTGTTTGTGCTCTGAGTTGAGGAAAAAAAAGGTTGTGCGCGTCTCCATAGCAACAGGGTTTGTGTGGAACCCAGGGACTCTTGCAGTTTCAGAAGGTGCTCCTGTAAGTGGCACCCAAAGGAGCGTGTTCACACTCAGACTGTGGAACACACACACACACACACACACACACAGATCTGAGGCTGTTATAAACACAGCGCTCTGGCTTAAAGCAGTAGTTTAGTTAAATATAACTTAACCCTTCAAACGCAGCCCATCAGTCGAGTTCAGAGCACAAAGATTGTTTCTTCAGTTTTAATGCTGGAGCTAAATGTAGCTAACAAGTAATGGAAGTGTATAGCTCCACCCATTCAGCTTACAGCAGTTTAGCTCCACCCATTCAGCTTACAGCAGTTTAGCTCCACCCATTCAGCTTACAGCAGTTTAGCTCCACCCATTCAGCTTACAGCAGTTTAGCTCCACCCATTCAGCCTACAGCAGTTTAGCTCCACCCATTCAGCCTACAGCAGTTTAGCTCCACCCATTCAGCCTACAGCAGTTTAGCTCCACCCATTCAGCCTACAGCAATTTAGCTCCACCCATTCAGCCTACAGCTGTTTAGCTCCACCCATTCAGCCTACAGCAGTTCAGCCCCACCCTTTCAGCCTACAACAGTTTAGCTCCACCCATTCAGCCTACAGCAGTTTAGCCCCACCTATTCAACCTACAGCAGTTTCGCTCCACCCATTCAGCCTACAGCAGTTTAGCTCCACCCATTCAGCCTACAGCAGTTTAGCTCCACCCATTCAGCCTACAGCAGTTTAGCTTTACCCATTCAGCCTACAGCTGTTTAGCTCCACCCATTCAGCCTACAGCAGTTTAGCTCCACCCATTCAGCCTACAGCAGTTCAGCCCCACCCTTTCAGCCTACAGCAGTTTAGCTCCGCCCCTTTCAGCCTACAGCAGTTTAGCCCCACCCATTCAGCCTACAGCAGTTTAGCTCCACCCATTCAGCCTACAGCAGTTTCGCTCCGCCCATTCATCCTACAGCAGTTTCGCTCCACCCATTCAGCCTACAGCAGTTTAGCTCCACCCATTCAGCCTACAGCAATTTAGCTCCACCCATTCAGCCTACAGCTGTTTAGCTCCACCCATTCAGCCTACAGCAGTTCAGCCCCACCCTTTCAGCCTACAACAGTTTAGCTCCGCCCCTTTCAGCCTACAGCAGTTTAGCCCCACCCATTCAGCCTACAGCAGTTTAGCTCCACCCATTCAGCCTACAGCAGTTTAGCTCCGCCCCTTTCAGCCTACAGCAGTTTAGCCCCACCCATTCAGCCTACAGCAGTTTAGCTCCACCCATTCAGCCTACAGCAGTTTAGCTCCACACATTAAACCTACAGCAGTTTAGCTCCACCCACTCAGCCTATAGCAGTTTAGCTCCACCCTTTCAGCCTACAGCAGTTTAGCTCCGCCCCTTTCAGCCTACAGCAGTTTAGTCCCACCCATTCAGCCTACAGCAGTTTAGCTCCACCCATTCAGCCTACTGCAGTTTAGCTCCACACATTAAACCTACAGCAGTTTAGCTCCACCCACTCAGCCTATAGCAGTTTAGCTCCACCCGTTCAGCCTACAGCAGTATAGCTCTACCTATTCAGCTACAGCAGTTTAGCTCCGCCCACTCAGCCTACAGCAGTTTTGCTCCACCCATTCAACCTACAGCAGTTTAGCCCCAGCCTTTCTTCCTATGGCAGTTTAGCTCCACCCATTCAGCCTACAGCAGGGGTGGTCAAGGTAGGAAGTTAATACAATTAAAATGTGTCTGTGGCCTAAACTGATCCGAACAGTCTTTCTATCAGAACAATATTTTTATTTATATATTTATTAAATTCCAAGATCAGGAAGATTCCGAGCGTGTGCTCAGTGTGGCCGTGCAGAGGAAGGTAAATAGACAGTACAGGTAAATACAGTTGCTCTGAAAGACCACTTTAATTCGCTTCCTCTGTATTTAGACGTCATAAGATCCTGTAATTTAACCGACCTGGTGGCGCAAAATCACTCTCTTACCTTTCCACTCTTTCATCTTCTGCCACTCGCTCACTGACTCCAGCAAAATGGAGGGGGAGAAGGTGCCTTGAAGGGGAATTCCTCCGATTTATTTATTTATTTTTTTTAGTGGAATTTTCTTGTAATTCAATGCTTGAGAAGTCATGCGGAGTGGTTTGATGTGAAACGGTTCATTGTAGAGAAACTTACAGGCTCAGGATTCTTTACAGTGGGGTTGATAGGAACCAGGTGTCGCAGTGTCTGACCAGTGTGCCTCTCCACCGTGAATGGATTTAATAAAAATGGTTTGTTTATTTCGAAACTCTTGTGAAACAGTGTCTCATGCTGGGATTAGACTACAGATATTCCAGCAGATCCTGTCATGATGTTTTAGTGCGTGGAGCTCTGAATTTCAGCGTTGGGAAAATGAACAGGACGTATTGTGTGACGTAATCTATGCTACAACGGTGTTCCTAGATTACATCACTACATATACTACCTGTTCCTCATTCCCTATATATTGTGTGTGTCGCCATGGAGCATTCCAGTTGCTGCAACGATGTTCCTAGATTACGTCAGGCTATACTACTCGTTCCTCATTCCCTTCATATACTGTGATGTAATCCAGGAACATTGGTGGGGCATCATGAAGCATTCCAGATGTTCCTGCTTTACGTTACACTATACAGCAGGAATGAGGAACGGGTCATATAGTGTGACGTAATCTAGGAACATTAGCATGAGCATTATGATGCGCTCCAGATTCTACACCAATGTTACTAGATTATGATGCACTCTGCAACCCATTCCACACTCACATTGTATAGTGTGACGTAATCTAGGAATATTGGTGTGGCATTATGGAGCATTCCAAAAGCCAGTTTGATGTTCCTAGATTACATCAGGATATACTACTCGTTCCTTATTCCCATCCTATACTGTGATGTAATCCAGAAACATTGGTAGGGCATCATGAAGCGTTTCAGATGTTCCTGCTTTACGTTACACTATACAGCAGGAATGAGGAACGGGTCATATAGTGTGACGTAATCTAGGAACATTAGCATGAGCATTATGATGCGCTCCAGATTCTACACCAATGTTTCTAGATTATGATGCACTCTGCAACCCATTCCACATTCCCATCATATAGTGTGATGTAATCTAAGAATAGTGTTGTGGCATCATGGGGCATTCCAGATGACAGTTCGATGTTCCTAGATTACATCAGACTATACTACCCGTTCCTCATCCCCTTTCTATACTGTGATGTAATCCAGGAATATTGGTGTGGTTTCATGAAGTGTTCCAGATGTTCCTATTTTGCATCACACTGTACGGCTGAAATGAGGAACGGATCGTATAGTGTGACGTAATCTAGGAACATTAGCATGAGCATTATGATATGTTCCAGATGCCACACCAATGTTCCTAGATTATGATGCACTCTGCAACCCATTCCACATTCCCATCATATAGTGTGATGTAATCTAGGAACATTGATGTGGGATAATGGGGCGTTGCAGATGCCAGTTTGATGTTCCTAGATTACATCAGGCTATACTACCTGTTCCTCATCCCGTTGTGTAGTATGTTGTAATCTAGGAACGTCGGTTTGGCATAATGGGGCATTCCAGATGCCGCATCGTTGTTCCTAGATTACGTCAGACTATACAACTTATTCCACATTCTCATCGTATAGTGTGGCGTAATCTAGGAACATTGGTGTGGCATCATGGGGCGTTCCAGATGCCAGTTCGATGTTCCTAGATTACATCAGACTATACTACCCATTCCTCGTTCCAATTGTGTAGTGTGTTGTAATCTAGGAACGTCGGTTTGGCATCGTGGGCCATTTCAGATGCCAGTTTGATGTTCCTAGATTCCATCAGACTATACAACCCGTTTCACATTCCTATCATATAGTGTGATGTAAGAGACTAAGGCTGTGATTAAACAGACTCTAAAAGAGACAGAAAGCATCGCCATAACAACCGATGTTTGGACATCTAGAGGTATGCCGTGCTATATCACAATTACGAAACAAATTAGTCTGAAGAGCCTCATAAAGGAGAGAAACCAGTTTGCTGGGTTTGTCAAATACACATATTTTTCATCTTTGAAGTCTTGCCTCGTTTTCGTGAACCCAATATCATGTCTCGTTTCGTGAGATGAGTGTCACGTCACACCTCTAGTTACTACCTAAAGTGTTGGAGATCACTCTGTAACCCTTTCCAGTTTTATACACATCAACAGTTCTTGATCTTAGGTCTTCGGAGATCTCTTTTTTTGCGAGGCATGGTTCACATCAGCAGATGCTTCTTAAGAAAACTCAAAGTTTGAGTGTCTTTTATAAGTCAGTGTAGCTCTACACCTCGCTCCAATCTTGTTTCATTGATTGGACTCCAGGTTTGCTAACTCTTGACTCTAATTAGCTTATGTTGAAGTCATTAGCATAAGGGTTCACTTACTTTTTCCACCAGCACTGTGAATGTTTAATGGATGTGTCCAACACAGACATGAAATATAGGGTGTGTCTCAAACCCTAGTGAGTGTGTAAGTAGGCTGTCTAGGTAGGCAGCTGTTTAAGTAGCAGCGTTCTCTCCTCATCTCTCCTCATAAAACAGATTACTGAGACGCTCTAGTTAGAGAGAGACTGCGTCAAGGCTTGTTCCCCCCACTGCAGCACGCAACTGGTGGATTAGCTGGTTGCTAAGCTACCGGTCTGCAAAACAATAGCTCAAAGCTTCAAAATCTGCTAGCATAAATGCTAATGTCTGGAGTATAAAAGTGTAAATGGTGAAGGACTCGTTACAGAGTTGATAATAAAATACTGTTTTGTGTGATTATATGACCAGAAACACATTAAAACTCCAGAGAGAATCAAAATAACTCACATTTTAAAACCACTTCACTGCTCATAGATTAGCCTGTGTTGCATCATGGGATTGTCTTAGCGGCTGAGGAAGTGTTTGATGCTTCTTTAAAATCAGGTCTAAATAAAGTTCCTCAGTAGACAGTATGTTTAAGGTATGTAAGAATTGGGACAGTCTACATGTCAGGAGCGCATACTATGATGTAAAACGCTGCCTATGTAGGAGCTCACTAGGATTTGAGACAGACCCCATATGTGTGTGTGTATGGTATTAGGTTAAGCACATTGAGTGTGTCTATACTTGGGACTTGAAAACCAGGTCAAAGTTCATATACTTTTTCTTGGCTCCTGGTTCCCATCAACACCACTCTAAAGAAATGTGAGCTGCTAAGTTTCTCTAGAACCGAGTTTTTCGCGTCAGATCACTCGCTCAAGTCTTAACCATCAAATTAGGCAGAAACGGTAAATAATTGGTGGGATTTCCCTGTAAAGCCCTGCGGCTGGAGAGACTGGGCTGTTATGTGGAACGTTGACACGGCGGGCTTCGTGATTAAAACCCCCACAGAAATGTTGGTGATCGGCCAGGACGGTCATGTGCGTGCGGCGCGTCTGCAGTATCGGTTTTACGAAGGCCGACGTCGCGGTGCCTCCAGCGCTCTGTCTGTCCAATAGAAATCCCGTTCAAGCCTCAGCCAGCCTGGCGCAGCGTTTGTTTACCGCCGCCATTCCGTCAAATCCTCTGATTTAGAAGGAGCTATCCCTTCTCTCTCTGTCCCCCCCCCTTCGCTGCACTCCTCCTCTCTCTCCCCCCCCCCCCCCCCCCACACTTCACCCGTTACTGCCAGCGCTTAGAAACATGATCACAGTTCATCACCGAGCGAGCGCTTAAAAATAAGCCTCACTAAAGTGGAGAGCAATTAAAGCATTTCTATTCACATGGATCTAATAATAGTGTAATTGGTGGGGGATTTGTTTTGTGTGGTGTTTGTGAGTGTGTGTGTGTGTGTGTGTGTGTCTGTGTGTGTGTGTGCAGCTGGATTGGTTTCACACACACTCCTCTTCAAGGATTTATCCCCCTCGCCCCCCCCCCCCCAAACCTGCCCTTGCGATCGCCGCATTCTGATTGGAGGAGCTCACGCAGCGTCCGCACGAGCTTCTAGAAGACTCTGTGTCAGACAGCAGAACAGAATCAGGCCAGCATCGAAGCAGCAGTTTCCTTAGTTTCATACCTCACTCCACCTCTCACTCCACCTCACCTCACCCCACCTTAAACCCACAGAGTGACTAAGTAGTTTAAATCAATGCAGATGGCATGTGATGATGTAGGTATGTGTCCATTACTTACTAGCTACGTTAGCCTTGTGTCTCTTAGTGCTATAACTAAAGAAGGAGGGGGGGCTTCAAGGAACCTGTCTGCTTTTTGTAACTCATCCATAACCAGCAGGAACAATGGGTCCACTGAGACAGGAAGAATCCAGAGGGAGAGAGAGAGAGAGAGGAGGACACGGAGGAGGGACGAGAGAGAGTGAGAGAGTGAGAGAGTGAGAGAGTGAGAGAGAGAGACCAGGAGAGGAAGGAGAGAAGGATGAGAGAGAGAGAGAGAGAGAGAGAGAGAGAGAGACCGGGAGAGGAAGGAGAGAAGGATGAGAGAGAGAGAGAGAGAGAGAGAGAGAGAGACCGGGAGAGGAAGGAGAGAAGGATGAGAGAGAGAGAGAGAGAGAGAGAGAGAGAGACCGGGAGAGGAAGGAGAGAAGGATGAGAGAGAGAGAGCGAGAGAGAGAAAGAGAGACTGGGAGAGGAAGGAGAGAAGGATGAGAGAGAGAGAGAGAGAGAGAGAGACCGGGAGAGGAAGGAGAGAAGGATGAGAGAGAGAGAGAGAGAGAGACCGGGAGAGGAAGGAGAGAAGGATGAGAGAGAGAGAGAGAGAGACTGGGAGAGGAAGGAGAGAAGGATGAGAGAGAGAGAGAGACCGGGAGAGGAAGGAGAGAAGGATGAGAGAGAGAGAGAGACCGGGAGAGGAAGGAGAGAAGGATGAGAGAGAGAGAGACCAGGAGAGGAAGGAGAGAAGGATCAGAGAGAGAGAGAGAGAGAGAGAGAGAGAGAGAGAGAGAGAGAGAGGAAGGAGAGAAGGATGAGAGAGAGAGAGAGGAAGGAGAAAAGGATGAGAGAGAGAGAGAGACCGGGAGAGGAAGGAGAGAAGGATGGAAGAGGAAGGATGAGAGAGTGAGAGAGAGAGAGAGAGAGAGAGAGAGCGAGAGAGAGAGCGAGAGAGAGAGCGAGAGAGAGAGAGAGAGAGAGACTGGGAGAGGAAGGAGAGAAGGATGAGAGAGAGAGAGAGAGAGAGAGAGAGAGAGACTGAGACTGGGAGAGGAAGGAGAGAAGGATGAGAGAGAGAGAGACCGGGAGAGGAAGGAGAGAAGGATGAGAGAGAGAGAGAGAGAGAGAGAGAGAGACCGGGAGAGGAAGGAGAGAAGGATGAGAGAGAGAGAGAGAGAGACTCCTCCCTGTGCAGGCTGAGCTGGAGTTAATCAGGTGTTTGCGTCACTGCTGTTGGCTCGGACTGAGACTGTGCAGGAAACACACTACATATCCAGAGGAAAGGGGCTGGCTGTGACGGGTGGGAGTGTGTGTTTGTATTCATGCGTTTGTGGGGCCCACATGTTCTTTGCTCGGCCGCGAAGAAAACAAGTGGCAGAAGATGTCACCAGAAGAGGTCGAGGTCACGCTTAGCTGCAGACATCACACTGTCCAGCTTCAGTATTGCGTAAGTGCAGATGCCCTACATAGATCTGCAGCTAAGTGAGCTCATGTTGATGTGGAATCCATAACATCCGTGTGCTGGTGACCGCTCCGGAGAGGGCCTCTGTGCTGTTATGTAACTCCACCACTCATCGTCTCTCAGCCAATGGGGACGCTCCGTCAGCTCCTGGCTGAAGCAGCGGGCCGTGTCGGTACGTGTGCTGTTTTGAGTGATTTAAAAAAGTCTCTCGCTCTGAATGTTGTTTGTAGATTTCATGATGAGTGGAGCAGAATGACTTGTGGGCGGAAAAAGTCTGGTTCCATTGACTTGCATTAAAATTATAGTAAAGTTGTCATTTGGAGGTACAACGTTTTGTTCTGATTGCAGCGCGTGGCATGTTCACTACCCTGCGAGAAGCTGTGCTAGGTTATTATCATCATCAGTTATTACAGATTATTTGTGTGGGTGAGTTTAAAGGTGCCGTAAAACACATTTATTAGGTATTTAAGGTTGTTCTCTGAGGTTCTACATAGAATGTTTGTGGCTTCGGTTGCCCAGATGTGGTTTCACATGCCCATTTACAGCCTATCCAGATGCCACATCGAAGTTCCTAGATGACTATACTACCCGTTCCTCATTTCCAATGTATAGTGTGACGTAATCTAGGAACACCAATGTGGCATCATGGAGCGTTCTAGATGCCACACCGATGTTCCTAGATTACATCAGACTACCCGCTCCTCATTCCTGTTGTATAGTGTGACGTAATCTAGGAACACAGGTGTGGCCTCATTGGGCGTTCCAGATGCCAGATCAGTGTTCCTAGATTACATCAGACTATACTACCTGTTCCTCATTTCTGTTGTATAGTGTGACGTAATCTAGGAACACAGGTGTGGCCTCATTGGGCGTTCCAGATGCCACATCAGTGTTCCTAGATTACATCAGACTGTACTACCCGTTACTCATTCCCATCGTATAGTGTGACGTGATCTAGGAACATCAGTGTGGCCTCATTGGGCGTTCCAGATGCCAGATCAGTGTTCCTAGATTACATCAGAGTATACTACCCGTTCCTCATTCCCGTCGTATAGTGTGACGTGATCTAGGAGCATCGTTGTGGCATCATGGGGCATTGCAGATACCACATTGATGTTCCTAGATTACATCAGACAGTACTACCCGCTCTTCATTCCTGTTGTATAGTGTGATGTAATCTAGGAACTTCAATGTGGCATCATGGGGCATTTCAGATGTAACATCAGTGTTCCTAGATTACATCACACTATGCTACCTGTTCCTCATTTCCATTGTATAGTGTGACGTAATCTAGGAACATCAATGTGGCATCATGGGGCATTTCAGATGCCACATTGATGTTCCTAGATTACATTAGACTATACTGCCCGTTCCTCATTTTCGTCATATAGTGTGACATAATGTAGGAACGTCGGTATGGCATCAGACTATACTACCCGTTCCTCATTTTTATCGTATAGTGTGACAATCCAGGAACACCAGTGTGGCATCATGGGGCGTTCCAGATGCCATGTTGATGTTCCTAGATTACATCAGACTATACTATTCGTTCCTCTTTCCCATCGTATAGGGTCTCCTACATCGCGTTCCTTGACGTTGACCACCAGGATGACAGGTTGTAAAGACAGTTGTTCTATTGAGTACTAACTATTTGCTTGCTTAAGAAGTTCTTCAGGTTGATAAAGAATGTCTTATATATGGTTCTATTGTTACCATGTACCAGTATTAGAACCTTGTTTTGGTGCTGTGTAGAACTGTTATCTAAAAGGTTCTGTATAGAACCATATACAGCACATCCGTCTGGAGAGCCATTTCACCATGAGGAAGAGCTTAAGCAACATGCAGAGGGTTCTTTGAGTGTTTACAGCCGGTGATGTCCTCTTAGAATAAAACCGTTTTCCCTTTTTTGGTGAGCTCATGAATAATTTGATAAGCTCCGCTCTGATTGGCTGGTTTACAGTGAGAGATGCTGTGACGATCACAGAGAAGCAAAATAAACCAAATAAAGTGAACCTTAGTGTAAATAAGCTCCGCCCTCTCATTGTTTAGGTAGTAAATAGCATGTACGTTTAAAAATGTACATACAGTTTTCTGTTCAGTGGCACTTTAATTTAAGGTTCATATCTTTTTAAGTCTTTTTATTCTTGTGTACTCTTTTGTATTATTATTAAACAAAATGTATTATTATTATTATTATTATTATTTTCAGTTTCAGCTCGTATTCAGTTGTTTAATTTCTCGTTAATCAGCTACTGAGTCAGGATGTTATGTGAATTAGATTATGTTTAGCTGAAAACAGCTGTTAGGCTGGAGGTTAGTGTAGAGGTGGTGCTGTGTTGACCCTCCAGGGCTGAGAGCTGTGTTCTCTCCCAGCAGGAGGACCTTGACCCCCGTCATAGGGATGTTATGGTACTCACACGTTCTTCCACAGCCAGTGTTACATTACCAAAGCCTGGGGGTTTAACTAGCCCACCTTCGGCTCTGTGACGCTGAGTTTCTGACCTTTACTGGCCCTTACTCGTTACTCCAGTGCTGTGTTTCCACGGCGACAGTAGACGAGCAGCTGTAAACCGGATGTCCTGTATCGTACAGAGTCATGACAGCTGCAGTAACTGAGTGATACTGTTTAGATCTTGTTTGGGTCTTCTGAAGGAACTGTGAATAAAGGGCCGTGTTTAAAAGGGGAAGTTCACTGAATTTTCTGAATTTTCTCATAATTAAATAATGAAGGTGGAAACGAATTCAGTCAGAGGGGGGTTGATGTTAAACATTCTCTATCGTTCTCTTTCTCTCTCACTCTCATTTCAGCAAACTTGATTGACTAAATTGGTAGAATATAAAAAGAACTGCAGATGTTTATTAAAGTTTAGATGTTTAGATCTTGCTGCTATTTTTGCCAGAGTGTTGTAACTTCCTTCTTGCCTTGAAAATGAAAAGGGAGTCCAGTTCAGAGCATGAGCTTTATTCTTGAGGATACCGCAGTACAGACATGATCTAACAGATCTGAAAATGGTCTAACCTGGTCACTCTGCACAGTCTCATAGGCCTGCCTCCATGTTTCATCTGGGCCTTGTGACCTGTCTGGCCAAGTCGTTATCTCCTGGGTTCGGGGGAGGTTTCTTTGGGGGGTTCCTGCTATAAAAGGATGGGATTTGCTAAACCATAAGCTTCTCAGAACCTCTGCAGCACTTGGTGTGATAATCGTCTGTGTCTCACTTTCACATACGGCATGATATGTAAGAAATACTCACAGCAGTAGTAACTGAGAAGAAGTTTATTCTGATATATTTCTAAGAAGTCGTAAGAATAGCAGGTAGGACTGAGAGTGTGCAGTGATGATGGTTGGATGACTTGAAAGTGTGTACCTTTTTCCTCACCCCCCCTCTCGTTCTTTCCCCCCTCACAGTGCCAGACTCTGCCAAGCCCGGCCCTGCCCCTCTCCCCCCTGCCAACCCCAGCGCCACCAACCCATCTGTGCCCTCAGCCAGCAGCAGCAGCAGCAGCAGTGGAGTTGGTGTCGGTGGTGGAAATGGAAAGCGCGCCCCCTCCAGCACCCCACAGCAGCAACAGCAGCAGCCGGCAGTTCTCCGCTACCCTCCCCGCGAGGTGCCCCCGCGTTTCCGCCAGCACGAGCACAAGCAGCTGCTGAAGAGGGGTCAGCCCCTGCCCGCAGGGAGCATCGCCGTGGTCCAGCCTTCCGCGGCCAGCCCCACAGCGCAGCCTTTCTCCAGCCAAACGCACCCAGGTCAGCCACGCCTCCGGTTTCAGATTCAGTCTTTAATAACCAAAGAAAAATCACAAGCCCTGGAGTTTGGACGCTCAGAGCAAGGAGCCCAGTCGTTTGCGCCCCCTCTGTGCTCCAAGATGCCTAGGTTTTGATCTTTGAGAGGGGTTTCCATGAAAGATGTTACATAATAGAGCCTCGGGAAGCAGTGGGGGAGGTTATGGGTGCTGCCGTTTTTTCTTATTTTGGCTCACATTCATATTTTTTGTGTTGAAGTCGAGACTGTAACAAACCCCCAGCGAGTTCTGAATTCGTCCATCCTTAAAGTATTATTTTTTCATCCCTCCAGTTGATGAAACGTCATTCACTGCTCATACACCGCGTCAGCTGCTCGTCTGTGTGGTGTCTGCCTGCACATGTGTGGTTGGTGGCGGTGCGCGCTGCAAGCTCTCTCTTTCTCTTGCTGGAGTTTTGCAGGCTGAGCAAACGAAGCTCAGAGCCGCGTCCTGTGCTGAGCTGCGTCAGGTTGCTTCCTGTCTTGGGAGGCACGTGTGAGCATATGCTGAAGTCTGTTTGTTTGTGGGCTTGGCAGCCCAGCGTAGCGTTTCTGCAGAAAGCGAGAGCGTGGCAGAGTTCCAGCTTAGCGTGCTTGGTGAGTCACAGCTTACGGTAAGCGAGCACAATTTCAGATGGAGGTTCCTTCTAAACCGGCGGGATCCGGCGAAGCTGTGTTCCAGTAGAAGGATGCAGCCACTTGATTGGTTGCCTCTGCAGGATAGGGCTGCTACAGTTAGTCAAAATATATAACTTACTATGCCGGCTCTGGAAAATTGGTCAACATGTTTATAGTTGATGTGTTGTTTGCTTCAGTACAGCAATGACAATAGGAGTCTATGACGCTCTGTAATGTTTATGTGTGGCGGTGATAGCTTCTATTGTTTTGTTTATATATACGCTAATATTGCCATGCCATGGACTGGCGACCTGTTCATGATGCTGGGATTGGCTCCAGCCCCACCGTGATCCCGACTAGCGAGAAAAAGCAGAAGATGATGGATGTACGCTAATATTCGTTGGACCACCTTGAGCTTTGGTTGCACACGCATTCGCTGTGGCATTGTTTCCACTGCCTTAACCTTATGCAACATCACATCATCAATTTCCATCCATTCCATCGATGAGCTGCCATCGAGTTGTGTACTGACCCACCTAGTGATGTGTTCTCCAGCCCATCCCAAAGACTTCCCAGAGACTTTCCATGAGGTTAAGATAAAGATTCTTGTGTAAAGATGATTCATGAGGAGCAGCCTTTCCGCAGTCTTAGCCCAATGAATCTCCTCTTTGTCGTCCTGGAATACTTCCGTTCCATCAGAAAGAAAATTGATGGGATGACCTTGTAATTTAGTACATTTATTTTATGGGCACGTAACATTGCTGAGCCTTAACCTGACCAACTGCAACCCACCCAGATCATAACATGGCCTCCAGAGGCTGGTACAGTGGGAACTATGCAGGATGGATGCATCACTTCTTCCCGCATGACGCTCCAATCGCTTTGGAATAGGGTCAGTCTGGACTCATTATCTATCACTCCTCCAGATTTAGCCTCACTAAAAGTTGACTTTCTCATGTCCCCACAGCTGTTTAGTCTCAATGCTGAGTTCTGGTCCTGTGGACGTGCTCTTACTTTTACTATTAAACACAGTCGTGAGTTCTGCTGTCCAGTTTTCTTACCACATTTTATTTAATGTACAAATATTTTTGAAGGAAACGCAGATGGCTGCACAGCTTAAGCAGTGCGAGGGCCGAGGGATGAGTAAACAACAAGTAGAGGAGTGCAGGTCGGTGTGTTTGGGAGTTTGCCCTGAGTGAGGACATGCAGCTTGGTGGCTGTAGGTTGAGTGTTTGTTTGTGTGGTCTTGAAAATGAATGGTACTCTATGGAAGGAGCGAGGGATGAATAAACGACAAATAGACGAGTGTGGGTCAGTGTGTTTGGGAGTTTGCCCTGAGTGAGGACATGCAGCTTGGTGGTCGTAGGTTGAACGAAACCATGATGTTTGTGTGGCCTTGAAAATGAATGGGACTATATGTGAGAAGCGAGGGATGAATAAACGACAAACAGACGAGTGCGGGTCAGTGTGTCTGTGGATTAGAGTATAGGGATCTGCCCTGATTGAGTACATGCAGTTTGGAGGCTGTAGGTTAAGTGAAACCATGAGGTTTGGGTGTGTCCGAAAATGAATAGGACTCTATGGGGAAAAAAGAGGGATGGAAATAAAACGACAAACAGATGAGTGTGGGTTGAACCAATAATGAATTTGTGGTCGGGGGTCTGCCCTGAGTCAACGTACGCACAATGGTGTCTGTCGGTCGAGCGGAAGTACCTTAAATCGCGTGTAAATTTCCATCCCATTCATTCTCTATGGGAAAAAATTCCTTGGAAAGCCACTCTTATCCAAAAACCATGCATCCGATCAGAAAGCTGTACACAAGCCCGAATCACACAATCAGACCGGACAATCATGAGTTGGAGCGGAGTTTTATTTTGAAAACTGTGGGTCTGGCAGAAAGCAAGAAGCGAGTAACAATGTAGTTGTTATAGCCGTAACTACGGGGCTAAAGGGCGGCTGGCATTGAATTATGTTTTTAGGTCCAACACAAAGGCGTTTGATTGCATACATGACCATCACTTCCAGCCAGTCCTAGCAAAAGGCACAACCTGAGGCTTTGATACCGGCCCGGTTCCGTACAAAGCTTGTAAACAGCACGTTCTCTTTTCATTCCCACGCTCGTTATCCACCTCCTCACCTCTCCTCTGAAGTGAAGCCGATGTGTGCGAGGCTCAGGAAGAGAAAGCGAAAGAGCATTCCAGCGCTGGCTTTGATTTCCTTACCAACATATCAAACACGCTGCAAATACCTTCAACCTTTTGAAGTTGTCACATGCTCTTCACGCTGTGTGTGAACATTTGATGATGAATGGATGAAAAGAAATCATCCAGAATTGCTCAGAACGAAATACAACATTCACTTTTAGCGTCCACAACACGTTTAGCGTCCACGCCGTGCTTCTTTAGTTCTGAACTGGAGTTAAGAGGGTGATGTTGCTACCAAACATAAGGAGTCAATAGTCACCCAAATCCTTACTGAAGCTCTTTTTTTTTTTTTTCTTAGCCACTCCAACTGGATTCCGGTCTTCAGTAAGATCTCACAGATTGTCAGCATGGTTTAGGGGGCGCTATAACACTTCACTTACTCACTTTAGACCCCAGGTGTTGTGCCCGGTTCTGATTTCCCACATAGTATCTGACTCCCCTCTTGAATGCTAGAGCACAGTAAGCTGCAGCATCCGTACGCCTGCGTAACTCACAGGGTCTGTCTCGAAACCTAGTGAGCCGCCTATGTAGTGCACTGACTGTAGGCAGCTGTTTAAGTAGGCAGCATTCTCTCATCTCTTCTCATGAGAAAGATTATTGAGACACTGTAGTTAGTTACCTGAAGAGGTGATAGAGTCACTGTAATACCACTTTGTACCTGAAGAGGTGATAGAGTCACTGTAGTACCACTTTGTACCTAAAGAGGTGGTAGTGAGTCACTGTAGTTACCACCTGGTACCTGAAGAGGTGGTAGTGAGTCACTGTAGTACCACTTTGTACTTGAAGAGGTGGTAGTGAGTCACTAGTACCAATTTGTACCTGAAGAGGTGATAGTGAGTAACTGTAGTACCATTTTGTATCTGAAGAGTCACTGTAGTACCACTTTGTACCTGAAGAGGTGATAGTGAGTCACTGTAGTACTACTTTGTACCTGAAGAGGTGGTAGTGAGTCACTGCAGTACCACTTTATACCTGAAGAGGTGATATTGAGTCACTGTAGTACTACTTTGTACCTGAAGAGGTGATAGTGAGTCACTGTAGTACTACTTTGTACCTGAAGAGGTGATAGTGAGTCACTGTAGTACCACTTTGTACCTGAAGAGGTGATAGTGAGTCACTGTAGTACTACTTTGTACCTGAAGAGGTGATAGTGAGTCACTGTAGTACAACTTTGTACTTGAAGAGGTGGTAGTGAGTCACTGTAGTACCACTTTGTACCTGAAGAGGTGATAGTGAGTCACTGTAGTACTACTTTTTACTTAAAGAGGTGGTAGTGAGTCACTGTAGTACAACTTTGTACTTGAAGAGGTGGTAGTGAGTCACTGTAGTACAACTTTGTACCTGTAGAGGTGATAGTGAGTCACTGTAATACCACTTTGTACCTGAAGAGGTGATATTGAGTCACTGTAGTACCACTTTGTAGCTGAAGAGGTGGTAGTGAGTCACTGCAGTACCACTTTGTACTTGAAGAGGTGGTAGTGAGTCACTGTAGTACAACTTTGTATCTGAAGAGGTGGTAGTGAGTCACTGTAGTACAACTTTGTACCTGAAGAGGTGGTAGTGAGTCACTGTAGTACCACTTTGTACCTGAAGAGGTGGTAGTGAGTCACTGTAATACCACTTTGTACCTGAAGAGGTGGTAGTGAGTCACTGTAGTACCACTTTGTACCTGAAGAGGTGATAGTGAGTCACTGTAGTACTACTTTGTACCTGAAGAGGTGATAGTGAGTCACTGTAGTACCACTTTGTACCTGAAGAGGTGATAGTGAGTCACTGTAGTACTACTTTGTACCTGAAGAGGTGATAGTGAGTCACTGTAGTACCACTTTGTACCTGAAGAGGTGATAGTGAGTCACTGTAGTACTACTTTGTACCTGAAGAGGTGATAGTGAGTCACTGTAGTACCACTTTGTACCTGAAGAGGTGATAGTGAGTAACTGTAGTACCATTTTGTATCTGAAGAGTCACTGTAGTACCACTTTGTACCTGAAGAGGTGATAGTGAGTCACTGTAGTACTACTTTGTACCTGAAGAGGTGATATTGAGTCACTGTAGTACTACTTTGTACCTGAAGAGGTGGTAGTGAGTCACTGTAGTACTACTTTGTACCTGAAGAGGTGATAGTGAGTCACTGTAGTACTACTTTGTACCTGAAGAGGTGATAGTGAGTCACTGTAGTACTACTTTGTACCTGAAGAGGTGGTAGTGAGTCACTGTAGTACAACTTTGTACCTGTAGAGGTGATAGTGAGTCACTGTAATACCACTTTGTACCTGAAGAGGTGGTAGTGAGTCACTGTAGTACCACTTTGTACCTGAAGAGGTGGTAGTGAGTCACTGTAATACCACTTTGTACCTGAAGAGGTGGTAGTGAGTCACTGTAATACCACTTTGTACCTGAAGAGGTGGTAGTGAGTCACTGTAATACCACTTTGTACCTGAAGAGGTGGTAGTGAGTCACTGTAGTACAACTTTGTACTTGAAGAGGTGGTAGTGAGTCACTGTAGTACAACTTTGTACCTGAAGAGGTGGTAGTGAGTCACTGTAGTACCACTTTGTACCTGAAGAGGTGGTAGTGAGTCACTGTAATACCACTTTGTACCTGAAGAGGTGGTAGTGAGTCACTGTAGTACCACTTTGTACCTGAATAGGTGGTAGTGAGTCACTGTAGTACCACTTTGTACCTGAAGAGGTGATAGTGAGTCACTGTAATACCACTTTGTACCTGAAGAGGTGGTAGTGAGTCACTGTAATACCACTTTGTACTTGAAGAGGTGGTAGTGAGTCACTAGTACCAATTTGTACCTGAAGAGGTGATATTGAGTCACTGTAGTACTACTTTGTACCTGAAGAGGTGATAGTGAGTCACTGTAGTACCACTTTGTACCTGTAGAGGTGATAGTGAGTCACTGTAGTACCACTTTGTACCTGAAGAGGTGATAGTGAGTCACTGTAGTACCATTTTGTATCTGAAGAGTCACTGTAGTACCACTTTATACCTGAAGAGGTGATAGTGAGTCACTGTAGTACTACTTTGTACCTGAAGAGGTGGTAGTGAGTCACTGCCGTACCACTTTATACCTGAAGAGGTGATATTGAGTCACTGTAGTACTACTTTGTACCTGAAGAGGTGATAGTGAGTCACTGTAGTACTACTTTGTACCTGAAGAGGTGATAGTGAGTCACTGTAGTACCACTTTGTACCTGAAGAGGTGATAGTGAGTCACTGTAGTACCACTTTGTACCTGAAGAGGTGATAGTGAGTCACTGTAGTACTACTTTGTACCTGAAGAGGTGATAGTGAGTCACTGTAGTACTACTTTGTACCTGAAGAGGTGATAGTGAGTCACTGTAGTACTACTTTGTACCTGAAGAGGTGATAGTGAGTCACTGTAGTACTACTTTGTACCTGAAGAGGTGATAGTGAGTCACTGTAGTACAACTTTGTACCTGTAGAGGTGATAGTGAGTCACTGTAATACCACTTTGTACCTGAAGAGGTGGTAGTGAGTCACTGTAGTACAACTTTGTACTTGAAGAGGTGATAGTGAGTCACTGTAGTACAACTTTGTACCTGAAGAGGTGGTAGTGAGTCACTGTAGTACCACTTTGTACCTGAAGAGGTGGTAGTGAGTCACTGTAATACCACTTTGTACCTGAAGAGGTGGTAGTGAGTCACTGTAGTACTACTTTGTACCTGAAGAGGTGGTAGTGAGTCACTGTAATACCACTTTGTACCTGAAGAGGTGGTAGTGAATCACTGTAGTACTACTTTGTACTTGAAGAGGTGGTAGTGAGTCACTAGTACCAATTTGTACCTGAAGAGGTGGTAGTGAGTCACTAGTACCAATTTGTACCTGTAGAGGTGGTAGTGAGTCACTGTAGTACCACTTTGTACCTGTAGAGGTGATAGTGAGTCACTGTAGTACCACTTTGTACCTGAAGAGGTGATAGTGAGTCACTGTAGTACCACTTTGTACCTGAAGAGGTGATAGTGAGTCACTGTAGTACCACTTTGTACCTGAAGAGGTGATAGTGAGTCACTGTAGTACCACTTTGTACTTGAAGAGGTGGTAGTGAGTCACTGTAGTACCACTTTGTACTTGAAGAGGTGGTAGTGAGTCACTGTAGTACCACTTTGTACCTGAAGAGGTGATAATGAGTCACTGTAGTACCACTTTGTACTTGAAGAGGTGATAGTGAGTCACTGTAGTACCACTTTGTACCTGAAGAGGTGGTAGTGAGTCACTGTAGTACCACTTTGTACCTGAAGAGGTGGTAGTGAGTCACTGTAGTACAACTTTGTACCTGAAGAGGTGGTAGTGAGTCACTGTAGTACCACTTTGTACCTGGAGAGGTGGTAGTGAGTCACTGTAATACCACTTTGTACCTGAAGAGGTGATAGTGAATCACTGTAATACCACTTT
>CM038719.1:36448619-36491119 GCA_021613375.1 Megaleporinus macrocephalus | reverse complement strand
AGTAAATATACTGAAATATACTGAACGGTATGTGTGATGTGTTGGTGTTTCAGTAGTTGATGGTATGAGATGCTGATACTAGACTACTTCAGTAAACAGGATACACCACTGAATCAGAACACACGTTGATGATGAAGTCTCCTCTAGGTGGACCTTACTGACCTCTAATTAAACACCCCTGCTCTAAAGCTTAGTGTCTGACTGAAGCCGGCGAATAAGAAGCTTCAGCTCATTCACGATTGGACATTGAACTGAAACCCACTTTACGCCTAAGCTGTTTTAAAGTGTTTATCTGATCAATAAGTGTATGTTCAGCAGTAAGAACAGCAGATCTGATTAGAACAGATGTAAATAATCATACATACAATACAAAGTAACATGAATATCTTATTGTGAGAGAAGTAGATCAGATCTTGAGCTCCAGTTTGAAGAAGTGTAGTTCCAGATTTCTCCTGGACGCCCCAGACCTTGTATGAATGTATTCAGTTCCTTCAGCAGTAATCTTGATTTAGCTTAATGAAGTACTGAGCAGTCAAAGCAGGTATTAGATGAGAACTGATAATAATACTGGGTTGTTTATAGAAGGAGAAGCTTGGAAAGGGTTAAATAAACACACTGATGTATGTAAAAGCTCTACTTACTCTATTAATACTGTTTAATATTTAATAATAAAGTGTTTACTGAGTAAATAAAAGCATCCTGTCTGGAAAGAAGCTTTTTTAAATTGAGCATCGTGGTGATGTGTTTAACCCATATGACCCCCTTAATCTGCTCGTACTAGTAGTTTGTTTTCCTGAGGCCTGAGTGCAGTGATGCTTGTTTAAGGGGAGGGGGATTAGTGGTCTTTATCCAGGCTGTTTACGTCGCTGCATCGTCGTCCGGCCGTGCCCATCGGTGGCCTGACACGGATCCGGTCCACCGCAGCCTACCCAAACTCAGGGGGACCCCGGTCGACGTCCGGTGGAGAAGATTTCCTCTTTATTGTTACACAAATGGCACAGAGCCATCCTTCAGTGGCTAAACCCGTCCGCGGTCTTGTTCCCCGGGGACTCCGGCGCTCCACTGCGGCTCGTCGCCGCGTCAGTGACAGCAGGCTAATCAGAGGGTCGACCCTGGGTTGCTTGGAAGCAGCTTGTTGTTGTTGTTATTGTTCGCTTTTTTTATTATTGGCCGTAAAACGAGGGGGAACTCCACATTTCTGTGTAATGAAGTGGTGAAGACGTAAACAAAGTCATTCAGTGGTTTGACGTGACACGCTCTGGTCTGAGGACGCTTACCGAGTCAGGACTGTTCACTGGTGTGATGTTAACCAGACGTCTGCAGAGCTTAACACCACTTAACAGCTTTTTATTTTTTTTTTTACTACTACATGACTGCTATGATGGACGTTGGGACGCCAGTAAAGCGTTTGACTTTCCAGATTTATGGCTATTTGATCATGATTGACGTCACATACACAGTTGAGTCACATTATTATGACCACTTCTTACTGTGTTAGGGTTAGGCTTATGGTCTGGGGATTGTTTTTGCATGACATTGTCTGAGCCAACTCATCCATGTGGAAGACACTCTCAACCAATGTCTCAACAGATCACATACACCGTACCTGCTGATGGTCTTCTCTGGGGTGGGTGGGATCTTCCAGCAAGACAGTTTGACACGTCACACGGCTAGAAATGTCCCACATTGGTTTAAATAGCTGACCGAGGCCCCCTAATTCCTCAGACTTTAATCTATCTGTGGTGGTGTTGGCTCTATGGATCCTCCTCCACATGCCCTGCAGTCAGCATGGCTCCACATACCAGGACCTTATTGAGTCTAGCTGCTGTCCGAGCTGCACACTCAGTTAGTCACTCTGGATATTAGCAGGTGGTCATAATAATGTGACTCCACAGTGTATAATGTGGCAACGTCTGGTTCCCATCACCCTCATTGAGTGATACCGTGAACCGCCTCACATCAGACCATCTCTGAATGACTTTGTTTACATATATTATTACAGTACATTACATTGTTTATTTGAAGCGCACACTCATGTTAGTGTAGGTGGCAGTGAGCGCTAGAGGACTGTTTTCATTTATTTATTCACTTAGTAGATGTTAGAGCTGCGCAGTGTATATATCCTCTATGATAATATTATCTTAATTGCTGAGCTGGCGTTATGAAGTACGCTACTGATTGGGAAACAATAAACAATCAGAACGCCTCGACTCCACACACTCACTACTTCATGCTTTAGTACAGGCTGCTGTGAGTGCGCACTGAGAGTGCCCATACTGTGTGCTAGCATAGGCTAAAGCTAGCTTAGCAGCCTAAACAGCACACCTAAATCTGAAAATGAGTGAACACACTGCGCCAGAGAAGAAACTGGTGAAGAGAGTGTGAGGAGAGTATGAGGGGTGTGAGGAGAGTATGAGGGGTGTGAAGAGTATGAGGGGTGTGAAGAGTATGAGGGGTGTGAAGAGTATGAGGGGTATGAGGGGTATGAGGGGTATGAGGAGTATGAGGAGTATGAGGAGTGTGAGGAGAGTGTGAGGAGAGTGTGAGGAGAGTGTGAGGAGAGTGTGAGGAGAGAGTATGAAGAGAGTATGGGGGTGTGAAGAGTATGGGGAGAGTATGAAGAGAGTATGAAGAGTATAAAGAGAGAGTATGAGGAGTATAAAGAGAGAGTATGAGGAGTATAAAGAGAGAGTATGAGGAGTATAAAGAGAGAGTATGAGGAGTATAAAGAGTATAAAGAGAGAGTATGAGGAGTATGAAGAGAGTATGAGGAGTATAAAGAGTATAAAGAGAGAGTATGAGGAGAGTATGAAGAGAGTATGAAGAGTATAAAGAGAGAGTATGAGGAGTATAAAGAGAGAGTATGAGGAGTATAAAGAGAGAGTATGAGGAGTATAAAGAGTATAAAGAGAGAGTATGAGGAGTATGAAGAGAGTATGAGGAGTATGAAGAGTATAAAGAGAGAGTATGAGGAGTATGAAGAGAGTATGAGGAGTATAAAGAGTATAAAGAGAGAGTATGAGGAGAGTATGAAGAGAGTATGAAGAGTATAAAGAGAGAGTATGAGGAGTATAAAGAGTATAAAGAGAGAGTATGAGGAGAGTATGAAGAGAGTATGAAGAGTATAAAGAGAGAGTATGAGGAGAGTATGAAGAGTATAAAGAGAGAGTATGAGGAGAGTATGAAGAGAGTATGAAGAGTATAAAGAGAGAGTATGAGGAGTATAAAGAGAGAGTATGAGGAGTATAAAGAGAGAGTATGAGGAGTATAAAGAGTATAAAGAGAGAGTATGAGGAGAGTATGAGGAGAGTATGAGGAGAGTATGAGGAGTATAAAGAGTATAAAGAGAGAGTATGAGGAGAGTATGAGGAGAGTATGAGGAGAGTATGAGGAGTATAAAGAGAGAGTATGAGGAGAGTATGAAGAGAGAGTATGAAGAGAGTATGAAGAGAGTATGTGGAGAGTATGAGGAGAGTATGAGGAGAGTATGAGGAGAGTATAAAGAGAGTATAAAGAGAGTATAAAGAGAGTATAAAGAGAGTATGAAGAGAGTATGAGGAGAGTATGAAGAGAGTATGAAGAGAGTATGAGGAGAGTATGAAGAGAGTATGAAGAGAGTATGAGGAGAGTATGAGGAGAGTATAAAGAGAGTATGAAGAGAGTATGAAGAGAGTATGAGGAGAGTATGAGGAGAGTATGAAGAGAGTATGAGGAGAGTATGAAGAGAGTATGAGGAGAGTATGAAGAGAGTATGAAGAGAGTATGAAGAGAGTATGAGGAGAGTATGAAGAGAGTATGAAGAGAGTATGAGGAGAGTATGAAGAGAGTATGAGGAGAGTATGAGGAGAGTATGAAGAGAGTATGAAGAGAGTATAAAGAGAGTATGAGGAGAGTATGAGGAGAGTATGAGGAGTATAAAGAGAGTATGAGGAGAGTATGAAGAGAGTATGAAGAGAGTATGAAGAGAGTATGAAGAGAGTATAAAGAGAGTATGAAGAGAGTATGAGGAGAGTATGAGGAGAGTATGAAGAGAGTATGAAGAGAGTATAAAGAGAGTATGAGGAGAGTATGAGGAGAGTATGAGGAGTATAAAGAGAGTATGAGGAGAGTATGAAGAGAGTATGAAGAGAGTATGAAGAGAGTATGAAGAGAGTATGAAGAGAGTATGAGGAGCTTTGGGAGTGCGCTGTCTGAGACAGACCTAAACCAGATAAGGAGTCTGGCTAAACACTCACTCAGTAAACTTAAGTCATTCACTAAAGAGGTGCTTCACCCACTGACGCTGGGTTTGGCTCCAGCCCCCTCTGTGACCCCGACTAGTGGGATAAAATAGAGGATGATGGATGGATGTTAATATCCTTTAAGAAGTGTGAGCTAGTAAAATATAAGACTTTTACAAATCGTTATAATTATCGTATCAACAAAATGACAGAAAATATCGATTATATTGTTTTAGTCAGTATCGAACAGCCCTAGTAGACGTGTTATTGTTTTCTGGTCTGTAATATTTCAGTTACACTTAATTAATTGTACACACATACCCACAAAGTCAGCTATGAGATGATATATCAGGTCAGCTTTAGTTTCTATATTTGTATGAAGAGATCAGAGTTGTTTTTTCTTTATTCTTTCTTGGACTGAAGGTTTGGTACCGTGGCTTTCCTCCCGGTCTCGGTTTCAGAGCTGCGAGTCAGAAATAATTCATATTAAATTTACCACATGCTATTGTTGTCACTGCCAGCTACTGCACTCGCGCTGCCAGATAAACAGAGAAGTGTTAATATATTGTTTATTGTAAGCACTCAAGCGTTCGGGTCCAGAGAACAGCAGTGGTCTCCCGGGGCCCCCCGCGGCCAGAAAACCCTCTCGGTGAAGGAGAGCGGCTCGGAGCGACTGCCTGGCTCTAGAGGCGCTGTTTGTTTTACGTCTGCTGCTTCCAGTCTTTCCTCGTCCGTCACTTGGACTTGCTGCTGGCGCTCTGGACTCCTGACTGACGGAGCGCTGCGGAGCTTCGCCGCTCAGAGAAAGATGAACCCTCACACACAGCAGTGTCACCACTGACGCCCCACCAGTCCTCCAGCAGATCACTTACTTTCACTTTCACTTAGACACTGCAGTCCTTCAGCTGTTCGACTCATTAATCAACTTTAGCTGTTTGATTGACTGATTCATCAACTTTAGCTGTTTGATTGACTGATTAATTGAATTTAGTTGTTTGATTGACTGATTAATCAACTTTAGCTGTTTGATTGACTGATTAATCAACTTTAGTTGTTTGATTGACTGATTAATTGAATTTAGTTGTTTGATTGACTGATTAATTGAATTTAGTTGTTTTATTGACTGATTAATTTACTTTAGTTGTTTGATTAATTGCCTGATTAATTTACTTTAGTTGTTTGATTAATTTACTTTAGTTGTTTGATTAATTTACTTTAGTAGTTTGATTAATTGACTGATTCATTAACTTTAGTTCTTTGATTAATTGACTTTGATTAATTTACTTTAGTAGTTTGATTAATTGACTGATTCATTAACTTGAGTTGTTTGATTAATTGACTGATTAATTAACTTTAGTTGTTTGATTAATTGACTGATTAATTTACTTTAGTTGTTTGATTAATTTACTTAAGTTGTTTGATTAATTTACTTTAGTTGTTTGATTAATTTTTTTGATTAATTTACTTTAGTTCTTTGATTAATTTACTTTAGTTGTTTGATTAATTTACTTTAATTGACTAATTATTTGATTAGTGGTTTGTTTTATTGACTGATTAATTTACTTTGATTAATTAACTTTAGTTCTTTGATTAATTGACTTTGATTAATTTACTTTAGTTGTTTGATTAATTGACTTTAGTTGTTTGAGTAATTGACTTTAGTTGTTTGATTAATTGACTTTAGTTGTTTGATTCATTTACTTTAGTTGTTTGATTAATTGACTGATTAATTTACTTTAGTTGTTTGATTAATTTACTTTAGTTGTTTGATTAATTGACTGATTAATTTACTTTAGTTGTTTGATTAATTGACTGATTAATTAACTTTAGTTGTTTGATTAATTGACTGATTAATTAATTCATTGTTTGGTTAATTGACTATTTGGTTAGTGGTTTGTTTTATTGACTGATTAATTTACTTGTTTGTTTTATTGACTGATTAATTGATTGGTTGTTTGGTTAATTGACTGATTAATTGACTTTATTTTATTGACTGATTAATTGATTGGTTGTTTGGTTAATTGACTGATTATTTGATTAGTTGTTTGTTTTATTGACTGATTAATTGACTTGTGTTTTTATTGACTGATTAATTGACTTGTGTTTTATTGACTGATTAATTGACTGATTATTTGATTAGTTGTTTGTTTTATTGACTGATTAATTGACTTGTGTTTTTATTGACTGATTAATTGACTTGTGTTTTATTGACTGATTAATTGACTGATTATTTGATTAGTTGTTTGTTTTATTGACTGATTAATTGACTTGTTTTATTGAGTGATTAATTGACTGATTACGATTAGAGCTAAGATATATTGTTTTAAATGAGTGACAAAGTCTGTTCAAAATAGTTGCACTATTTAAATTCACTGCCTCACTCACAGCAGATCAGACTGTGATTGTTAAAGGTTTGCTCTAGTTGCTCTAGCTCTACTGACTTGTTATTAATACTGACATGTTAATGTTTACTTATTGTTACTTATTGTTTACTTTATGTTAATAATGACTTATGAGCCTTATTAATGCTAATTTATTATTAACTTGATAAAAGAATAGCTTTATTAACTTTATTAATGCAGACGTGATAATTTATTCCCCTATTATAACTTTATTGATGCTTATTTATTATTTTTAATGCTAAATGGTTAGCATGGATACTTTTTATTAATGATAACATGTTGACTTAATTTATTCTTATTAATTTCATAAAAGCTGTAAGCTTGTTGACTATTAAATTAAATGATTAAATATATTAATGTTAACATGTTTAGTTTATTAATATAATAAATACAATTCTTTAAATATTTTAAATGATAAGTTTTTATTACCTTAATTAAATCATTATTTTCTTTGTCTGTTAATGCTAACTAGGTAACTTTCTTAATGCTAACATGTTAACTTTAATAATGCTATTATTATTATTGACTTATTGACTGATTATAACTTGTTAGCCTTATTGAAGTTAACTTAAGAATTTTATAACATTTTTAATGCTAAATCATTTGATTCATTAACTCAAACGATGCTTTTCAATGCTATGTTTTAACGTATTAACTTATTAACTAGGTAACTTTATTAATGCTGACTAGTTAACTAATTATTTTATTGTTGTTGTTGACTAATTGACTGATTATTAGATTTATTGAAGTTACCTCAGGAATTTCAATACTAAATTATTACTTCAATACTAACTTTACTAACAAGACTTTACACACGACAACTTCATCAAATTCAATCATAAAGTATCAGAGAAGCCTCTCAGTAGTGCTCCTGATATCACTGGTTAGTCTGAGGATCGAAGTGACTGAAGACGATCCTGAACACGGCGCTCCCTGCTGGCGGCTGCAGGTCCTGGACGCAGTCCGGGCTGATGTGCGTCATATCCTGTGCAGGGAGGGGGGGGGCGCTGGAGCTAGCGTGGTGCTAAACCAAAGCCTAAGGGTGATTGCATAAGCCTCTCTCTCACACACACACGGGCCCCCCATACCAGCCCCCCCACCAACATCCAGTCCCCTCTGTAACTACTAAACGTCAGCAAAGCCCCCCTTCGCGTTCGCACAGTGCTGCTATTGTACTGTGTGAGTGTGCGAATGTGCATGTGAACTCACAAGCACGTTCTGGTGGGGGGTTGGGGGGCTTTTAAAGTGGCAGGTGGTAAAGTACTGTTCTCAGGGGCAGCGCAGTTCAGACACAGTACTGGATTGTGATCGTATTGTTGTAACTAATACAGGTTATCGGTGTCCCCAGTGCGTCAACATCCTCATCTAAAATATTAAATATGATTTAGATTCAGTGTTTTTTGGTCACATGGGATCTTATAATCACTTTTACTCCCATGTTTTCACAATAACAGTATAAATGTGAGTGATATTTACCATAAAATAACCATAAAATACCCATAAAATACTTCAAATTCAAGAGTTTTATTGTTATATGCACAGCAGAAACAGAGAGTTACACTGTACAATGAAATTCTTACTTTGTTTTTCCTCCATTTACCAATTGATAACAAAAAGAAATAAAAAATATACAAAATATATAGAGTATAATAATATATTGCAAGTTGAAGTTTTTTTTTAATTAAAAAAGAAAAGTTACATGTGCTTTTATGTGCAAGTATGGAGAGCAGCAGCCATAAAGTGCAAGTAACAAATGTAAACAATAGTTGAAATCCAGTTCAGATAGGAAAGTGTTGGAGTGCGTGAGGTGTTCACAAGCCTGATGGCCTGTGAGTAGAAACTGTCAAACATAGTAAAGAAAAACTGCAGTGTACTAAAGTTGATAAGAATTATTTATAACATGAATAAATTGATGACCCATACAATAATTCAGCAAATAATAACAATACATTAGCATTAATGGATTTCAAATGTCTGAATTTAAAGGTTTAATAAGCTTTAATATGGCTTTAAAGTTAATTAGAATTACTTATTTATTAATAAGAATAAAGTTAACATATCAGCACACTGCAGTAATATGCATTTAGATTATATGTTACAGCAGCAAAGGTATAGCCAGGCACTCAGTACAAAAAAGAGATGAATAAACAGTACAGTATATACAATATAAATGATAAAAAATCAAAAATTCTTAAAATTGTATTTACAAATAATTGCATGCCGCCTCTTAATTGCACATGGGGAAAATTATTTGTGCCATTATTTGTGCAGTTATTTGTAAATACAATTTTAAGAGTTCTTGACTTTTTATTATTTATATACTATATACTATATTATTTATATACTATATTATTTATATGCTATATATAATATATTGTACTGTTTATTTATCTATTTTAGTGCCTTGCTATCCCTCCCCCACTGTGGGACTAATAAAGGATTATCTTATCTTAGATTCAGTGTTTTGGTCGTTATAATCACTTTTAATCACAGGTTTAAAAAATAACTGTATACATGTAAGTGATTTTATATATATATATATATATATATATATATATATATATATATATATATATATATATATATATGTGTGTGTGTGTGTATATAAAATATCTTGTCGCCGTCGAAAAAATAAAAACATTTATGTATATTTTTGTTGATTTTTATTTTTCTCCATCATTTGAACACGACAGCTGCCAATTACAAAGTTTCATTATGAATGGACCAATAGAAATGCTCCAAAATAGCTTGGAAAACATTCTGGTTATATTGACTCACAATAGAAGTAAAGTAGACCTTCAGAAATTGTGTGAACGACATTATGCAGTTCATGGTATTAGAAAAAATTTAATATTTTATACAATTTTATATTACTTGGCAACCTGTTTTGACTTATATAGTTAGTATGGGCTCTGTTGACTAATCAGCATCCAGTCGGGAAAATATTTAATTATCTCATTCTGTATTTATTTATTTTATTTAAATCGTTGTCTTTCTCTGGAAAATTGTATGTGCTTATAAAATGTTGGTCATATTTAGACACTGTCTTTATTTTTTTAATGAAGAGACAAATCTGGATTTGGTGCAGTGTGGCAGAGGGGGGCACTGTTGGAGATGTCAGAGGGGGGCTTTTTTTCTTCTTCTTTCTTTCTCTTTGCAGTCTTTTCTGCATTGTATTATTCAAATATTGAAAAATATCAAATTCAAATCATAGTAAAATATCCAGGTTTAGAATCTGCACTTTCCACACAGTTTTAATACACAATTTTATTAGAGATCAGCGTTTTTGAGGCCGATTCCAATCGCCAATCACCTTTCAACGTGATCGGCCGATACCGATCAAGGGCGGGGCTATATGCCACAGCAAGTAGTTATTAGCGCAAGCAAGTCATGAAACATGGTCTGAACTGGTTTATTACCATTTTTAACAAACTCATATGAAACAGCTTAATATTTTTAACTAAATTAACAGTAAATAAACAGTAAATCATATAAATATCGTCAATACTGCAATCATTACATTTAGACCCTTAATTTAAAACTAAAAAAGTTAATTAAATAAATACAGTAAAAACTGCAGTCATTAAACTCAGACTCTGTTATTTTAAACTAAATCTGTAATCATTAAATGTAGAATATTGAATTGTTGCTGCTGTTCTGTTAGTACCGGTCAGATCTGGTCTGTAGGTGTTCTGGGTTGTTTGTTTTGTGTTAGCTGTGTGTGCTAGCTCTGCTGTTTACTGATACTCACTGTGTTCAGCTGTGTACAGTGTCGTATCAGATTAGTGAGTTAAATGTCTTTGTCTTGGTTCCTCAACGAGACACTGACTTTACTAATATAAAAACGTCCTGGATGAGCCTGTCACGTACGGTAAACACTGCCAGACGGACGACATGCTTTCTATAAGCACATGCTTTTCTCGCGAGGCCGCTGCTTTAGTCAGTCGAAAGGGTGTGTATTTCCACCTAGTGGTTCAGATAGGAATTGCAAGGATCTGCCCGGAGGGGGTTTCACTGGGTTTCTCTTCTTGGATGCTGGCTGGAAATACAGAAATTAGGCTCCTTTGTTTAACGGCATTGATCGGCTCTCGGGATCGGCATATCACCGATCATATATATTGATTAAAAATTGGCCGATACCGATACATAGCTGATTGATCCTTCCATCTCTACATTAAATCGTCCAAGTCCAAGTGTTAACGTGTGTGTGTGATATTGCTATATGCTGAAAGTGACTACTGGTTTTTAAGAAGTGTGTTTATGTACTGTATGGTTTAAGATCTGTAGGTACAGTATTAAGAAGGAGCTCTTGAGGTACAGAGCCTGAGTGGATGGTTTGTATGGAGTGTAGAGCGTAAGCAGGCTCAGTGTGAAGGAAGGTAAATTCTATATATTCTATATTCTGTGTGTTGTGTTGTTATCGCTCTGAAACCGAACCCAGCACATCCAGGTGAGTCTGTTTCTACCTTTCCTTATATGGTCGCTTGTGCCCCACCTGTGCTGTGTTGCCCAGGTAACCTGTCAGTGGGTTTTTGGGTCAGTTTGTCTGCGCGCAGAGGAAATAGAGATCTTTTCTACGGACATCTGGCTCCCTGACTTAATTACGGGTTTGGATCCAACAAGTGTTTGCAGCACTGTGTTGGTGATCTTGGTCGTTAGCCTGTTAGCCGGAGCGACAGCAGGCCCCGCTCTGGTTCCGCTCGCCGGCCGTCCCCAGGGCTCCGCTGAAACCTGCTGCCGGAAGACGTGCCTGTCGCCCTATCATTTAATATAGATTAGGTTTGGGACAGTAGACAGTGCCATGGTCCCATCGTCCAGGGATAACAGACAACACAGTGTCCACCCCCGGGTCCAAACGGACAGCAGGGACGGTCACATGCTAATAATTAATAATACTAATAATCCTTGTTTACAGCAGGGTCTAATATAGAAATACACAGTCGAGTCACATTATTATGACCACCAGTTAATATCCAGAGTAGCCGCCGTGTGAGGCACGGACAGCAGCTAGACAGACTGGGAGACTCAGTAAGGTCCTGGTAGGTGGTCACAGGTATCTGGAGCCATGCTGACTGCAGTGTATCCCACCGCTGCTGGGGGGAGCGTGGAGGAGAATGCATAGAGCCAGCACCACCATCCAGGTGGTCCCACAGACGCTCAGTTGGGTCAGGGCAATTAGGGGGTCCAGGGTAGTATTTGGACCAGCGTGGTTGTTTGAGAGAGGGATAAAGATGTTAAGTTTGTATCGAAGTGGTATCAGACCAGCCCTGATTGTGTGTAACTCTGATATCAGAGTGATTAGAAACAGGTGAGCTGTTCTCTGATCAGTGAGTTGAGTATCTGGACCGCTGTTTGACTGGTTTTAGCTCTGGTGTGAGAGGAGAGTCAGTTCAGGTGATTTAGTTTCTTGGCCGTGTCCTCCAAGTATGAAGCCCAGCAGCAGCCCTGACTGAATCAGTAATGAGGCTTTGATTACATCACTGTGTGTTTGCTGCAGTGGAGCTGGCAGTGAGTGTATAATAAGAGTCTGTTCTCGGCGGACTTTGGCGTATTGTGTGTACAGGAGGTGCTCAGATCATCTGTAAACAATGCTATCCTTTAGTGCTCCCTCCCTCTCTCTCTCTCTCTCTCTCTCTCTCTCTCTCTCTCTCCTCCTCTCTCTCTCTCTCTCCTCTCTCTCTCTCTCTCTCTCCTTCTCTCTCCTCTCTCTCTCTCTCTCACTTCTCATCTCTCTCCTCCTCTCTCTCTCTCCTTCTCTCTCCCTCCTCTCTCCTCTCTCTCTCTCTCTACTCTCACTCTCTCTCCTCTCTCTCTCCTTCCTACTCTCTCTCCCTTCTCTCTCTCTCTCTCCTCTCATCCCTCCTTCTCTCTCTCTCATCTCTCCCTCCCTCTCCCTACCTTCCTCTCTCTCACTCTCCCTCTCCTTCTCACTCTCTCATCTCTCCCTCCTCAACTCCATCTCTCTCCTCTCCCTCTCATCTCTCCTTCACTCTCTTTGCTCTCCCTCTCTCTCCCTCCACTCTCTCCTCTCTCTCTCCTCCTTCTCGTCACTCTCTCTCCCTCTCCTTCTCTCTCTCTCTCACTCTCTCTCTCTCTCTCTCTCTCTCTCCCTCACTCTCCTCTCTCTCTCCCTCTCTCTCTCTCTCTCTCTCTCTCTCTCCTCTCGCTCTCTCTCCTCTCTCTCTCTCTCTCACTCATCTCCTCACTCACTCTCTCTACTCTCATCTCACTCTCTCCCTCTCCTCTCTCTCTCTCTCTCTTCTCTCTCTCACCCCTCTCTCTCCTCTCCTCTCTCTCACTCTCTCTCTCCCTCATCTTCTCTCTCGCTCTCTCTCCTCTCTCTCTCTCTCTCTCCCTCGCCTCCCTCCCTCTCCCTCCCTCCCTCTCTCTCTCACTCTCATTTCTCACCCCTCTCTCTCCCTCCTCCTACTCTCTACTCTACCCTCTCTCTCCCTCTCTCTACATCTCTCTCACATCTTCTCTCTCTCTCTCTCCTCTCTCTCTGCTACTCTCTCCTCACTCTCTCTCTCCTCTCATCTCTCTCTCTCTCATCCTCACACTTCTCTCTTCATCTCTCTCTCTCTCTCTCTCTCTCTCCTTCTCTCTCTCTTTCCGTCTCTCTCTCTCTCTCTCTCTCTCTCAATCTCTCTACTCTTTCTCTCTCAAATCTCTCTCTCTCTCTCTCTCTCCTCCCTCTCCTCTCTCTCTCATCTCTCTATCTTTCATCACTCCCTCTTCTTTCCCTCCCTCTCTTTCCCTCCCTCTCTCTCTCTCTCTCTCTCTCTCTCTCTCTCTCTCTCTCTCCCTCTTTCCCTCCCTCCCTCTCTCTCTCTTTCCCTTTCTCTCTTTCTCTTTCTCTCTCTCTCTCTATCCCTCTCTCTCTCCTTCTCCTCTCCCTCTCTCTCTCTCTCTCTCTCTCTCTTCTCTCTCTCTCTCTCTCTCCCCTCTCCCTCTCTCTCTCTCTCTCTCCCTCCCTCCCTCCTCCCTCCCTCTCTCTCTCTCTCTCTCCTCTCTCTCCCTCCTCCTCCCTCCCTCCCTCCTCTCTCTCTCTCTCTCTCTCTCTCTCTCTCTCTTCCTCTCTCTCCCTCTCTCTCTCCCTCTCCCTCTCTATCTTTCTCTCTCCCTCTCTCTACCTTTCTCTCCTTCTCTCTCTCCCTCTCTCTCTCTCTCCCCTTCTGTGTTCTTCTCTTCCCCTCTCTCTTCCTATCTCTCCTTCTCTCTCTCCCTCTCTCTCCCTTTCTCTCTCTCCCTCTCCCCTTCTGTGTCTCTCTCTCCCTCTCCCTCTCTCTTCCCTTCTCTGTTCCTCTCCCTCTCTATCTTTCTTTCTCCCTTTCTCTCCCTTTCTCTCCTTCTCTCTCTCCCTCTCTCTCCCTCTCTTCCCTTCTGTGTTCTTCTCTTCCCCTCTCTCTCCCTATCTCTCCTTCTCTCTCTCTCTCTCTCTCCCTTTCTCTCTCTCTCTCTTCCCTTCTGTGTCTCTCTCTCCCTCTCCCTCTCTCTTCCTTCTCTGTTCCTCTCCCTCTCTATCTTTCTTTCTCCCTTTCTCTCCCTTTCTCTCCTTCTCTCTCTCCCTCTCTCTCCCTTTCTCTCTCTCTCTCTCTTCCCTTCTGTGTTCTTCTCTTCCCCTCTCTCTCCCTATCTCTCTCTCTCTCTCTCTCCCTTTCTCTCTCTCTCTTCCCTTCTGTGTCTCTCTCTCCCTCTCCCTCTCTCTTCCCTCCTCTGTTCCTCTATCTCTCTTCCCCCCTCTCTCTCTCTCTCTTCTCCCTCTCTCTCTCTATCCCCCGTCTCTTTCTTTTCGTTTTTCAGTTATTCTCTCACCATTTCTGTTGTCTCCTTTTCCCTTTTTTCTCTCACCCCCTTCCTCTCTTTCTCGTTTCCCTTTCATCTGCTTCTGTCTTTTCCTCTGTTTTCTTTCTCTTTTACTCTTTTTTTTCATAGCTATTGTTTTCTTCTTTTCCTTCTCTTTTTTCCCCTCTTGGAATCGCTCTCTCTTCCCCTCCTCCTCCTCCTCCTCTCCTGTTCAGGTCAGGCGTTCTCTGTAGGGATGTTTAGCTCTTGGCCAGCTGCCCGTGTCAGTGTGGCTGTGATGTGGTGTGTATGCTGTGTGTAGTGCGTACGCACTGTAATCTTAATTACCTACAAATAACACGGAGCTTCTTCAAAGCACGGACACACACAGCATCACAATTACTCACGTAGTGCTATTAGTATCTATATCAGAGTTACTGTTTCTCACCAGATCAATTCACTTTCCTCAGATTTCTAAAACCGTGTACACGCATGTCCAGTCCAGTAACAATAACAGCCTCTCAGCAGGAAACACAAACATCACACACCTTCAGCAGGGTTAGAGTTTTAGTGCTGAGTTGAATATATATGGGGGGAAACAAACATAATAAAATAAAATGTGACAAAATTTCTGAATAACTTGCTTATTATTATTATTATTATTATTATTATTATTATCATCTTGATTTCCATGCAGTACAGTCTGCTGAATTGTGTTTTCTGTGGAGGTTTTATTGCATACGGGACGTATTACTCCCTGTAAACACTCACTCGTATGTACTATCAGTCTAAACCCGTATCACTTCTCATACACACACATGACATTGTATGAAAACGTGGCGGGATGGTGGGGGCGGAGGGCCGTGTGTGTGTGTGTGTGTGTTCTTGTAGAGGTATATTTGTGAGGACCACATGTCCTCACTAATATAGTACAGTCTGATTATTTTGGTAAAGTGAGGACATTTTGCAGGTCCTCACTTTAGAACATGTGATTTCCTCCAAAAATCAAGTTTAAAAAAAAAATCTAGTAGAGCAGAAAACTAGTGTTTTGGGTTTTAAGGTTAGGTTTAAGTGTAGGTGTAGTATTATATAGTTATAGTAAAACTAAGATCAATAGAAACCTATGGAAAGCCTCACTAATATAGTACGACAAATGTGTGTGTGTGTGTGTGTGTGTTTGTGTGTGTGTGTGTGTATGTGTATGTATGTGTATGTGTGTGTGTGTGTGTGTGTATGTGGTGTGTGTGTATGTGTGTGTGTGTGTGTGTGTGTGTGTATGTGTGTGTGTGTGTATGTGTGTGTGTGTGTGTGTGTGTGTATGTGTATGGGGGGAGGTGGGTGCTTCACTCATTCCAGTGCAGCCCACACGTTCCAGGACGGGGCTGCTTTTGTCTTTGTGCTGCTATTCAGGGAGCTCCATTGTGAGGGGCCGTGCTAATTGCAGCCCGAGTGGGCTTCCGCTAAATATTTAGTAAGCTTGAAAGAGCCAGAGAGGGCCGAGGGGATGGCAAACAGCCCCCCCCCATTTCTTTCTTTTTTCTTTCTTTCTTTTCTTGCATACTTTCTCTCTCTCTCTCTCTCTCTCTCTCTTTCTTTCTACCCCCCCAAATTTGTTTTGTTTAGTTTTTTTGTTTTTTTTTTCTCCTCCCATGTGACGGCACGGCGAAATCACCCCTCTCCGCTTTAACCTTCACCCGACGCGCACTCTCCGACTGAGCCGGCTCTCCGAGCGCAGGGAGTTATAAATAAAAGGGCTGGAGCGAGGGAGCGCAGGCTCGGATGTTGGATCCTGACGAACGGGGCGGTCGCTCCCTCTCTCTCTCTCTCTCTCTCTATCTCTCTCTATCTCCCTCGCTCTCTCTCTCTCTCGCTCGCTCGCGCTCCCTCTCTCTCTTTCTCCAAGCTGTGGGTTTGTTTTGGCAGCGTGTGTGAAGTGAAGCTCGAGCGGGGAGACATGTTTGTATCAGGAACGGCTCGCGCTGCGCACAAAACCTAAAGCTCTCTGCGAGGATGGTCGGGCGGCTTTTATCTTCAGGTACTTTTCCACTTCTTCGTCATTTCCACCCCTCCTCCACCGCCGCTGCCGACTACCCCCCACCCCCCCACCCCCTCCGCAACCCCTCTTTCCAGATGATAAGCCGTTCCTCCTCCGCTCTCCTCTCCTCTCGTCTCTCTGCAGCACTGCTTCTGTTTATGTAGAGCCCGCAATGTTCCACCAACTGCATATGAAAGGCAGAACCCCGGGAAGGCGCTGCGGCGGTGGCGGCGGCGCCGAGCGCGCAGGTTCACCGCGCTTCCCGAGGAACAGACCGTGCGCCCAAACACATAAAAACTGAATAAGCTTTTTTTTTGGCACCGGTTCAGCCTCGATAAAATGGCGTCCTTTTGCTACGCAGCGACTCTCCAGAAGGACAGCACTCGCGTCGGAAGCACCCTGCCCTCTTTCCCCCCTCTCTCTCTCTCTCTCTCTCTCTCTCTCTCTCTCTCTCTGAGTCTCTCTCTCTTTCCCTTTTCTCCCAGCAGTTCTTTCTCTCTCGCATACAAGACTCTCCCGTCTCTGTTTCTGTCTGAAGTCTGCTCTAAAGTGGTCTCCGCAGGCTGCCGAGGCTGAAGCCTGACCGGAGTGCACCAGCCAACGCCGTCCCAAGATCCGGCGCATGCACAAGGCGTGCATATATAAAAAAAAAAAATAAACAAAACAAACAGAAACAGCAGCCCCGTGCCCGGGAGGTGGAGGCTGTTACCGTCCCGGGATCGCTTTGTGGGCCCAGTTTTAAAAACGGAAGCGTTTCTTTGAAAGCGAAGGCTGCGGCTCCTCTGCCCGGGCCTGCGGCGATGGCTGTGGTTACGAAGGTAAAGATTTGCGGGGGACGGCGGCGCAGAATCATGGCTGCAGCACATGCATGCGAGCCCGCGTGGTAGTACGTTTCAGCTGCAGGGGCCCGAGTTCACGGTCTGTATGTAACGGAGCAGTGGAATGCTGTTCAGCTGCAGTCGTTTGTTTGTTTATTTATTTATTTATTTATTTATTTATTTGGAAACTGTAACAAGTGGTCCTGTCTGTGAACATTTAACATTCTTTCAGGATTGCGTTTGTTTGTGCCGCCTGTTTCCTTTATTGAGTCTTTCAATTCACTGACGCTACGAGAGTCGGAGTATTCAACAAATGTGTGTTTCTGAATGAACGAGTGAACGAGTGGCCAGCGAAATGAAACGAGGCAGTGTTTGTTGTTGTAGTAAAGAAATGTGTGTGTATATATATATATATATATATATATATATATATATATATATATATATATATATATATATATATATATATATATATATATATATATATGAAATCCAGGATCCATGTACACAAGCACGGCACAGCTCTTCTGTTATTGTTATTGTTGTTGTTATTATTATTATTATTAGTTTTAATGTATTCACATCTATATTCGTTCTCTCTCTCTCCTCAGAGCTGTCCCCACAGAGTGGCCAGTCAGCGCAGTATGAGAACCCCCACTGGGGACATATACCCACCAATCGCAGCGCCGCTGTCCCCGCGACCAGCAGCAACAGCTGGGATCAACTGATCATAGACGAAAGCGATACTGAGGCGTGGCCTTCTATTTCTCGCAGCGAAAGCCACGTCCCTGCAGGATGCCCCTCGGACACTGAGAGTGCCGGCGACGTCAACAGCAGCACAAACAGCATGAGCATGGCCACGGGGGCCGGCCAGCAGGGCCACTTTCCCGCCAATCATCCCAGTAAAGCCAGCGCCGGCCACTCAGGCGGCCTCCTCTCCAGCCAGGGCGGGGCCAACAGAGGCTGGGGCTCGGGCCCGTCTTCTGCCGGAGGGGGGGACGGAAAGAGTGAGGGCAGCAGCGTGTCGATGGGAGCCAGGGCCTGGGGCTCCTCCAACTTTAACTTGAACTTGAATCCCAACGCCAACCCCTCTGCGTGGCCAGTCCTGGGACATGAAGGGACCGGCGTGGGTGGCAGCTCTGGAGGATCCAACCCACCTCCTCCTACTAATCTCTGTAGCCCGCCGGGTGCGCCGCCCACTGGCACCAGCAGCAGTGGCAATATGGGTGGTGCCAACGGAAGTTCTGCTGGTAATGGCAGCAATGGCAGCAGCAGCAGCGCCTGGGGTGGCATGGTGCCCGCTGACACCTCAGAGCCACACTCCTCCCCGTCCACGAATGTGTCTTTCAGCTCCGAACCTCAGAACCTTAACACTGATGGACCAAATCACACTAAGCAGGAGCCCATGAGCCCTGGGCACGGCCTGTCCAGCTGGGGCGTCAACCCTGTGGGCATGGGCTCCTTTGTCCAGCCTTCAACCGGAACTTCACAGGTCAATGGGGAGGAGGGATCTGTCTGGGGCAACGGAGATGCCAAGTCTGCCAGTGGCTCCAAGGATTCAGGTTGGGACTCAGGGAGCGGCTGGGGTCAAGGAGCAGCTTCTGGCACCACTGGCTGGGGACAGCCTTCCTCTGGTGGTGACTGGGGCAAGCATTCCAGCAGTGAGCCTAAAGGGTGGGAGTCCACAGGCTCTCCCACTCAAGAGCAGCAGCAGCAGCAGCTTAATTCTTGGGGCAGTGGAGCCAAGGCTCCGGCTAGTGAGGGAAGTAGCGATAGCATGGATGGACACTCTAACAGGAGGGGCCACTCGACAAGAGATGTTGTCCCACCTCTCCTGCCCGCCCAGGACATGGACCCAAGGGTTCTTTGCAACACAGGCTGGGGCCAGACCCCTGTGCGTCAACACACGGCCTGGGAGACGGAGGAAGCCTCGCGTTCAAATCACAAGAATGACATTGGCACTGAAGCGTGGGGCACATCCTCCAGTGCACCCAATGCGGGACCACCGCCAACTCCTGGCAGTGCCAATGCACCTTCTGGCACTGCTTCCAGACCTGACTCCGGGGGCAAGAGTGAGGGCCCCTGTTCCACTGCTGCAGCTACATCAGGCTGGGGGACAGCCATGCCGACTCAGCCTGCCTCCGGGTGGGGAGACACCCCAAGCACCAAGAAACCCCCCACCGGTCCTGGGGGCTGGGGCAACCCCCTACCTGCAGGCCACAGTGGCAACCTGCAAAAAAGTGGGCAGTCCTGGGGCTCCGATGAGAAGTCTCCCACCTGGGACGACTCCCATGCCAAGGCAAAACCTCAGGGTTGGGGTGAGGGGCCCAAGCCCCAATCCCATGGATGGGGCAATGGATCCGGAGGAGACAGTGGATCTAGCGGAGAATGGGGTGACTCTGGAGAAGGGAAGAAGAATGGCCCATCCAGCTCTTCCTGGGACGGAGAGGGATCAGGCTGGAAGGAGGGCCCTCGTGGATGGGGAAAACCCAACCCAGGGGGTGGGGGTGGTGCTGGTGGTGGTAGTAATAGTGGTGGTGGTGGTGGTGGTGGTGGTGGTGGCGGCGGCGGCTGGGGTGATGCACAGCGCTCCAGTGCCCCAGCACAGGGATGGAGTAACAAGCCTCAGGAGGGCAGCAGTGGCAATAGCGGTAGCGGGAGCATGGGCTCATGGGGAGGTCCCGGCTCCGTCAAGCAGAGCAGTTCCGGATGGGGGGGAGGAAACGGAGGAGGAGTGAAGCATAATCATGTCGGAGAGCCAACAGGTTGGGAAGAACCTTCCCCGCCTTCCATCCGACGCAAGATGGAGATCGATGACGGTACCTCAGCTTGGGGCGATCCAAGCAGCTACAACAAGACGGTCAACCTCTGGGACAGGAACAATCCTGGGATGCAGGGTAAAGCAGGAAATGCCAACAATCCTCCCAACAACCATCACCATCACACCCACCATAATCAGCCACACATGCAGGGCCACGGCCACGGAGGGCCAAACGGAGCCAACAACCATATCTCTCCTGACAATGCAAGCCCTCATCAGCCTGTGGCCCCTCACCGCAGCGCATCCCTTATGACTCCAGGTAAGGGAACTTCTTCATCTTCTGTTTTCTTCTCTGCTATTATTATTATTTATTTATTTTTGATTGAGGTGGATACATTGTTTACTCCGAAATCTTTTGTGAGTGGACCTTTCATAGAACAGATATTTGTAGGGCCAGAGTGGTATTAACTTTAAAGAAGTGCTGGTGTGTTTATTTATGGTTATGTTAATTTATATCAGAAGAATTAACGAGTGGTTGGAAGCTTCACTGTCCAATCTGGGCCAGAGGAACGTTCTATACATACATTCCTCCAGAAACCTATAGTAGTTCCTTAAACCAGCAGTAAATAATGGGACTGTCAGGTCTATAAGAAATCTCAAATAGAGCTACTCTTAGTGGTTACAGCTTGAAGAACACTATAAACCCACCCTCAATGTTTCAGTTCAGTTTGTTATCTGATTATCTGATTAACGTAGATACTCAAAGGCAAGAGCGACATGCTGCTCCACCAGCACAAGCCAGCTCGCCTCTGCTTTGCATTGCATCATCAGTGACTGGATCAGTGCCGGACCTGGGATCTGAATTGAGAACGTCTGTGCGTTTGGAATTAGACTGAAGCTTTGACTTAAACAATTAGTGCAAACTGCATGATAACCAAACACTGGCTATGTTTACGTGCAGCCCGATAATCAGTTAATAATCCGACTCAATCGGAATAGAATACATCCATGTATACACCTCAATCCGAATAGACTAGTCCGATTGAGGTCATTCCGATTATAATTTCTATCTGATTGATGGAGGTGTGTAATCCTGTAAATAATCAGTTTAATAGAAGAACAATAGTTGTGTAAACGCCTGTATCTGATTACATTCCCAATCGGAAAGTTTAAATACCCTCTGCACGTGTCAAGTTGAGTCATGGAGGAGGTTTCAACATGGTGGGAGGTAGAGACTGGTCTTCAGAAGAGACGAAGTTCAGGCTTCAAACCTTAAAAGATTTAAAAACAGTTAGCAGGATGGACGACCATAAAGCTCACAATACTGAGCTGTTCAGACGAGTATATGAGCAAATGAACGACGGTGGGTTTACACGAACTGTAGAGCAAATTAAAAACAGGACGTTTCTCAGATCGGAGTACTACAAAGCTCAAAAGCAGGACGATGAAAGCTCCGATCCACTGTCCCGCTTTACGAAGTTATGGATGAAGTCACGGGAGATCGACTCCTATCTAACACGAATGAATACAGTATTGCAGGACGTGGCTTCTTCCTCTCGTCCCTTCTTTAATAAGTACATGTGGCGTATGTTCTCCTAACTTAGCCATAATTTTAAAGCAGATAAAAACATGCACGCCAACTGAAACTTCCGGTAACGTACTTCTGCCGGTCTCGCTGAACTCGCTCGTCGTCATGGTAACGTTTACACCAAGTTGTGCTCTACGCATGCGCGCAGTGTCGGCTCCGGTTACTTGTAAACAAAGATTGTCATCCGAGTCTTGAGTAGAGTGAGCATATAAACAGCTGCGTCTTGATCTGGAATCAGAATGAATTCAATCAGATTGGAGAAAATTAGAGATGGACCGATCAGCGCTTTTGAGGGCCGATACTGATCGCCGATCACCTTTCACCGAGATCAGCTGATAGTTGATACTGATAGAGGGCGGGGTATATGCCACAGCAGGGCTATATGTAGTTATTAGCGCAAGCAAGTCATGAAACATGGTCTAAACTGGTTTATTACCATTTTTAACGAGCTCATATGAAACAGTATAATATTTTTAACTAAATTAACAGTAAATAAACAAAGTACATCAAACAAATATCACCAATACTGCAATCATTACATTTAGACCCTTAATTTAAAACTAAAAAAGCTAATTAAATAAATACAGTAAAAACTGCAGTCATTAAACTCAGACTCTGTTATTTTAAACTAAATCTGTAATCATTAAATGTAGAATATTGAATTGTTGATGCTGTTCTGTTCGTACTGGTCAGATCTGGTCTGTAGGTGTTCTGGGTTGTTTGTTTTGTGTTAGCTGTGTGTGCTAGCTCTGCTGTTTACTGATACTCACTGTGTTCAGCTGTGTGCAGTGCTGTATCAGATTAATAGAGTAATATGTTTTTGTCTTGGTTCCCCAACAAGACACGCTGACTTTACACATTTTAAAAACGTCCTGGACGTCCTGTTCTTGTGAGGCGCTGCTTTAGTCAGTCTGTGGAAAATGAAAGGGTGTGTATTTCCACCTAGTGGTTCAGATAGGAATTGCAGGGAGCTGGCTGGAGGGCTCCTCTTCCTGGATGAAGCGCTAGCTGGAAATACAGAAATTAGTCTTATTTGTTTAACACCCTCGATCAGCTCTCAGGATCGGCTAAATTAGAGAAATATCACTGATCATATATTTTGATTAAAAATCAGCCGATACCGATACATGTCCGATCGATCCTTCCATCTCTAGAGAAAATCTCTGCTTGTAAACGTAGCCACTATGAAGCAAACACAAGCCCGCCAGCTACAACATCTCACCCAAGCCAGCTGGCACGTGAGTGTGAGAGTATTCAGTGGTAGGCGAAGCGCTGAGATACAAATAGATGCTATACTTGTCATCCACACCTGCTTTTCAGCTTCAGGAGCGAACCCAAAATAAAGCTCTTACCCAAACCATGAAACATCTGGAGCAGAGCCAGAAGCAGAGGTCATGGTTTCATTTCACGTGTACCCAAGTTCTTCCAAGCGTTGGACATTCCGGTACCTGCCTTTGACATTAGCACTGTAACAAAAGCCGCTGACCCCAGTGTCCCCCCTCCCCCACGTGGAAGGAAGTCAGGTCTTTTGTTCTCCTAGAGACGGAGGGTCCGAGAGAGGCGCTTCATCATAGGTCAGTAGATTTGAAAGTACTGTTTACATTCTTCTCTGCGAGAACAGTCATACGCACCGTGTCTGAGATGGGAGGAAGTGTGTAATTAGACTCGGGCTACCATCTGCGAGCAGTTACACCGAGCCTCAGCGGGGTGTTGGAACCAGTCCGACGCCCCCTGCCGCCCGTCTCCTGCTCCTGCACCCACTCTGCCAAAGCCGGTCTGGACCTGGCATCCTCAGGGCTGCCCTTCAGGCCTTCTGGTGCCAAGAATTAAACAGGCTTCATCTGCCGTCCGCTTGGACTGCTCTCAGCTCTTTCTGCTCGCAGTTCCATTTTAGAAGAAGGCTTTCAGGAAGGAATGTGTGAAGAGCGTATCTGCAGATCCAAACCCAAAGTTAGGCTAGTTATAACTCCAACTAGTTCCAACTGCTCCAGTCACTTGTTGATGGTCCACTTTATACCTACCTGGACATGTTCAGGTCACAGTGCCACCGCTTTGTCAGGCAATGACATTTAATTAGTTTTAATTTTAATTTTAATCTGGTTCTATACTTTGCCCCATATTCATTTCTTAGATTCGAGCTTCTGCTCAGGCTCTTTCATGGGCATATAATGTCACTTGTACTGGAACCAGTATTGCACAGAAGTAATAATACACCCCCCCCCCAACCCCCCCCAATTAACCCTATTAACAACAAACTAATTGTAACTACAACTTGCACAAACACAGTGACAGAATAATATATTACAATTAGGGGTGTGCCAAATCGTATCGTACACAATAATATCACCAACATTTTTGAACGATATTATACCCTGAAATATTGTGCCATATCACCCATCACTAATTATCACACCAGGGTACTACTTTTACTGTTTTTAGAAAAAGAAACATTCACACTTTTCTCATTTCCCATTGTATATCTACTAGAGACAGATTTTATCTGTCCAGTATCATTCACTTTACTTCAGTTCTGGATATATGGAGATATTTGGAGTGCAATATTTAGTATCATGACATTCTGGATCATTGACTTCTGTTACAATCAGATGAAAATGTGTGTATTTTTTTAATATCTGTTAGGGGTGTGCCATATCATATTGTATGCAATAATAAAATCTAATTTTCATTTTGTTCATATTTGTTCAGTGTCGTATCGCCAAGAGTATCGTTATCGCAAAAATACCATAAAATATCGTGATTGTAGGGCCATATTGCCCACCCCTAAATACTATTATTTTAATAATTTAAAAAAAAAATATATATATATATATATTATATAGGGATTCCATTAAGACTAAAATGTTGCAATGTTGCCTTTAAGGTGGATCTTATCTTTTCCATAGTAAGAAAATGCATGACATCACTGAGCCAATGCAAGGGGGTTTTGAAGACCTCCACAGTAGTAATATACAACGTCTTGCCAATAGAGGCGCAAACGCTATTATTTCCGACTGAGCTCTGTCGAGCGCCTGGTAAATCAATAGAAAAAATAAATATTGCTACTGAAGGGTTCTTATCGATGTTAATGCCCAAAACTTTTGTCATAGTCTTTAAATATTCAGCCCACAATTTATGTAGAGAAGGACAAAAACAGAACATGTAACTTTTGGAGTAGCACCACACTTATCACATTGATCATTGACAGCGTTCGGATAGAATTTGGATAATCGGGACTTGGATAGATGGACACAAAATGAATTTGGACATACTTTGCTCATGGCTGGTCACTCAGTATTGATGTAGCAGGCAAGCAATATCCATATTTCCCATTTTTCTCCCACTTTTATCTCAGTTTTTTCCATTTTAGTGTTTCTGATTTGAAAGTATGTGTTGAACTTTGCATTGTGATTGAAAACATCTCCTGTAAAGTTGTCATCCTGAAGATGTGAACTTCGAGGCACCTGAGGACATTATTATATATTAAAAGCTATTTTATCCATTTATTTACTCAGTAAACACTTTATATTAAATATTAAATAGTATTAATAGAGTAAGTAGAGCTTTTCCATACGTCAGTGTGTTTATTTAACCCTTTCCAAACTTCTCCTTCTATAAACAACCCAGTATTATTATCAGTTCTCATCTAATACCTGCTTTGACTGCTCAGTACTTCATTAAGCTAAATCAAGATTTGCTGCTGAAGGAACTGAATACATTCATACAATGTCTGGGGCGTCCAGGAGAAATCTGGAACTACACTTCTTCAAACTGGAGCTCAAGATCTGATCTACTTCTCTCACAATAAGATATTCATGTTACTTTGTATTGTATGTATGATTATTTACATCTGTTCTAATCAGATCTGCTGTTCTTGCTGGTGAACATACACTTATTGCTGAGATTGAGCTTAGATTGAGATGCTTGCTCATCAAATCTGATGGTCATTGTGAACGATGCACCCTGTCGTGATCCTCATTACTGTTGTCGGTCAGCTCAGGCCTAGTTTAGGCTTCTCTAAGCCTCAGCAGTTCCAGCACGTCTGCACTGTTTTACCCTCTTGAACCAAGAACTGACCATAAGACTCCACGTCAAGCGCCTCATGCAGAATATCGACCAGGTCATCATAAGGTCACCAGCCCTGAGAGCTTGCCCGTGTCTCTGTGCAGGATGGGGGGAGATGCCGAACGTCCACTCCAAACCTGAGCCCTCTTGGGGAGAGCCGGCGCCCCCTGCAGTGAGTGTGGACAACGGCACATCGGCCTGGGGGAAGCCGCCCGGAGGCTGCGGGGGCTGGGGAGACAGCAACCCTGAAGGCTACAGCCGAGGCAACGTGCCGCCAGGATCTGCCCCATGCAAGCCAGGTGGGTCTTTACTTGTTTAGAATTTAACCCCAAATGTGGTCGTCTAGCTAAGACACAGCTCACGTCGGAGGTTTTGCACGAGAGCTTCAAGACTAATGTGATTGACAGGTTACCAGTTACTAGGGAGGTAGTGATACACTCTACTCACGATGCAGTGATTCATGATTCGATTTTATTTATTTATTTATTTTACAAAATCAAACTGAACACAAATTATGACCCACAAAGTTTCCTTTTACTATTTATCTATAACAAAACTACAGAATTCTGTATTTTGCTTAATCTTATCTTTATCAAAGTAAACTGAAGTGAATACGGGCTCATAAGAAGTAATTATTATTTATAATTATTATTATAATTGAGATTAACCAAACTAACTAATTAATCTCTCCTGTCGGCTCCTCTTCGTCCACCATGTTTGTTGAGAGGCTGTTCGTAGTGGGTGGTCAGTCACGAAACCAGGTGCCATCAGCCAATAGCGTTCGGCCCATGTCCCGCCCCCAAACTGTCAAACACGCCCAACTATGTAAACTCGAGTGCAGCCGCCGGTCGTGCAGTTTACACTCGATACTTAAATATCAAACCGAGAGAGAAAAACACAGTAAAGGATGTAAAGAAAGACGCATTTATGAAAATTACGCGTGCAGTTCTTCTTTCTTTCATTTGCACAAGTTTAAAATTTACGTGTGTGAAACGTTGAAAATTACAGGTTTATATTTTTCACGCCCTAGTTTTGACCCTGACATGACACCGTACTTTCAACTAACGTGATGTACTGCTGTTAAATAAGCGAGGTAGACCGCGCCAGCGCCCTCTGCTGTTCCAAAAGGATATCGATTTATTTCACATCTCATTTTCAGTCGTGGCTTATTTGCGTCAATTATTAACTGTTAGTCTCACAATGCATCAATACATCCCTATAAGTTACACCAGTTAGCTCGGTGCTAACTTGTTCCACACATTGGAACATATATATATATATATATATATATATATATATATATATATATATATATATATATATATTAGGTGGGGATGAGAGCAAGCAGCAGAAGGAAAAAAAAAGTAAAAAGTAATAATACATACTGTTATAGAAATAAACTAAAGTACAGATGATATTCTAGTTTTGAAATGGTTGTTGCTGCAGTTTTAGCTCTTCTGTCCATCACATACAGGCTGATTGACTGTATTTGGGATGGGGGGAGTTTTCTGAAGGGGTCTTTTGTTCTGCTCTGTCTGAAGATTACAGTGTTATCAGAAATTATTGTCTTATTACATGTTATATTGCGTCAGAATGGTTAGTATATGTGTTCAAGCATTTCAGTTTCTTTTGTACTGCCATGAAGGTCCCACCTGCCGAGCTGGTCTGTCTAAAATCACCCATGTGGCTACTTATGCTGCTTAAATGAATAAAACAGATTATTTAATTATTCTTAATTATTTCATTTTTACTAGCCAGAGTGCTGCTGTTTATAAAATGCTGCTTCACTTGTAGATGGTTGCTATGACGAGACGCAGTTATCTACATAGACAGTGAGCGGACATGATACCACGCACTGTTTAGTTCAGAAGACGAAGATCGTGACAATTTAAATTAAATATTTAAATTCATGTTTATGAAACAATATACAGATGACACCCAAATGAAGTATAATTAAAACCCTAAGTATTTATTGTTTTATTTATTTATTATACTGCTGCTGTTCTTTTCAGAACATTTTTTCAGTTTACTGCACGGATGTTGTTCCACAAGTTGGCTCTATTTTCTGCTTTTGACTTAATCCCAATTACCAATTTAAACCCATCAGTCCATAAAATAAGACTTCACACCTTTCACGTCCAGTCAGTTCAGTTTATTTTCTCAGTAAAGAGCTCTGAGTGCAGCAACACGTCCTCTCAGACGCACAGCGTTCGCTCATCTTTTCACAGTGGAAGGATAGACAGAAGCACCTGTGGATGTTTTCAGTGCTGTTTATCTGATGGGGATAGTTTTGATGGTCCACCAGGTTTTCCTTATGCAAGTGCATTATTGTTAATCTGATCTCATCAGAAGTATCACCTGAATTAATAACTTACTGGCTGTTTTGGTGAGCCCAACGTTTTAGATACACAACCAGTCCAACGTTTTAGTAACACTACCAGTCCAACGTTTTAGTAACACTACCAGTCCAACGTTTTAGTAACACTACCAGTCCAACGTTTTAGTAACACTACCAGCCAAACGTTTTAGATACACTACCAGTCCAACGTTTTAGTAACACTACCAGCCAAACGTTTTAGTAACACTACCAGTCCAACGTTTTAGTAACACTACCAGCCAAACGTTTTAGATACACTACCAGCCAAACGTTTTAGATACACTACCAGTCCAACGTTTTAGATACACTACCAGTCCAACGTTTTAGATACACCACCAGTCCAACGTTTTAGATACACTACCAGTCCAACGTTTTAGTACACTACCAGTCCAACGTTTTAGTACACTACCAGCCAAACATTTTAGTACACTACCAGCCAAACGTTTTAGATACACTACCAGTCCAACGTTTTAGATACACTACCAGCCAAACGTTTTAGATACACTACCAGTCCAACGTTTTAGTAACACTACCAGTCAAACGTTTTAGATACACTACCAGCCAAACGTTTTAGATACACTACCAGTCCAACGTTTTAGTAACACTACCAGTCAAACGTTTTAGATACACAACCAGTCCAACGTTTTAGATACACTACCGGTCCAACGTTTTAGATACACTACCGGTCCAACGTTTTAGATACACTACCAGTCAAACGTTTTAGATACACTACCAGTCCAACGTTTTAGATACACTACCGGTCCAACGTTTTAGATACACTACCAGTCCAACGTTTTAGATACACTACCGGTCCAACGTTTTAGATACACTACCAGTCCAACGTTTTAGATACACTACCAGTCCAACGTTTTAGATACACTACCGGTCCAACGTTTTAGATACACTACCGGTCCAACGTTTTAGATACACTACCGGTCCAACGTTTTAGATACACTACCAGTCCAACGTTTTAGATACACTACCGGTCCAACGTTTTAGATACACTACCGGTCCAACGTTTTAGATACACTACCGGTCCAACGTTTTAGATACACTACCAGTCCAACGTTTTAGATACACTACCAGTCCAACGTTTTAGATACACTACCAGTCCAACGTTTTAGATACACTACCGGTCCAACGTTTTAGATACACTACCAGTCAAACGTTTTAGATACACTACCAGTCCAACGTTTTAGATACACTACCGGTCCAACGTTTTAGATACACTACCGGTCCAACGTTTTAGATACACTACCGGTCCAACGTTTTAGATACACTACCAGTCCAACGTTTTAGATACACTACCAGTCAAACGTTTTAGGTGGTCTCTGACTTTTGCTCAGTACTGTAGTGGAGAACCGTTATAGCGAGACATAGCTAGGGTGAGTTCACTGCTGGTTTTATTTGATTTTTTTTTTAAGTCGTACATAAAACCTTTTTTTTTTCTTTGGTTTGAGTCCTAAACACGAGTAGATAGAGTTCCTGCTGCCATTACTCTATTAGATTGGATCTTAAATACAGTAAGATATTAAGAAGCTGTAATTCTGCCCATATGCTACCTAAACAACACCTACGGCCCCAATGAGCTACATCAGATGATGTCATTACGGACCACCTCGGCACGGGGGACCACCTCCGTCACCACTCTAGTCTTGAGCTATTTCTCTCCATAAGATGTCGGCCCGTTTCCCTCTGTAGTTTCTTTTAACTGTACTGCCATCTACTGGTGAAATGCGTGTAATACACTCCACTGATTAATTCCTTCTACATAGAGATGATGATAAAGTTCTCTAATGGCTGAGAGACTGAAGTGAACTTCTCCAGCAACGTTTCTGCTGTTGTTTTCTCCTTGTAGCCCCTAAACCTATGCAAGACGGCTGGGGAGGTGGTGAGGACACGGGCCTGTCGGCAGGCCAGTGGGAGCAGGATGAGGGCGACATGTGGAACAGCACGGCCTCTCAGGAGAGCAACTCGTCCTGCAACTCCTGGGGGAACCCGCCCAAGAAGGTTCCACAGAAGGTCAGCCGGAGCCACCCCGCGTTTTGCTTCTTTCCCTGCGTATGAGTGATGTTCTTAAAGGACTAGTTCACTTCTTTATTAGTAGGACTGCAGCTACGAGGCTTACACAGCTTAACAAGTAATGGAGGCCTATGGCTATGGCCCCAGATAGTATGATGCTGAATCATCAGCCACCTCAAATCATCAAGCAGTTCTTATATAATATGATAATATATAATAATTGTGTTTTCTGATTTTATATGTATATATAATATCTGTATCTTAAAACTGAGCTATGAGAGTGGACCTGTATTGCTATTCTAATATACTTTTATTTATTTTCACCCAACTATTTCTTCTAAAACAGCCTTTTAATGAACACACCTCTCAGAATACCACTGATCCAGGAACAGCTTTTGTTACAGCATCTTAAATTCTTAGCTGATTCGCTGATTTTTTTTTTCCTTGCTGCTCCTGAAGGGTAAACTTCCTAACAAACAGGACGATACCTGGATTATGAACCGTCTGATCAAGCAGCTGACTGACATGGGCTTCCCTGTAAGTACCATTCACCAGTTTCTCAGTCCACTGTACTGCTGCGATAAGAGTAAGGGTCCGTATTTTGGAAAACAAAATAATGTGAAGTAAGGGTCCGTATTTTGGAAAACAAAATAATGTGAAGTAAATGCTCAAGTTTATCAACACTGTTAAAGATATAACACTCAGTCAGTTCACTGTCAATACACTACACAGATAGAGTTACTATCTTGACTTGAACCAACGTATCCACCTATTCACCCAACAGCACTTCAGTCCTCTCTATTCACTCTGAAGTTATAAAGGCTGGGCTTTTTATTAGAGCAAGACATAACACAGAATAGCAGCCAATCAGAATAGAGATCATTTACATGTATCAGTCCTAAAGGTACAGTAATAAACAAGTGGGTTGGAATTGGTTATTTATTTAACAATGAATTAAATATTGGGATTTCAATATAAAGATATAATTCAGTAATATGTAGGATATGACATGTGATAAGTGGATCCTGATCTCAGCTCCTTTTCTCTGTGCAGAGAGATCCTGCAGAGGAGGCTCTGAAGAGCAACAACATGAACCTGGACCAGGCCATGAGTATGTCTCCTCAGATTCAATTCAAAGTCAAAGCCTTTTGTCTTGCATGTGAAGTCGTTTAGCGTCTGTAGGGCACGACCCATATATCTGTTTTGTTTTGGTACCAATTTTAAGGTGTTGTAAATGTAAACATTCTTTATATAGTTTATATAGTCAGTCGATAAAAGCTTATATAAAAAACTGAACTGAACAGCGGTGCTTTATTGATTGATTTCATTGTTATCTGTTCAGAGGACAGCAATTATATAATCTATATATATATATATATATATATATATATATATATATATATATATATATATGTATCAGCGTTATTCAATAAAGAACAAGTATGTCTAAAACTACAACTTTACAGGAGAGACCAAAAACAATTACTTTTAATGTAAGTCAATGGAACCAGATTTTTTTCCAACCTATTTTGGAGCATTTTTATTGGTCCATTCATCATAATTTTTTTACACAACATAAACGGCAGCTGTCGTGTTGAAACCATCTAGAAAACAAAAAATCGACACCAATAGAGATATGTGTTTTTCATTGGACAGCAACCAGATCTCTCACCACATATCTCTATTGGTGTTTTATATATTATATATTATATATTATATATTATTGCTGCCCAAAGAAAAACACGCATCTCCATCCTCGAGTTTTATGTATATATATATATATATAAAACTCGAGGATGCAGATGCATGTCTGTCCATCCTTCCACTGTGAAAAGAGAAAAGATGAGTTTGCTCCTTAACTCATTAACTGAAAGGGTCGACAGAAGCACCTGTGGATTTTTCAGCTCTACGTACTGTTTATCTGATGGGGGGGAGTTTTCTGGGTCTTATCCATTAATATTTGAATACTGTGGTGCTTACCTGATTGATATGATTGTCAGCTGCCAAATTTTAGTACTTTATATTAAAAAGGTCCCCTACAGCTGATCTACAGATACTTAAATAAACAAACTTACAGGGGATGCTCTGCTGATGTTATGGTTGGGGTCAGGTTTAGGAATAGGTTTAGGTTTTGTGTTGACGGTTATGGTTAGATTTAAAAGAATAAGCTTTAAGCTTTTCTGTGAGATGGTAATAAACCTACATGTGCCAACCTGTATATCAGTCGGGCCTTTATCGTTTATCCACCTTTAATCGTAAACAATATCAGACAGCCTTCAATCACCACAGGAGACCTTACATACAGTTAGTACAACTCAGACACGCTCAGGTTTGAATAGCGTACAGTGTGCAGTAAAGCCTGTTAGTCACAAGACAGTCAGTGGGTGAAGCTGAGCGTTTGTTTCTGTTGCAGGCGCCCTCCTAGAGAAAAAGACTGAACTGGATAAGCGGGGGATGGGAATCTCTGACTACAACAACGGCCTCGTCAACAAACCAATGGGCTGCAGGCCTTCAGTCATCTCCAAAGAATCCTCCTCAGACCGCCCCCCCTTCCTGGATAAGGTAGCCCTGCATTCTTTTTCACATCTGTTAAAGGGTTGGATGTGCTGATCAGACTTTATGAATACTAACAGACTGAACTCGTCTCATGTGATAAAAGAAAAGCCGCAATTAATCTGAAATTAAACAGGACATATCACATATGACTGTGACCGATACTGTGTTTCATCATAAACAACCTAAAACACACAGATAGATCACCAGATCAACCAAAACCAGAAAGATAAACCTCACAGATCAGCGTAAAGATGGCTAAATCAGCCTAAGACATAAAGATGGATCACTAAATCAGCCTAAGACATAAAGATGGATCGCTAAATCAGCCTAAGACATAAAGATGGATCGCTAAATCACCCTAAGACACAAAGATGGATCACTAAGTCCGCCTAAGACACAAAGATGGATCACTAAGTCCGCCTAAGACCCAAAGATGGATCGCTAAATCAGCCTAAAACACAAAGATGGATCACTAAATCAGCCAAAAGTACAAGATAAAATTAATAAATCAGCTTAAAACACAAATGATACATCACTTAATCAGCCTACGACACTAAGATGGATCACTAAGTCAGCCTAAGACACAAAGATGGATCGCTAAATCAGCCTAAGACACAAAGATGGATCACTAAGTCAGCCTAAGACACTAAGATGGATCACTAAATCAGCCTAAGACACAAAGATGGATCACTAAATCAGCCTAAGACACAAAGATGGATCACTAAGTCAGCCTAAGACACAAAGATGGATCGCTAAGTCAGCCTAAGACACAAAGATGGATCGCTAAGTCAGTCTAAGACACAAAGATGGATCGCTAAGTCAGCCTAAGACACAAAGATGGATCGCTAAGTCAGCCTAAGACACAAAGATGGATCACTAAGTCAGCCTAAGACACAAAGATGGATCACTAAGTCAGCCTAAGACACAAAGATGGATCACTAAATCAGCCTAAGACACAAAGATGGATCGCTAAATCAGCCTAAGACACTAAGATGGATCACTAATTCAGCCTAAGATACTAAGATGGATCACTAAGTCAGCCTAAGACACTAAGATGGATCACTAAGTCAGCCTAAGACACAAAGATGGATCGCTAAGTCAGCCTAAGACACAAAGATGGATCACTAAGTCAGCCTAAGACACAAAGATGGATCACTAAATCAGCCTAAGACACAAAGATGGATCACTAAATCAGCCTAAGACACAAAGATGGATCACTAAGTCAGTCTAAGACACAAAGATGGATCACTAAATCAGCCTAAAACACAAAGATGGATCACTAAATCAGCCAAAAGTACAAGATAAAATTAATAAATCAGCTTAAAACACAAATGATACATCACTTAATCAGCCTACGACACTAAGATGGATCACTAAGTCAGCCTAAGACACTAAGATGGATCACTAAGTCAGCCTAAGCCACTAAGCTGGATCACTAAGTCAGCCTAAGACACTAAGATGGATCACTAAGTCAGCCTAAAACACAAAGATGGATCACTAAGTCAGCCTAAAACACAAAGATGGATCACTAAGTCAGCCTAAGACACAAAGATGGATCACTAAATCAGCCTAAAACACAAAGATGGATCACTAAGTCAGCCTAAGACACAAAGATGGATCACTAAGTCAGCCTAAGACACCAAGATGGATCGCTAAGTCAGCCTAAGACACTAAGATGGATCGCTAAGTCAGTCTAAGACACTAAGATGGATCACTAAGTCAGCCTAAAACACCAAGATGGGATCGCTAAGTCAGTCTAAGACACTAAGATGAATCACTAAGTCAGCCTAAGACACAAAGATGGATCACTAAGTCCGCCTAAGACCCAAGGATGGATCGCTAAATCAGCCTAAGACACAAAGATGGATCGCTAAGTCAGCCTAAGACACAAAGATGGATCGCTAAGTCAGCCTAAGACACAAAGATGGATCACTAAGTCAGCCTAAGACACAAAGATGGATCACTAAATCAGCCTAAGACACAAAGATGGATCACTAAATCAGCCTAAGACACAAAGATGGATCACTAAGTCAGCCTAAGACACAAAGATGGATCGCTAAGTCAGCCTAAGACACAAAGATGGATCGCTAAGTCAGTCTAAGACACAAAGATGGATCGCTAAGTCAGCCTAAGACACAAAGATGGATCACTAAGTCAGCCTAAGACACAAAGATGGATCACTAAATCAGCCTAAGACACAAAGATGGATCACTAAATCAGCCTAAGACACTAAGATGGATCACTAATTCAGCCTAAGACACTAAGATGGATCACTAAGTCAGCCTAAGACACTAAGATGGATCACTAAGTCAGCCTAAGACACTAAGATGGATCACTAAGTCAGCCTAAGACACAAAGATGGATCGCTAAGTCAGCCTAAGACACAAAGATGGATCACTAAGTCAGCCTAAGACACAAAGATGGATCACTAAATCAGCCTAAGACACAAAGATGGATCACTAAATCAGCCTAAGACACAAAGATGGATCACTAAGTCAGTCTAAGACACAAAGATGGATCACTAAATCAGCCTAAAACACAAAGATGGATCACTAAATCAGCCTAAAACACAAAGATGGATCACTAAATCAGCCAAAAGTACAAGATAAAATTAATAAATCAGCTTAAAACACAAATGATACATCACTTAATCAGCCTACGACACTAAGATGGATCACTAAGTCAGCCTAAGACACTAAGATGGATCACTAATTCAGCCTAAGACACTAAGATGGATCACTAAGTCAGCCTAAGACACTAAGCTGGATCACTAAGTCAGCCTAAGACACTAAGATGGATCACTAAGTCAGCCTAAGACACAAAGATGGATCGCTAAGTCAGTCTAAGACACTAAGATGGATCACTAAGTCAGTCTAAGACACTAAGATGGGATCGCTAAGTCAGTCTAAGACACTAAGATGAATCACTAAGTCAGCCTAAGACACAAAGATGGATCTCTAAGTCAGCCTAAAACACCAAGATGGATCGATAAGTCAGTCTAAGACACTAAGATGGATCACTAAGTCAGTCTAAGACACTAAGATGGATCACTAAGTCAGCCTAAGACACTAAGATGGATCACTAAATCAGCCTAAGACACAAAGATGGATCACTAAGTCAGCCTAAGACACAACGATGGATCACTAAATGAATCTGAAAGACAAATATAAATCATTGTATCAGCCTACAGCACAAAACCGATCCCTAAATAAGTTAATAAATGAACCTGAAACACAAAATTAAATCACCAGATCAGCCTAAAATGCAAATATTGATCACTGAATCAAATGATCAGCCAGATATGGGTCACTGAAACGCTAACGTATTTAAAAATGTGTACATCACAGCAGCATGCGTGTCTAGAATACTATGATGCAGAGATGTATTACACTGTGAGATGATGTGGGGTGTTGTTCTTCTCCCTCTGTAGGATGGTGGGCTGGCGGACGATGCCCAAACTTCACCGTTTTTGCCTTCTCCCAGCCTGAAGCTCCCGTTGGCCGGTGCTGCCCTCCCCGGCCAGGGCCTCGGGGTCGCCATGCAAAACTTGAACAACAGACAGGTGAGTCAGATCCACATATCTCACCACAGTTTGGCTTTTTGCTGTTGCTGAAGTGATAACGATCCAGATCAAGTGACCAGTGGTCAGGATTGGTTAACACCACCAGTTTTTCTAATGGTTGTGTGATATATCTTTGTGATATTGTAAAAACAAAAACATGAAGACAATACAAATTCACACTTTTTGTTAAGCCAGTGGGGGCTGTAGGTTAAATGAAACCATAATGTCTGGGTTCAGGCGAAAATGAATGGGACCCTATGGGGGGAATGAGGGATGAATAAATAAGAAATAGAGGAGTGCGGGTGGCTACATCTGTGGATTAGTGCTTGGGCATGTGCTTTGAGTGACTACAGGCAGTTTGGCAGCTGTATGTTCAATAAAACCATGATGTTTGGGTGTGTTCAAAAATAAATGTGACTCTATGGGGGGAACGAGGGATGGAAAAAAACACAAACAGACGAGTGCAACTAAAACTAACACTACAGTCGTGGCCGGGGGTCTACCCAGGGTCAGTGTATGTGAAACAGTGTCTGTAGGTCAAGCAGAAGTCTTTTAAATTGCATGTAAATTTCTATTCCATTCATTCTCTATGGGGAAAAAAAATCCAGAGAAATCCCCTCTTATCCAAAATCCATGCATCCAATCAAAAATCTGTACAGAAGCCTGAATCACACCATCAGACCAGACCATCTGGAGTTGTAATGGAGTTGATAATGCAGCAGAAAAGAAAAAAATAAAATAAAAATAAAAGACTAATATAGATATAGATATATAATATACAGTGTAATAATAATATATCACATCCATAACAATAGTTTTAGTCCAGCAGTGCTGTTTTTAAGTCAAGCTAAAATTAAAAATATACTTTTATACACTTTACATCTCCAACTGTGCAGCAAAACAATAATTCTAACCAATAATATCATGTTTCACCTCAACCCCCCCACCACCCCTCCCGTCTCTGAGGTAAAGGAAAAGCTCAGCTAGCTCAGAGTCTAGATTTGGGAATGCGTGATGGTGCGGATGCAGAAGTAACCCTAACCCAGTTCTGAAGTGTGTTTGCTGTTTCCTCACGCTGACTGTGTGTGTGTTTAGATGCAGAGTGGAATGTTTGGCAGTAGTGGAACAGCACAAACGCGGGCCGTGCAGCAGCAGCCTCCTCCTCAGCCGACAGTGCCGCCTCTCAGCTCCTCCCAGCCTAGTCTACGCGCTCAAGTGCCTCAGTTTCTCTCCCCTCAGGTACCGCTCAGACACGAAAACACGCACGCTAACACACCAGTTATTATTGAATTATTTAATCAAGTGCCTAATATAGCTATTATATCTTTCATCAACACCCCCCCGCCTACAGGGCTTCATGTGTGCCGCTGCATACAAATAGGATAACAAATAGGACTACAAAAATAGCCCTGTCCTGCGTCCGTCACCCCTGCATTTACATTGAGTGGGACTAGGGGGTCTTTCCCACCTTACAGAGCATTATAGAGGAGCAACAGAAGCCCTATTGCCCACCTACACTTCTTGGTACTCTGTTAACAAGTGTGTGAGAGTGTGGCTCATGTGACCGTGACAATAATAATCTGTATTTAGTAAACTGTCTGGGTCTGAACTGTTAAACTATTGAGAATGATTTAATTTAAAAAAAGTACAGAAAAGTAAACGCGAAAAACAGCTTAATTTAAAGCAGCCACGTATATTTCACTGAGAGGGGCTGGAGCCAATCCCAGCGTCAATCAGGCGTAGGCGGGGTACACCATGGACAGGTTACCAGTCCATCGCATGGCCAACACACCCTCACACCTATGGGCAGTGTAGAGTGAGTGATCAACCTAACATGCATGTGTTTGGACTGTGGGAGGAAACCGGAGTACCCGGAGGAAACCCACTCAACTCTACCACAGTTTCAGCCCAGATATAAGGTCCTGGCTGGACAACCAACAGCTCACTTCTCTCACCAAACAAGAGAAAGTGTGAGAGAGGAATACAAGAGAGAGAGAAACTGTAATTGAGTTAATAAGACTTCAAAAGCATTTTTAATGTAGCCCTTGTTTTTACTTGAAGTGGAAAAAAAGTTATTTGAAGTTTTATAAATAATGAATTCAGTTCAGCATTTAAACTGTAAATATACTGAAATATACTGAACGGTATGTGTTGGTGTTTCAGTATCTGATGGTATAAGATGCTGATACTGGACTACTTCAGTAAACAGGATACACCACTGAATCAGAACACCTGTTAGAGGATATGAGGGTCCAGACCTGGGCCTGAGAACATTACCCTTAACTGGACCGTACTGAATTTTAATTAAATACCCCTAATATAATAATAATAATAATAATAATAATCTATTTTATTTGTAACACACTTTACATTTGAAGCAAATCTCAAAGTGCTACACAGTAGAAATATCTCTATAAAATAAAAGAACTACTATAATTGGAAGATCAGATCAAGGGTTGTAAGTTCTGCTAAATAGAAAAGTTTTAAGTCCTTTCTTGAAACTCTCACTCGACTGTGGTGCCCTCAGATGGTTGCGTAGAGCATTCCACAAGCGCGGAGCAGCAGAACAGAAGGCCCGGTCCCCCATGGTGCTGAGTTTAGTTCTAGGGGGGGAGGAGGCGATTTGCATTCCTAGAACGAAGGCGTGGTAGTTCTGCTGCTGATGTTTTGTCCAGTACATTATGTTGAAGTTCTGTCTCTTGTTCTCCTGCAGGTTCAAGCACAGCTCTTACAGTTTGCAGCAAAAAACATTGGTCTCAACCCTGCACTTTTAACCTCACCAATAAACCCTCAGCATATGACCCTGTTGAACCAACTCTACCAGCTGCAACTGGTGAGTTCCAGCAGGGGGCGCCCCTCGGTCACTGCTCACGGACCTCAAAGTCTGTTTTCGGGGTGATGGCTGCGTCACACTATACGTGTTAAACAGTCGTGTTAATGAATGAATTAATGTTCAGTTAATGAGTTTTAACCCCGCGCTGTGTGTTTCGCTCTGCAGGCATACCAGCGTTTACAGATTCAGCAGCAGATGTTGCAGGCGCAGCGCAACGTTTCCGGCCCCATCAGACAACAAGAGCAGCAAGTGAGCCCATGGTTTTACCACTTCCTCTTAAAACTGACCAGTCCACGCGTCACCCCAGCAAAGGAGCAAACCACATTGCTTATGTAAACCATGGTTTTACTGAGGCTGCCAGTCAAAAGTTTAGAGAAGTCTTCTTTCGTTAAGAATAATAAAAGCTATAAATTTTATTTATTATTGAAAAAAGACCTACGGGTTAAGACTAACATCAGTGGCTTAAATGGCCTCCATAAGGTTTGGTGTCATCATATAGTGATTGAATGGATGAATAATAGGAGCCGCATCTTAGAAAGGGAGGTAATAAGTTTAAGCCCCGAGGTCGTGTGTATTTGCTGGGAGTGTAGATTGAAAATGGCCTGCAGATTGTTAGTTTTGCTATAAAGTTCAAAGGGCCCTTATCTAAAAGGTCCCATTAATTTCTGGGTGGTTTATGGACCAAATACAGTCGTAATTCAGTTTTTGCTTAATATTTTTGCCCCTTTCTTTAGAATTTAACAAGCTGTATTTGTTTTTGTGCCTTTAAGACTGATATATGTATTGTGTAGTGTTTGGTATAGCGTAATGGTTTGTGTAGTGTTTGGTATAGCGTAGTGGTTTGTGTAGTGTTTGGTATAGCCTAGTGGTTTGTGTAGTGTTTGGTATAGCGTAGTGGTTTGTGTAGTGTTTGGTATAGCGTAGTGGTTTGTGTAGTGTTTGGTATAGCGTAATGGTTTGTCTAGTGTTTGGTATAGCGTAATGGTTTGTCTAGTGTTTGGTATAGCGTAGTGGTTTGTGTAGTGTTTGGTATAGCGTAGTGGTTTGTGTAGTGTTTGGTATAGCCTAGTGGTTTGTGTAGTGTTTGGTATAGCCTAGTGGTTTGTGTAGTGTTTGGTATAGCCTAGTGGTTTGTGTAGTGTTTGGTATAGCGTAATGGTTTGTGTAGTGTTTGGTATAGCGTAATGGTTTGTCTAGTGTTTGGTATAGCGTAGTGGTTTGTGTAGTGTTTGGTATAGCCTAGTGGTTTGTGTAGTGTTTGGTATAGCCTAGTGGTTTGTGTAGTGTTTGGTATAGCGTAGTGGTTGGTACAGTGTAGTGGACGATGTAGCATAGTGTTTGGTATAGCGTAGTGGTTGGTACAGTGTAGTGGACGATGTAGCATAGTGTTTGGTATAGCATAGTGGCTGGTACAATGTAGTGGTAGGTGTAGCGTAGTGGTTGGTATAGAGTAGTGGACTGTGCAATATAATGGACTGTATAGTGTAGTGGTTGGTATAGAGTAGTGGACTGTGCAATATAATGGACTGTATAGTGTAGTGGTTGGTATAGAGTAGTAGACTGCAATGTAATGGACTGTATAGTGTAGTGGTTGGTATAGAATAATGGACTGTGCAATGTAATGGACTGTATAGTGTAGTGGTTGGTATAGAATAATGGACTGTGCAATGTAATGGACTGTATAGTGTAGTGGTTGGTATAGAGTAGTAGACTGCAATGTAATGGACTGTATAGTGTAGTGGTTGGTATAGAATAATGGACTGTATAGTGTAGTGGTTGGTATAGAGTAGTAGACTGCAATGTAATGGACTGTATAATGTAGTGGTTGGTATAGAATAATGGACTGTATAGTGTAGTGGTTGGTATAGAATAATGGACTGTATAGTGTAGTGGTTGGTATAGAGTAGTGGACTGTGCAATTTAGTGGTTGGTACAATGTAATGGACTGTATAGTGTAGTGGTTGGTATAGAGTAGTGGACTGTGCAATATAATGGACTGTATAGTGTAGTGGTTGGTATAGAGTAGTGGACTGTGCAATATAATGGACTGTATAGTGTAGTGGTTGGTATAGAGTAGTAGACTGCAATGTAATGGACTGTATAGTGTAGTGGTTGGTATAGAATAATGGACTGTATAGTGTAGTGGTTGGTATAGAGTAGTAGACTGCAATGTAATGGACTGTATAGTGTAGTGGTTGGTATAGAATAATGGACTGTATAGTGTAGTGGTTGGTATAGAATAATGGACTGTATAGTGTAGTGGTTGGTATAGAATAATGGACTGTATAGTGTAGTGGTTGGTATAGAATAATGGACTGTATAGTGTAGTGGTTGGTATAGAATAATGGACTGTATAGTGTAGTGGTTGGTATAGAATAATGGACTGTATAGTGTAGTGATTGGTATAGAATAATGGACTGTATAGTGTAGTGGTTGGTATAGAATAATGGACTGTATAGTGTAGTGGTTGGTATAGAGTAGTGGACTGTGCAATTTAGTGGTTGGTACAATGTAATGGACTGTATAGTGTAGTGGTTGGTATAGAGTAGTGGACTGTGCAATTTAGTGGTTGGTACAATGTAATGGACTGTATAGTGTAGTGGTTGGTATAGAGTAGTGGACTGTGCAATTTAGTGGTTGGTACAATGTAATGGACTGTATAGAGTAGTGGACTGTATAGTGTAGTGGTTGGTATAGAATAATGGACTGTATAGTGTAGTGGTTGGTATAGAGTAGTAGACTGTGCAATGTAATGGACTGTATAGTGTAGTGGTTGGTATAGAATAATGGACTGTATAGTGTAGTGGTTGGTATAGAATAATGGACTGTATAGTGTAGTGGTTGGTATAGAATAATGGACTGTATAGTGTAGTGGTCGGTATAGAGTAGTAGACTGCAATGTAATGGACTGTATAGTGTAGTGGTTGGTATAGAATAATGGACTGTATAGTGTAGTGGTTGGTATAGAATAATGGACTGTATAGTGTAGTGGTCGGTATAGAGTAGTAGACTGCAATGTAATGGACTGTATAGTGTAGTGGTTGGTATAGAGTAGTGGACTGTGCAATTTAGTGGTTGGTACAATGTAATGGACTGTATAGTGTAGTGGTCGGTATAGAGTAGTAGACTGCAATGTAATGGACTGTATAGTGTAGTGGTCGGTATAGAATAATGGACTGTATAGTGTAGTGGTCGGTATAGAGTAGTAGACTGCAATGTAATGCACTGTATAGTGTAGTGGTTGGTATAGAGTAGTGGACTGTGCAATTTAATGGTTGGTACAATGTAATGGACTGTATAGTGTAGTGGTTGGTGTAATGCAATGGTTGGTATAGTTTATTGTTTGGTGTAGTGGCTGGTACAGTGTAGTTAGTAGCTGGTACAGTGTAGTGGTTGGTATAGTGTAGTGTGTTACACTACTGTCCTCTATGCTGTACACTGGGGTTTGATTTTTGACCTGGGTAACTACCATACACTAT
>CM038719.1:36373619-36436119 GCA_021613375.1 Megaleporinus macrocephalus | reverse complement strand
TAGCTGGAGAACTGACAGTGCGAATTTAATAAATCTATGTGATTTATCTGCTGGTTGTAGTACAGTTGTGGGACAGCCTGTATGTATATGGGTGGAGTTCAGGCGCTGAGATTGCAGCGCCCCAGTGTAACACTCTGTACTCCTGGAGTGTTAAAGCCACTGAAACGGCACTAACGGTTGGAAATCTGGGCGTGAACACCAGTTGAGTGCAGTGCTTCACTAACAGTATGAGTAGCTGTTGAGGGTGTGCGTGTGGTTTCTCTTAGGCTGCTGTCAGTTTGGTGAGGAGTGCTATTGGTTGGTATTTCCGGTCTGAATCTCTGTGGTAACCCGCACAGAGAATATAAAATCTTTTGTTAATCATTATTCCAGCAAAGCAACAGCAGATGAGCTGATGTGTTTTTGTGTAGGCAGTGATTGTAGCTATATGCTTAATCACAGCCTTACTGAAGTGTTGGAGTGTGTCTGTAGCTGTCCGGTTCATGTGGTCCGGACCAGAACAGAAAATAACTCACTCTTATATTTTAGTTCTGGTTGCTGAGCGTGTACACTCACAGTAGCCGCCAAACTTTCAGTGAGCTCATAGGTTTCATGTTGGTTTGTGATAATCAGGGGCAGTAAGGTAATGCAGAGTGACAACACAGCAGAACAGCTTTGAGTGGCGTTTATAGAACAGCAAATACACGACGCATTAATTATACGCTGCCAGACCGCAAGAAAGCGTTTGGATTTTGATTGGCCAAAACTTAAGAGGCTTTGATTGGATAATTACTGCAGTGATTAATGTGTTTCAGTTGCTACAGTTCTTGTAACCCCCTACCTGATGCAGTGATTAGCTTCTCATTCCTTAAACAACCTGGGAAGACGTATCCCATCGTCTTAGAAAGAATGATACTGTGTTTCAGTATCAGATTATTGGCCCACACAGCTAATGCTAACCATACACTAGAAGACTTTTAAACTAGAGATGAAAGGATTGATTGGCCAATATTTCTCCAATATAGCCAGTCAAACGTAGCCGGTCAATGGTGTTAAACAAATGAGCCTAATTTCTGTATTTCCAGCCAGCGTTTCATCCAGGAAGAGGAGCCCTCCGTAAACCCCCGCCTCCGGCCAGCTCCCTGCAATTCCTGTCTGAACCACTAGGTGGAAATACATAACGTTTGATTTTCGTCAGACTGACTAAAGGAGCGGCCTCGCGAGAACAGTTTAAGCGTTTACCACATGGGCGGAAAGAAAGCATCGTCCGTCTGGCAGTTTCATTTTGCATTCATTTTTCAAACAGAGCAGGCTCAGACCACCTTCATCTCAGGGGGTCTTGGGTTGCTGCTTTGGTGCATACCAGGGTTCTCATGGCAGCGTTCTCACTTGTTCTAACAAACCACACTAACAAAGCAAGCCCTTATTCTCAGCCAAGCATCTGGAAATAGCCATGGATTTAAAAAATCTGTCAACTTCATTCACATTTGCAGCGTTTCCATCCAGCTCTTTAATTTAAAAGCTATCAAACGAAGTTAAGTTAGACTGAGATTCCATCAGCTCTGTGGAAGAGAGAGAGTTTAAAGTCAGACCTGTTAATTTGAGGAATTTCTCGTAGCTGGTTTGTGTGCGATGTGTGTCTGTAGAGCAGGACGACAGAGTACGCTGGCAATAGATGATATTTAATTCATGGATATAAAAATTTTATTTCTTCATTTGTGCCTTCTGTTGATGCAGTGGGTCAAAAACAAGCACATAAGTGATCATACGACTTTATTCTGTTTCTATTTCTATCATTTCTATATCCGTTTTAAACACACATACAAACCTTTATGGGAAATTTCACTATTGCATTCAGTTTTTGCTGTTTCTGGCTCCATGTGTGGACGAAGCTACTGTCTTATTAAGCCAGGCTTAAATAAGATTCTAAATAATAATTCTAAATATAAATAAAATTCTAGCATATTTCCAGAAAGGCAGAGCTTTTAACATTTTAATATGTTTGTTTGTTTTAAAGGTACCACATGGAGTACGGACAGCTCCACTAGGACCAGTAGCTGGCTGGTACTGAGGAACCTCACACCCCAGGTACAGCAGCAGCACAGAATAGACACACAGTGCTTTCTAGCACGCAGATATATTTTATAAGTTCAGCTTTTATACATGCGTTTGTGTGTGTGTGTCTCGTAGATTGATGGTTCTACACTGCGGACGCTGTGTATGCAGCACGGCCCCCTCATCACATTCCACCTCAACCTGACGCAGGGAAACGCCGTGGTGCGCTACAGCTCCAAGGATGAGGCTGCCAAAGCCCAGAAATCGCTGCACATGTACGTCACACCTTCCTTATTCTTATCCAGCCCGTGTGTGAAGGATAGGAACTTTATTATGTTTTATCTTTGTATTTTATATAGTTTTATCACCTTCTGAAAATTCACCCCACCGCTGCAAGTTATGGATAATATTAGTTTCATTGAGCCCAACCTATATACCAGTAGGTATTATCAAGGGCTGTGTATAGACAACAACCTGCTGATACTATGCGTATGATAATATAAGGGTTCCAATTCAATACAGTGCAGTGTACTGTGATACTGTAAACGAGGCGATATATTGTGATCTTTAAAAAAATAGAATTTTAAGTAAAGTTTCATAGTATAAAACTATAATTACCCAGTTTGTTAAGGTTAATCTGTGCTCTTACACTACTTGTTTATGTTGGAGTAAAAGAGAGTTGCTGTCAGGGGTTTTAACACAACACAACACAAAAAGAACCACCGTATACCACCAATCTTTAACTGCTTATTAAAATTAAACTACTGTGTCCTTAGGAATCGATTTGATCTCACTAAACATAATTTTATGAGTGTATTGATATTTTTTCAATACACTTTCTCCATCATCTCAAACATTGTTGATACCCAGGAGAGTTTCATATCTATGAGTTTTACTTTTTATTTGATTTGAAGAAGTTTGACAGTTCTTAACTATCGTGTGTGACACCAGTCATATTAGTCAGTAACTTACTGTTTAAGTAAAAAAATATTAAATTATATAATAATATGCATATATAATGAACAGCCAGTGTTAACAGTTATTAGAATTTTTCTGCTCCCTAAAGCCCCAGTGAACCTAAATCTATGGTTTTTTTTCTAACAAAGTTAATCTCGTTCAACTGGGCCACAATAGGCATGTACACACTGTGTTTAATATCTTCCCCAAGCCTAATAAACATCTACCATGTTTCACCACCTTTCTGTCCTCTCCACGTAAACTGGGGGGTCCCAATTTTGGGTAAGGCTTCCATAAGCATTTCCTAACCAATCACAAGACTGATGTCTCTCTGGCCCTGCCCACACAGAGCAGTTTCAGAGGCAGATAGGATAAGCTAAAGCTAAAGCTAACCCAGCATAGCCAGAATTTGGTAAGATGTGCCGTCCTTTATCAACATGCCAACGTAGTTCATTCGTTCACTCCTTCCTGTTAGTTCTGTTTGAGGGGTAGATCAGTCTAGGAGTGTTGAACAGAGAGCTGTCAATCAAGTCGCTCATAAGCCCCACCCACGCAGTACTGGCGTATCGGGGGTCGGCCCTCGTTCATGGCACCAACAAACATAGGATCGATACGAATTGGCCGTACTATAGTTAATAACGCTGGACCTCCCTGTTTTGCAGGTGCGTGCTGGGCAACACCACTATCCTTGCGGAATTCGCCGGAGAGGAGGAGGTGAACCGTTTCTTTGCACAGGGTCAGTCCCTCACGCCCACCACCAGCTGGCAGGCCAACCCGGGCACCAATCAGACGCGGCTGGGGGGCGGAGCGGCTGCCACCTCGCACCCCATCGGCCACTGGAACAGCAGCGGTCTGGGCGGAGGAGGAGGAGGAGGGGCCGGAGGAGGGGCCGGGGGTGGGTCCAAGGCGGGCAGCGAGCTGCTGTGGGGCGGAGTCCAGCAGTACTCCAGCCTGTGGGGGCCGCCCACCTCGGAGGACGGCCGAGTGGTGGGCAGCCCGACGCCAATTAACACGCTGCTTCCTGGAGACCTGCTGAGCGGAGAGTCCATGTAGAGACAGGCCAACCCTGGAGGAGGAGAGTTAACGGAGTTTATTGAAAATAAAAAAAAAACAAACAAACACAGGAAATGTAAAGAAAGACTTGAAGAAAACAAACAAACAAACAAACAAAAAAAAAGTTCCACACAGGAGCAAAAACCAAGCAAATCAAATCGTGGCGATAATCAGCGTTAGTGGAACTGTGAACCAAGAGACAGGAGGCTACACTTACAAACGCGTGAACGGCTGCTGACCTTCTTCCTCTTCTCCTCCTCGTTGTTTTGCATCATTTCATGTGTGTTCTAGTTTTTGTTTTGCGTATGGTTGCAGTATTCTGTGTAAGACTTCTGGAGAAGAGAGAAGAACCCAGTTACGAGGAACCGCAAGGAAAGAGAACCTTTACCAGACTTTCTCTGACAAACTGAAAGTGTGTTTTACTACAAATCGAGACAAGCTGCCATTTTTAAGAGTCCCCTGGCACTAGCGCCGCCCCCCCACCCCCGAGCCAACATCAAACAAGCCCCACCCCCCTCCCCCCCTAAGAAATGCATCATTCCGATTGGCCCTTTTCCCTTTAGATTGGATCCATTGCTTTATACTCGTCTGTTTGAACAGCACTAAACTAACTTTTAGCCTTAACTGCTTACCAGCCCCCGTTTACCACACTCGCTCCGGGCGTTACTCTGGGGATTGCACTTTTTAGTTTTTTGTTTTTCTTGATGATGACGATGATGATGATGACGATGTTCTTTTATTTTTGAGCCAGCCGAGAGGAAAGTTACACGTTCGACCTCACACACGCACTCGCTCTCTCTTCTCCAGGCCCGTCCGTCCGTCCGCCCAAGGATCGGACCCGGTGCTCCAGAACAGGCTGAGGGAACCGTTGCCCGGGCAAACGTGTGCCATATTATTAACCACTGTCTTCAGAACACTTCAACACGCACCGCGCGGAACCAGGCGGCCCCACGTTTCTTTCCTGTATTCCTCCATCAGCTCCCACGAATGACCTCAAACTTTCAGCCACCTGGAAAACAGAGGAGGAGGTGGAGGAGGAGGAGAAGCCCTCGCTCATGATTGTCTGACGTGCAATATGCCACAGACTCTTCCGTCCGTCCGTCCGTCTGTACGCAGTGCTTATCGATGCTGGTGAAGTTTTATTTTTTCACATGTGGGTGGGGGTTTCGGGGGGGGGCAAAAACGACAAAAAAAAAAAGACAAAAAAAAAATCTCCTCCCACGTTGCAAGAGTGGGACTTGATGAAGGAGGAGGAGCTTTCTTTCTTTCGTTCCTTTCTTTCTTTCTTTTTTTCTTTTTTGTGTTGTGTGTGTGAGCCCTTAGTGAAATCGTCACTAGCACTTCCTCAAAACACACACATGCGCAAAACAAGCGGAGTGACTACAGGGGGACACGGGCTTCAAACCAAATAATAGGTGTTCATCGTAACCCAGTAGACAAGGTGCATTCTATGTTTGTATCTGGTACAAAGGAATAGAACAAAGAGACTGGATTAACGGAAGGAGAGGAACGTGTGGTTGATCATAGCACTTAGCGAGAGCGTCAGGCTTTGACCTTTTTCTTCAATGCCAACAAAAAAACGACACGTGGAGAGGCTGAAACTGAAAAAAAGAGAAAAGCAATGAAAAAAAAGCAATCTACGGCTTCTCCATGCTGTTCTTTCGTTTTTCTTTTAAACTCTAAATGGATTTCTTTCAATCGTTTTTTTTTTCTTTTCTATTTTTTTTTCTTTCATTCGTCCCTCTGTGGTCTGCGGACTTGGACGGACCTTTATAAATGGTAGCAAATGAAGGGTAGTTTGAAGACGAAGAAAAAGAAGAAGAAGAAGAAAATAAATAAACACAAGCAAGACTGATACTGAAGCATTCATTTCCAGATGTTATTATATATCAAAGTAAATATCACTGTTACAGTAACTCCAAAACGTTTAGCCTTTCGTCTGGAGACGCTGGACGCGGCGTCTCGTCCGGTGTGGCGACGGATCCCGCGGGGCTGAAGACCCGCCTTCCTGGATGAAAAATGGCCACTGAGTGCCTATCTGCTGTGCGCTAGAGCTCGTAGCGCAGCTCCTTCGTTTTGAGGAAAAACAAACAAAAAAAAAGAAACAAAAAACGAGAAAAACAAACAAAAAAAAAAAAAACAAGAACTGAACTGAACTGAACTGGCCCTTCAGTACTACTGCGCCAGCACCCGACCTCCAACTCCACTCTCTAAAAACTTTCTTCTCATGCAAAGATCACTTTAGCTGGAAGTGGACAAGACCTTATTATTATTATTATAATTATTATTATGATTATTATTATTTTGGTTGTTTTTGTTTTACTGGAATTGCCAGTGTTGTTCTTTTTGTCAACATTGCTGTTGCTGTTGTTATTATTATTGATGATGATGATGATATGTTGCGCTATCTGTGTGTGTGTGTGTGTGTGAGAGTGTGTGTGTGTGTGTGTGTGTGTGTCCATGCAGTGGTCTTTAATGGTAGCTGCTCTCACCAGCCCCTTTCACTGCACATATGCAGGAACACTCGCAAGAGTGAGAGTAAGAGATGTTCACATGTTGCAACCGTTCACGGTCAGCCGGTCGCGCTGATCTGGAATCCGATCTGGAATCCGATCTGGAATCCGATCTGGAATCCGATCTGGAACGAAGTTCTACGCTGATCTGTATTTGTATCTTTCGATGGTTCTCTTATAGACGGACTGAGGTTTAGAGGGGAAACCCTACAGGAGCGAGGAACTGGGTGGAGATATCAGCCTGCCTTCTATTTCTTCTTCTTCTTCTACTTCTTCTCCATCATCTCTCTTTCTCTCTCTCTCTCTCTCTCTCTCTCTCTCTCTCTCTCTCTCGCTCTCTCTCTCGCTCTCTCTCTTCACGTCGGCCTCCCCTCCGTTGTGGCTCGCGCCGTCCTACAAGGCTACGCTCTCCCTGGTGCTGAAGACGAAGCGCGACTGTCAGTTTCCACGCCGCCTCTCGCCGCCGCAGTAATAAAAGCAAACGATACACGGAGACGCCGCTCTCTTCTTCTATGCAAAGACTGACCGAGAGGTGCCGAGAGGTCACAGCCATCGAAACACGAACCCCGCCGCTCTCCTCCTCCTCCTCCTCCTCCTCCTCCTCTTCCTCTTTCCCCCTCTCTGAGCAGGCAGCTTCCTGTTTATGCGGCCTCCACACGGTTCCACCACTGAAAGCGAGTCCGCTGATCATCAGGCCCTTATCGTTTACGCTCGAACACTGTCTGTACACGCAGTCTCAGGGCAGGCTCAGAGAAAACCCCACCTCGGCCCCTCGTCGGGAGGACGCCGGATCGCTTTCGCTTAGTCCCGCCGTCGCCTCCACCTCATAATCACACCTGGGCTTCGGACGCCGCCTGGAGACGGAGAGGTGGAAATCCAGGCAGGCTGAAACGGAGGAGGACGCGCCTCGTCCCGGGAAACAAAAACGAGAGAATAATGGAGCTGGACGGACTGCTGAGAACTAGAACAGGGAACGCTGTGGTGCACTGTAGATGGTTCACATCGGGTACATCATCTTTTAAACCAAAAAGGTTAAAAAAAACAAGTTTTTTAAAAATATCTCTCGTTTTACTCTTGAAACTTTAATCGGCGGAAGTGCTTCTCTCTGCAGGCCTCTTACTTTTATTCTTATTTTATTTTAATTTTTGTCCCCAAAGCAGCAGTTGGCAGGACGAATGCTGGAACTGAGTTTGCTGGTTCGGGTCCAGAAGGGCCTTTTCTAGTTCAGGAGGACACGTCTGTTGGTACCAAGTCTTAAAATCGTTGAACGCTCTTTCTGAAGTTGGTCGTCAGACTCGAGTGACACTAGTAAACAATCACTATTGCCTGTTTGTTTTGGTTTTGTTTCGTTTTCTCTCTCTCTCTCTCTCTCTCTCTCTCTCTCTCTCTTTGGGGTTCTCACTCTTCTTCCAACTGCCTTGCTTTAAAGCCGAAGCCACCGGACTGTCAAAGGAATATCCGACTTCGGGAAGGAACTGGTCGACTAATTCCCATCCCGAACGCCAACAAGCATCCAAACCACCACTACAGACGAACTGGATCATCAGAGAGCACCTAAACTCGCCAACCTGAGCGCAGACTACGACTGATCAATCACGTGACTTGTTTCGTTTTTGGGGGCGTGGGGGGTGTGTGTGCCGGGGGAAAGGGGGGGTGGGGTGTCCAATCTTGTCTCCTGGTAGAATATGCACACGCTGGTTGATATACATGCACATTTGTAAGCCTATGTATGTATAGAACTGGTTTTATCTCTACACTTAATTTACCTTAACGTACGCTCCCAGGCCTAAATCAACCCCCTCACCCCCCCCCCCCCACACACACCAGTTACGTCTTTCTCTACGTACCCAGATACAAAAAAAAAAAAGTATAAACATATCAATTAGACAAGATGAAAGAAATAGAAATACTTGAATCAAAAGAAGCGCCAATAATGTAATGTGAAACTTTTTGTAATCTTTTTGTCATTCATACACTTCCAAGCTTTTTTGATAACGGTTCAGAACGAACTAAAAAAAATAAAAATAATAAAAAAAAAGAAGGAAAAAAAAACAACAACGCAAGATGACATCTATTGTATGTGAGTGTTTGCACAAGTGTGTACTGTATGAAGAGTGAGTGTCGCTCAGAGGTTCAGACGTGTGTGTGTGTGTGTGGTTATAGCGGGTTCGATCCCAACTTTTTTTTTTCAATTCAGTAATTTTTTCTTTTCATTTGCATCATAATTTTTTTCGCTAGTCAGTAGTCGGAAATATATTCGGACGTGTATTGTTGTCGTTATTAGCTTCTAGCGTTGCACTGAGTGTCTGCCTCTCCCCTCTTTCAGCTAATCGTACAACCTGAAATAAAGTACTGAGGGACGAGGCGACAATTCACGTGTTAAATGTTTACTCAAGGACTTATTGAGGAAAAAAAATGTGTTTTTTTTTTTTTTAATATCTGTAATTATTATTATCTACCTTGTAGTGGCTTTTATTGTGGAATATTCCATAAGAATGGATTATTATGAGTATTGCACCATTTTTTCCAGATTATAACAAAACAAAAAAAATGCAAAGTTAAAAAAAAATAAAAAAAAAACAAACAAAATATATATATATTCAAAAAAACGTGGCCATAGATTGGTTTAGAGGGGCTTGTAACTCCATCTAGAGACCTAGTTTGTTACAAGGCTCATTTCAGAGGTGCCTACCTTTTGGCTTTTGTTCAGTATCTTTTGTTTATTTTGTTTGGCCACCAACAGTTTACAAGCATTTCATTTCTTTTTCCGAAGAAGGACGAGGAAATTACTGTGGGAATGTCAGGAAAAACAAACAAACAAACAAACAAACAGCAACAACAACAACAACAACAACCATGCGAAGGACATACTTCCATCACGAATAACAAACACTTTACAGAATGAAGATTATTGTGCTACTTGCAGAACTCTGGGATCGATCAGTGTTGTCATGATATATTTGTTTTTGGGTTTTTTTAACTTCTATGTTGTCAGATTGTTGAGTTCTTGGACTTTTGAAGCCTGTATGTTTTTTTTTGTTTTGTTTTGTTTTTTTCCTGTTGTGAAAAAAAAAAAGATATAATTGCTCACTATCTTGCACACACGTGAAAAAGTGGATCATGTCTCAGGAAGGCAAGGGTTCCAGAGTACCAACTCCACGCCATTTTAAATGTTCATTTTTATGAGGAAAAAAAAAAAAACGTGGGTTAAAGAAAAACGAAGCACTGAAGGTTATGGATTTCAGAAGAACACAGAAAAAGAAAAGAAAAGAAAACCTTGTTTCTAAATCCGTAGCAGTTACATATTTACCAAATAATGGACTCTAAATGAACTTTAAAAAATGGAGTGCTTTATATATAAATCTATATATTAAAATTGCTTTACATTTTAAACAATGATCGATTGTTCGAGACGGTGAAATAACATACGAGTGCTGTATGTTTTAATCTTTATTGTATTTTCTTAACATGAGGTCCCTTCCTGTTGAAATCAGGAGCATTGTGCATTACGATTTCTTTCCTTTCTGTCATCTCTCTCTCTCTCTCTCTCTCTCTCTCTCTCTCTCTCTCTCTCTCTCTCTCTCTCTCTCTCTCTCTCTCTCTCTCTCTCGTGGCGGGTATTACTTAAAGGGGATTTTTTTTTAATTTTCTGCATAATTGGGTCTTAGAGACGTGGAGGAATTTGTTCAGAGTGGTTTGGTGTGAACTGGTTGGCTGAAGAGAGACTCGCTGGCTCTGATGAGTGTAGTTTGCTATGTTTCTACCAGTGAACACATAAACTCCAGCTCTGAATGTGAACCTGCAGTTGTTTGATTGTAGAAGTGCTTACATAAACAGTATAGTCCTGTTTCTAGATCAGACTGAGGCCTAGAAAGCCAGAGAGAGCTGGATTTTGCTCAGTAATCAGGTTTCTCAGTGTATGTAGACGCCTCACTCTGATTTCTTTCAGTTCTCAATACTACAGTACCGGAAATAAGCACGCAGCGTTAAACACATCAACCACGAGAACCACGAGACACTTTCAGGGCGAGACTGAATCTACACACGCTTGATGAACTGAAGGATTTAAATGTTCTTCATCTTCTACATTATGTTGCGAAGCTGTCCATTACGTTTACGTCACGCTCTGAGTTGATTGGCCGGTTGTGAAGCGGAAGTCCAGTTTTAATTGCCTGACTCATGTAGACCAGCAGTGTAAACTTGGTCAGCGGATTACTGACCGAATCTGATTGATCTGATTATTCAGTGCATTTAGCAGCGCTCAGCGTCTCAGAGCGTTTCATATAGCAGCGTCATTAAAGGCGGACGTTCGGTTCCATTCACCACCACTGTGACTGGTTCGGACTGGTTTTATGGCGAAGCTTTTCACACCAAGCCGCTCTGAATGACCCGTGTTTACATCCTAACTGTATAATTATGCAGGAGTTTTTGAAATATCGGTGGAGTTCCCCTTTAAGGACAGATGTATAAAAGCATTTCTTTCTACATGGATTTGAAGGATTGAAAGATAGCTGGTTTATAAGGATCATGATCTATGCACAAGTCGGGCGTAGGGGGATGTTAAAAACCCCGCAGCCCACCTCTCTTGGGGTTTGGGGATTTTTTTTATTTTAATTTTTTGTATCTTATTTTATTTTGTTGGTCCTTCCATTGTTCCGTAACTCCTCCCCCACCTGCCCCGCCCAAACGTATTCCTATCCACATTTCTTATTGATCTTATATTACAGTACTTCGCCATGCTGTGTATTCCTAAACCAATGAGCGTCTCATTCTAAAGCACTGTGGGGTTTTTTGTAGCCCGTGATAAGGGTGTCTGTGTTTTATCTCTTTCTTTCTTTCTTTCTTTTCTTTCTGTTTGTGTTTGAGTGTGTGTGTGTGTATGTGTGCGCGTGCGTGCACGTCTGTATGTGTGTGTGTGTGTGTGTTCATTAGGGTCCGGGTGGGCTAGAGGGACAGGGTTGCTTTTTGCCTTTTGATTTAAGAATATTAAGGAAAAATGTCTGTACTGAGATTTTAATATGTCAGTGGCTTTTAAATGTTTTTCTCTCTATTTCTCTTTCCTCATAGAATGTGATTGTTGATGACATGCACCGAAAAATGTTTCATGAAAACTATGGAGCTTCTTTCAAACTATTAATAAATTGCATTTTTTTCTTGGCTGTAAGATGTGGATTACTATTTTTTGTTACTATAAATAGAAATGCCTTTAATATATAACCTCTGTCCAAGTAAATAGCAGCTTTACAGCAGAGCCCAAAAACCTACTTTACTTTCAAAGCTACTTTCCAAGCTACTTTAGAGCATTTCTATTGGTCCGTTCATCATTAATGATGTTTCACACCATATAAACAGCAGCTGTTGTTCAAATGATTATAGTATAAATACTATATTTAAATGCTCAGTGAGTTTATGTGCTGTTTACATGATCAGATGTCTGCAGTTATCTGATTATTCAAGTGTTCATGTGAACAGCTGACTATTTGATCAGATTCAGACCCTGAAGTGAAGAGAGCTGGATCTTATCTCACCACTCTTACTGGTGTGTTTCTGGTTTCTCAGACTGCGAGACCAGAAGTAAGAGTAAACATTTCTGAAATCACCTGCATGATGGGATGAGATGAAGGATTTAAACGGTTTTCAGCTTCTGGATGATGTATGTCCACGTTTTACATTAGGTTTACGTCACGTTGTATTCTGTGAGTTTATTGGCTGACTGCAAAGTAGAAATCTGTAGACCCCGAGTTCCCCCCACCCATAATCTGATTATGTAAACGTGTTGATGGACATACAAAATCTGAATCTGGCTCGTTAACACAGTTGTAACTCAAGTTGAAAGATTGCGGAGGAGATGCCTGTTTAATTGGAAAACAGTCAAACTCAGGCAGTGTGCCAGTAAATCCAAGTCCAGAACTGCTTTGATACCTGAACCAGACACTTCCAAGCTTTGATAACACAAACTGTATATCAAAAAATACAAATAACGACATACATGCACATATAAAACTATAATGTCCGTTTTAAAAACTTTAATTAACATTTAAGAACCCTAGTTATCATTCACCCATATATATATATATAAATATATATATATATATATATATATATATATATATATATAAATATATATATATATATAAATATATATAAATATATATATATAAATATATATATATAAATATATATATATAAATAAATATATATAAATAAATATATATATATATATATATATATATATATATATATATAAATAAATATATATAAATATATATATATAAATATATATATATAAATATATATATATAAATATATATATATATCCTGACTTTAAACCCACTGAGACTTTTGGGATGTGCTGGAGGAGACCTTACACACCATCTCAGCCAAAAGTTAACTCAACTCTGGATGGAAATAAATGTGTAAGGCAGAGGAAACAATGCTACAGTGAATGTGCGCTGAAATCAAAGCTAAAGGCGGTTCAACATAATTATAAGGTGGTTTTTGGCCAGGCAGTGTGGCAACCACCAAAACAAGACTTATTTTAATCATCTGGTCTATTAACACAATGTAAGAAGCCGCTAAAAATAAATAGACAATTATAAACATGCAGGTGCAGGTTTTGTTTCAACAGCAAAGACATATTTGGAATCTGGAAATCTTGGTAAACGTTCAGGGCAGGATGGCACGTTAAGGTTCTGTTTCTGAGAGAACATATTAAGGGTCTCAAAACCTAGTGAGCTCCTACATAGGCAGCATTTTACGTCATAGTATGCGCTCCCGACATGTAGACTGTCCCGATTCTTACATACCTTAAACATACTGTCTACTGAGGAACCTTATTTAGACCTGATTTTAAAGAAGCACTGAACGCTTCCTCAGCCACTAACACCATCCCATGATGCAACACAGGCTAATCTACGAGCAGTGAAGTGGTTTTAAAATGTGAGTTATTTTGATTCTCTCTGGAGTTTTAATGTGTTTCAGGTCATATAATCACACAAAACAGTATTTTATTATCAACTCTGTAACGAGTCCTTCACCATTTACACTTTTATACTCATTAGCATTTATGCTAGTGGATTTTTAAGACTCAGTGTATTGTTTTGGATGCCGGCCGGTAGCTTAGCAACCAGCTAAACCACCGGTCACGTGCTGCAGTGGGGGGAACAAGCCGTGACGCAGTCTCTCTCTAACTAGAGAGTCTCAGTAATCTGTTTTATGAGGAGAGATGAGGAGAGAACACTGATACTTACACAGCTGCTACCTAGACAGCCTACTTAGACACTCACTAGGATTTGAGACAGACCCTTATTCTAATCCAGGTCTTCCATCATTCTGAACAGACATTAATTGAAAGAAAATGTCCAGTATGTCCGTGTCCAGTACTTTAGTGAATACCTGGCCAGGAAGCTCACTCAGCAGTCAGAAAGGGGTTCAGTTGTTTTGATCTACCACAACAGTTATGGATTTAGCTCCTGCTTGGGCGCAGCCTTCCTGGGAACTGCGTAGTGACACTCGGGTATTTGCCCTTTCTGTACAACAGCGTACGCCGGATTGTTTGCAGGTGGCTGTGCTTGAGTCAGGTGAAGGTTTGAAGACCTGGAGGCTGGTCGGCCCCCAGTCATTTGCTCATAAACTGGGGCTGCAGGTGCAGGTTCGGAGCGAGCTTTGGATTTTCTCTGAAAAAGACAAGACATTTGGCTTTTAATTCAGTTTAAGTTTTTTTTCTACCACATGTTGCAGTAAAGCTGTTATAACCAGCATATCTCTGTATGTCCAAAAGTTGGTAGACACCTGTTCCTCTGGCGTTTCTTCTGAAGTCAAAGGCACTAATAAGGAGTTTGTCCCTCTTTGCTGCCGCTTACTCTTCTAGTCAGGCTTTACACTAGAGATGTTAGAACTTAAGTGAAGTGAGGTAGTTCTCCAGCTCATCCCAAATGTATTGGATGGAGCTCCATCACTCCAGAGAGCACAGCTCTACTGCTCCAGTTGGTGGGACACATATTCTTGGCACTGGGCATGGTGACACTAGGGGGTCCAACTCACTCAATAGAAAGACTGTCTGGATACTTCTGGACATACAGTGTAAAGTCAGGGCCCACTGTACAAGCCTCTGGCGGCAGTGTTATAATCTGGGGGGTCTTCACTTGGTCAGTTCCAGGCTCAGTAACATTTTGTGGTAATGAAATGAAGTCAGCTGAACACCTGAATGATCAGGTTGTCCCATCAATGGGCTTTGTCTTGCCCAATGGGATGGGCAAATTCTAAGACATCAATTTTAAGACTTGTTGAGCTCAGATTGTGAAAAAGTGGTTCAGGGAACCTGAGGAACCATCTTCACACATGACCTGGTCACCACAGAGTCCTGACCCGATGTTAGCCCCACTGAAATCTGAGTAAAAACCTGAGCAAGTTTAGGTTTAACATTTACACGTATCTGGGTATCAGAACCAGCAGCATCAAGTGTATGTTTACAGACACCGAACACGTGTTAGAGATGGTTTCTTACGTATTGTGCAGCAGAAATACTTAATACGGTGAAGAGGAGCAGCGCCACTGCAGCAGAGATGATGTAGATCAGTAAGGAATGACTGTAGCACGTGCAATCTCCATCTACATCAGCAAAGACATTATCAGACATTATCAGACAGATATCTCAGAGTTTAAAGCAGTATCTGATTTACTACAGTTTGAACAATATACATAACAATAGTCAGTATGTGTAGCTGCAATAAAACGTAAGTTGGAATTACCTGGAGTTCTACACTGATCACTAATAAAAAGGGGTCTGATGGTTATTTTAAGTCACAGTTATATACAAACGCAACCCAACTACTGTACTTTTACATTTACACTCCATTATCAGTACTTTCTACTCCTTACATTTACACTCCATTATCAGTACCTTCTACTCCTTACATTTACACTCCATTATCTGTACTTTCTACTACTTACATTTACACTCCATTATCTGTACTTTCTACTCCTTACATTTACACTCCATTATCTGTACTTTCTACTCCTTACATTCACACTCCATTATCAGTACTTTCTACTCCTTACATTTACACTCCATTATCAGTACTTTCTACTCCTTACATTTACACTCCATTATCAGTACTTTCTACTCCTTACATTTACAATCCATTATCAGTACTTTCTACTCCTTACATTTAGAATCCATTATCAGTACTTTCTACTCCTTACATTTACACTCCAATATCAGTACTTTCTACTCCTTACATTTACACTCCATTATCTGTACTTTCTACTCCTTACATTTACACTCCATTATCTGTACTTTCTACTCCTTACATTTACACTCCATTATCAGTACTTTCTACTCCTTACATTTACACTCCATTATCAGTACTTTCTACTCCTTACATTTACACTCCATTATCAGTACTTTCTACTCCTTACATTTACAATCCATTATCAGTACTTTCTACTCCTTACATTTAGAATCCATTATCAGTACTTTCTACTCCTTACATTTACACTCCAATATCAGTACTTTCTACTCCTTACATTTACACTCCATTATCTGTACTTTCTACTCCTTACATTTACACTCCATTATCTGTACTTTCTACTCCTTACATTTACACTCCATTATCAGTACTTTCTACTCCTTACATTTACACTCCATTATCAGTACTTTCTACTCCTTATATTTACACTCCATTATCAGTACTTTCTACTCCTTACATTTACACTCCATTATCAGTACTTTCTACTCCTTACATTTACACTCCGTTATCTGTACCTTCTACTCCTTACATTTACACTCCATTATCAGTACTTTCTACTCCTTACATTTACACTCCATTATCAGTACTTTCTACTCCTTACATTTACACTCCATTATCAGTACCTTCTACTCCTTACATTTACACTCCATTATCAGTACTTTCTACTCCTTACATTTACACTCCATTATCAGTACTTTCTACTCCTTACATTTACACTCCATTATCAGTACTTTCTACTCCTTACATTTACACTCCATTATCAGTACCTTCTACTCCTTACATTTACACTCCATTATCAGTACCTTCTACTCCTTACATTTACACTCCATTATCAGTACCTTCTACTCCTTACATCTACACTCCATTATCAGTACTTTCTACTCCTTACATTTACACTCCATTATCAGTACTTTCTACTCCTTACATTTACACTCCATTATCAGTACTTTCTACTCCTTACATTTACACTCCATTATCAGTACTTTCTACTCCTTACATTTACACTCCATTATCAGTACTTTCTACTCCTTACATTTACACTCCATTATCAGTACCTTCTACTCCTTACATTTACACTCCATTATCAGTACTTTCTACTCCTTACATTTACACTCCATTATCAGTACTTTCTACTCCTTACATTTACACTCCATTATCAGTACTTTCTACTCCTTACATTTACACTCCATTATCAGTACTTTCTACTCCTTACATTTACACTCCATTATCAGTACTTTCTACTCCTTACATTTACACTCCATTATCAGTACTTTCTACTCCTTACATTTACACTCCATTATCAGTACTTTCTACTCCTTACATTTACACTCCATTATCTGTACTTTCTACTCCTTACATTTACACTCCATTATCAGTACTTTCTACTCCTTACATTTACACTCCATTATCTGTACTTTCTACTCCTTACATTTACACTCCATTATCTGTACTTTCTACTCCTTACATTTACACTCCATTATCAGTACTTTCTACTCCTTACATTTACACTCCATTATCAGTACTTCCTGCTCCTTACATATACACTCCATTATCTGTACTTTCTACTCCTTATGTTTACACTCCATTATCTGTACTTTCTAATCCTTACATTTACACTCCATTATCTGTACTTTCTACTCCTTACATTTACACTCCATTATCAGTACTTTCTACTCCTTACATTTACACTCCATTATCTGTACTTTCTACTCCTTACATTTACACTCCATTATCAGTACTTTCTACTCCTTACATTCACACTCCATTATCAGTACTTTCTACTCCTTACATTTACACTCCATTATCTGTACTTTCTACTCCTTACATTTACACTCCATTATCAGTACTTTCTACTCCTTACATTTACACTCCATTATCAGTACTTTCTACTCCTTACATTCACACTCCATTATCTGTACTTTCTACTCCTTACATTTACACTCCATTATCAGTACTTTCTACTCCTTACATTCACACTCCATTATCAGTACTTTCTACTCCTTACATTCACACTCCATTATCAGTACTTTCTACTCCTTACATTTACACTCCATTATCTGTACTTTCTACTCCTTACATTTACACTCCATTATCAGTACTTTCTACTCCTTACATTCACACTCCATTATCAGTACTTTCTACTCCTTACATTTACACTCCATTATCAGTACTTTCTACTCCTTACATTTACACTCCATTATCTGTACTTTCTACTCCTTACATTTTAAACATAGTCTCGTTACTCCTATTTCATTTCAGCTTGTTTTCATTCATGTACATTTACATTCCGGTAAAGATTATGGATAACATGTCTTTGAAGTTTGACTTCATTACAATACTTATAGACAACTAGTCATCATATCTTCTGCTCCATGAAACACATGTTAATGTTCAGTAGTAACAGATATGCTTCTTTAATATATTTACATTGTATTAAACTACATTCATGTTCAATGGGTGTATATGAGCTGAAACAGGAAGCCTAGCGCATCCCAAATTTATTTTAATATAACATTATAATGCTTTATGGCTTTTAGAAGAATGGGGTTTTTGGGGAGGTGGGCTAGTGCACTATAGACCCATGTGGTGCGGCCTAAGCTTTTGTCCTTAATGGCATTTTTTTCTTAAATTACTTTTATTTTAAATTTAAGTAGTTCTGAAAGCAGTACTTTTACACTTTAACTGGAGTAAAAAGCTTGAGTTGATACTTCAACTTCTACAGAAGTATTTTTAAACCCTAGTATCTATACTTCTACCTGAGTAATGAACGTGAATACTTTTAACACCTTTTGTTAATAGTTTAGGTAGACAGTGTTCAGACTAGACTTTAATTATTAGTCAATGCAGAGCAGAATTCCAGGTAATGCCAAAGAGTTCACTGTAGGTTTACAGTTTTGTGTTACATTGAATTACAATCACATTAAGAATTATAAGATGTTTATGATTCTTGAAAGAGTTGCAGCCCAACAAAACTAATCTGCAATGCAAACAACATGCCAACTAATCAGTTCACCCACCTTTAACTTTCACATACAGGATCACCATCTTTTGGGAATTAGAAGTTGCTGTTGTGAACTCACATATATACAGGCCGGTATCTTGACTCCTCAAGTCTAACAGAGTCACGTTTATTATACTGGAACGTAGCTGTCCAGAGATTCTGACTCGTTCCTTGTATTTTGGCTTGATGTGTTCGTGTTCAGTTATGGACAGCAGAAGGTCATTTCTCCCAGGCTGAGCAGATTTCCGGTACAGACTGAAGCCAGTTGGTGGAGAGGTTTCATAGTTGGGCTGACAGGAGATGTCCACCGATTCTTCTTGGACACCTTGAACATACAGAAGTTTGCCAGCTGCTAAAATATGAAACATATAGAAGTGATTAGCGCTGAAGACTGAGCCACACTTGACCTTCAAATAAACATAAGAGCATTGAGTAAACTCACTTTTGATGATTGGCATCAAGTTGTTGAACGTGTTTCTATATATATTTAAAATCCTGAGTGTCTAAATCATCACACACTCAAACCATGTCGATTAATAATCTTAAACATAACCACTTATATGACCTCCGACACTTTTGTCTTTAAAATTGGACACAAATAGGTTTCAACTGAAAACATGGATTCCACTAATCTGCCTGAAGTCCCTGTAGAATTCAAAGGGTGACGTAGTAAAGAAGAGGGGTTGGATGTGAAACTGACTTCTTTACGTTGGTGGTCATAGAAATCAGGGGGATGTCCACTGTTCTAATGTGCTTATGTGAGGTTTTATATCATCGCTGTCTAAAGAAAAACAAATCATTCCAAAATCAGTTCAACTAAACTGTTTAGGAGCGTTTCTATTGGTCTACTCATTATGAAACTTTCACACGCTGTAAACGACAAGTGGTAATGGAGATGTTTTTCTTTAGACAGGAGCGATATGAAATACTGATAATGATCAAATTGCTTGGGGTTCTGGTAATTAATTGTTACTGCACCTCATTAATAGCTCGTGTGTGTTTAAAGGTGCTGTAGAATTGAGATATATGAATAGCTGATTTAAGAGAGTTTATAGAACATAAAACTGTACATACCCTGAACCGCGAATGCTACATACAAATCCTGCCTTTAGAAAAGAGAGATGATAAAACAGGCCGAGCTCAAAATCCTAAACTGTTACGTAATTAATATTCACTCATTAATATTCACACCCCTAACATCTACAGGGGTTGGACAATGAAACTGAAACACCTGGTTTTAGACCACAATAATTTATTAGTGTGGTGTAGGGCCTCCTTTTGCGGCCAATACAGCGTCAGTTGGTCTTGTGAATGACATATACAAGTCCTACACAGTGGTCAGAGGGATTTTAAGCCATTCTTCTTGCAGGACAGTGTTCAGGTCACTACGTGATGCTGGTGGAGGAAAACGTTTCCTGACTCACTCCTCCAAAACACCCCAAAGTGGTTCAATAATATTTAGATCTGGTGACTGTGCAGGCCATGGGAGATGTTCAACTTCACTTTCATGTTCATCAAATCAATCTTTCTCCAGTCTTGCTGTGTGTATTGGTGGATTGTCATCCTGATACACGGCACCACCTTCAGGATACAATGTTTGAACCATTGGATGCACATGGTCCTCTAGAATGGTTCGGTAGTCCTTGGCAGTGACGCGCCCATCTAGCACAAGTATTGGGCCAAGAGAAAGCCATGATATGGCAGCCCAAACCATCACTGATCCACCCCCATGCTTCACTCTGGGCATGCAACAGTCTGGGTGGTCTGCTTCTTTGGGGCTTCTCCACACCGTAACTCTCCCGGATGTGGGGAAAACAGTAAAGGTGGACTCATCAGAGAACAGTACATGTTTCACATTGTTCACAGCCCAAGATTTGCTCTCCTTGCACCATTGAAACCAATGTTTGGCATTGGCACGAGTGACCAAAGGTTTGGCTATAGCAGCCCGGCCGTGTATATTGACCCTGTGGAGCTCCTGACGGACAGTTCTGGTGGAAACAGGAGAAGCTGAGGTGCACATTTAATTCTGCCGTGGTTTTATGTTTTTTGGATACAATCCGGGTTAGCACCCAACATCCCTCTCAGACAGCTTGACCAAGACAACTTGCTGTTTTGGTCACAGATGCGCCAGCAAAACGTGCACCAACAGTTTGTCCTCTTTTGAACTCTGGTATGTCCCATAATGTTGTGTTATTGTAATATTTTGAGCTAAACTGTGATCTTACCTGCTAACTGAACTTCACACTCTGCTCTTACTGGTGCAATTAATGAAGATTGACCACCAGACTGGTCCAATTTAGCCTCCCACACTAAAATCACAGGTGTTTTAGTTTCATTGTCCAACCCCTGTACATACAACCACAACAGAACAAATATAATTTGCTTTGAGTTGAAGTCGAGATCAAAAGCAAGTAGCTATTGATTAATAGTATGCGGGCCGAGCTTGTTTACACTGAGGTGTGTTTTATGTTCCTGTGTGATTATCGAGGCATCTTGTTTTAAACCAACAGAGCAAACAGATACAATCAGAGCAGAGCTCATCAAAATTACACGAGCTCATCAGAACAGACAAAGCTCAGACTACAAGCCTTTTACAGCACGTTTAAAGCTGCAGATGCTTTTATGTCCAGTGCCGACTGGGAGGAGAACATCCCGTACGGTAAACACGTTTGGCCTTAATTTATCTTTGGTCCTCAGGCGGAGCATCTAATGACACCAGTAGAGATACAAGTAATGGAAACGAATCAAGGACGCATAAAGAGATGCAGCCCATGTGACATACTTTTGTCCAAGTACGTGGTGAATTGTGAAGCCAGCAGTCGCCCCTCAGGGGCCCCAGAAGTGTTATCAGTGTACCGCTTTAAACCCACTTGTAGAACTGCCATTGTGTTTGTGTTTCTTTATCACAATGAAGAGCTTTACAGTATTATTTTTAAGTAATAGCTCAAATATTTACTTAATTAGTTCCACAATAAATAAATAAATAAACAAATAAATAAATAAATAATTCCAGGACCAAGTTTTCATGGACTTTGTCAGCTAAACACAAAAAAACCCTAAATAAAACTCAAGCTGCTAGACAAACATGTTTTATATTTAAATATTTAAAATAAAAACACAAGGGGGCTCATATGGGGCATTCATTATTAACAACCTTTCCACTACATAAATAAGTGTATTCACCAAGACACCCTACAATATACATCACCACAGCTGGAAATCAGGTTCGCCCCTCAGCAGGAGAGCTAAAGCACATTTAGTCCCAATCCTAACTTTGGGACTAAATGATTCCCCATTAAGACAAAAGGTGGTTGTTGAGGATAACCTCTAGTAAGCATATAAAATAAATGTGTGTACAAATAAATAATGTATATTATGCTTTAATCTGTATATCACAGAAGCAGCAGTGACGTACCCGCTGTTTGCTCCAGTAGAATCCAAATCAGAAGCTGAAAGGCTCTCATGGTGCTACGAAGCGTCTCAACAAGTCCAAAACAAACTTCAACACCGGCCGGTTAGACAGGAAGCCTTCCGTCTGGGCTTTAGGCTGTACTTTGTAAAAAGCGTTACACCACCCATCAAAGCACAGGAAGTTCAGGTAAAAACTCAAAACGTGATCAAGACAGCACTCAAAATTATTACACAACACTGAACACAGGCAAACAAACAACAGAGACAAAGTAGAAAAAGAATACAATGTTCTTCCTTTATCATGTACTTTATTTTATTTTGGGGGAAAATATATAACCTGCGTTTGTGGCGCCCTCTACTGGTGATGTTTCAGCACTACTTTTTAATTTTCAGATTAATTAAGACAACCAGAGATCAGTATTAACAATCAAAACTGAAAAAAACACTTGTTCAAATGCAAACATTATAAAAAAATGTACAGTTGAGCATTTAAACACCTGATTTTAACATTCATACAGAAAATAAGAGCGAGAACTGCCACCATACATGTTCTGAAATCCTGAAAAACTGAATACAATTTTTACTAATAGATGATTCAGTCACTGTACGGCACCACAGTGTTCAACAAACACTGATTAATTCATACACAAGCTCGAGACTGTAACAACAATACAGTTTTTTTCCCAATCAGTGCAGCAGCAGAGGTTGAAAGCATCTTCTGTCTTCTTTGTAGGGGGCAGGGGTCTAATTGAGCATGTGCAGTAGGGTGGTCAGCAGCATGTTTCCGATTGGAGGAACAAGACTAGTTGCAAACCAGCCCGTGTTGCAACCGTCACTCAGTCTCCCATAACCATCATAGATTAAGTACAAAGAATCCAACGTTTTCATTGGCTTGGCGTGGTCATAACAAGAAAGCTGGCCTGATTCCACCAAACACATGGAGGGCAGACCAGCAAATCAGCATAACAGATGAATGATTAATGGGAAAGAGGCGGCTAATAACATTTGCTTGCTGTCCAAAGAAAAACAAGTCTCCCTAAAAATGGAAACCTTATATACAAGGCCAAAAACAGTCATAGGTTTCAATGCAGGTCAATGGAACTAGAGTTTAGAGTTTTTTTCTAAGCCAGTTTGAAGCATTTCTATTGGTCCATTGGAAATTTTGACATCATAAACAGCAGCTGTCGTGTTCAAATGATGCTGCAATAAATAGGAAAACAAAAGTGCACCTAGAGGCGCACGTGACAAATCAGAAGGAACCTGAATAGTTTCAAGTTTCAAGTTTATTTGTCATTTGCACATCATGTCAGGACATAACATGCATTGAAATGCTTGGGGTGAGGCTCAGATACAACTCTACAGCAGGACAGTATTATATATGTAAAACAAATGAGTGGAGAACCAGATTGAGTTCAAATGCTTCCAGACAGACGTACCGCATGATACAATTTAGTAGTTAACATCCCATCATGCTCTCTGTATGAACTGCTAAGCAGATCCAATTGGCAGTAATTTTGTGTCAGAGACGGCAAGAGAGAAAGATCAAAAGACCAAAGGTAGGTCTTATTATAGGGGCACGCAAGGCAGGGGCTACAGTTCAGCAGTGCACCCGAAAAACAGCACACTGGCCTACAGGGATGTAGAAAACTGATGTGGCCAGAAGAGCCATACTTTAATATATTCCCCACAAGCAGGTGTACAGCAGCCACAAAGAACAGCACCATGCTTGACCCCTACAGTGAGGGGGTCCATTGACCTGTTATGCTGTGGTGGGTATTTAGCTGGAATGGTCCAGATCCAAACCAGCTCAAACCAGTTAAACATACTTATGTTAGACAGGACCATCGGCTGCCATTAACAAAACACCAATCTAAGGACTGTACACGTTTATTTTCCTGTCACCCATCTGTATACAGTGGTAGGAGGAGCTTATACAGTGGTTAGTGGATGGAAGTACATGGTATTGATTTCTAATAAAGGGGGCAGTATAGGTGTGTATATCACTTAACAACAAATGTAGCACATGAGTTACTACAGACATACACAAAACGTACATTCTGGGATTATCTAACAGATGAAAAAACCTACAGCAGCAAATGCCATGCAGCACTCTAACCCAACTACAAACAAAACTAAACTACAACTTCATTAGGGACACCTCCTGGGTAAGGCTGTGTGTTGGCAAGAACCTGGCAATACAATATGTATAGTGATGCAGCGGTCACGATATAATACATCGCGATATATTGTGATTTTTCAAATCCTACTATTATAACACACCACCATATGAACAGATTTGCCAATTCTTACAATAGTTAATGTTGGAGTGGAGCTGAAAATGGATCACAACACTGCCATCTAGTGGACAGAGGTTTAAACACAACACACAATGATTCACTGTCTGCCAGGAATCTGTTTATCAATACTGTGCTTTTGAGAATCGACACAGTATCACTAAACATAATATCCACATATTCAATATTTTCTTACAGACTGTAGTCCATCTGCATACTTTATTATCCCCTTTCACCCTGTTCTCCTACGGTCAGGACCCCCAGCGATCAAGCATTATTTAGGTGGTGGGTCACTCTCAGCACTGCAGTAACACTGACATGGTGTGTCAATGTGTGTTGTGCTGGTGTGAGAGGATCAGACACAGCAGTGCTGCAGGAGTCTTAACATCTCAGTGTCACTGCTGGACTGAGAATCGTCCACCAAGCAAACCTATCCAGACAACAGCGTCCTGTGACCACTGATACAAACTACAAGAAACAAGTAGGAGCAACACAGGTCTAATAGAGTGGACAGTGAGTGGACACAGTGTTTAAACACTTCAGCAGCACTGCTGTGTCTGATCCACTCACGCTAACACACCACGTCAGTGTCACTGCAGTGCTGAGAATGATCCACCACCCAAATGGTACCTGCTCTATGGTGGTCCTGTGGTACTAACCACTGAAGAGCAGGGTAAAAGGGGGATAATAAAGAATGCAGATTCTAAGTGGAGCTGATAAATTGATCAATGAGTGTAGATACAGGGACGTGTTCCTAATAACATGATCTGTGAACGAATACCATTACTTCACAGGCAACATTCAATCTTGGAGATTGGTGATAGAAGCACATACTGAGAAAGTGAAGACCACTTTAATGTTTATCAACACGTCAGACAGTAAAAATGTAGTGTTAAATTAAACAAAGCAAACTTTAAATACAGAAATACAATAAACCACTGCTTAAAAACACTGACCAGCCCAACCAGTCCAATGGGAGAACTGTCCGGGGAATAGTCGAAGCATTCCGAAGAGCAACGGTCTGCTGTGGCAGTGAACTGGAACTGAACCGGGCAGACTATCCCACTGTGTCCTCAACTCATCTGCCAGCTTTAATACAGCAACGTCTTAAAGGGAACATTGTTATTCACTTTTATAGCTTTTATGCTGTTTCCAAGGAACGCTAGTACAGCCAGTCGGCCTTTTATGCTTGAACTTAACCAAGAGAGGTCATAGGGGAACAGGGTTTTGTTACAGCTGTCCAGGCAGGGGTCAGGACAGCCCTTATCAGCCTTGTGATTGGTGAGAACACTAATATTATTTATGTTTACCCCAGTATTAGGACTACCTGGTATTAGAAGTTCGTTAAAATACAACAGTCATTTAGTGTAGAGGCATTCACAGGATGTGTCTTTGTAAGTAGGGCGGTCACGGTGAAAGAATTTCCACTGCGGTTCCACACACCAATATACGGTATCACTATTTTTGTTGTTCTGACAAACGTATAAAACAGCAGCACATTTTGTTGTAATTGTTATTATTATGAATGTTTTATAACAAAGACGACACAGCTGTAGGTCCAATGAAACAGTCCTTTATTGTTAAATGTAGAACACGTGATGCTAATGAAGAGCAATAAGAACACTCCTTTACTCTTACATGGGAAATAAAGTCTAGGATTGATATACGCTGTGAAAAGAAAATAAATTGAGTAAAACGTTAAGGCAAATATAAAAATACGCCATGCTAGGCGACTCACTTGCCAAATCTCCTCAACAAGACACCATGTTACGGCAGACATCAGGCATTTACGTCTCTTACAGCCACTTCTAACTGTGGGCTGGAACCAGCCTGAGCTGTTCCTTTTGAGGCTGCTCCATGGCTTGGTGCTGGTGGGGGCAGTTGCGCTTCAATAGCTCCTTGATGGGTAGCTAGGTGGGATCTTAAATTCGATGTGTTCCCCCGTTTCACAGCAACCTTCAGTCCCAGGTTTTGAATATCGCCTCGTCTAAGCTGGTTGGCTCCACATTTGATTGAAAGCTGAAATGCTCCCAAACTGGCCAAGTCTAATGGCCAAGTAGCCGCCATCGTTTCCATAAAAAGGCCGACACTCAGCTGTCAGCAGCTGTGGATGTGATTGGTTGGTTTTTTTAAATAATAATTAACGTCCACCACACATACAGCGACGTGGCTTAAATTTAAAACAAGAAGGACCTTGAGAAAAAAGTGAAACACGAACATTGTGGTGTGATGGTTGCTTGCGGTTGGCCAGGTCAACAGCGTGGTATTACAATATTGAGGTTGCTGCAACAGCCCTACTTGCAAGAGCAATCATAACCTACTTTGTCTTTTCGTGTGTAGTGCAGTTGCTGTACAGAGGAATTCCAATACTCACCTTTTCTCTCGGGTGGGCTAACTGAACTGTCGATCCTGACATTACGTAAACCACTGGTCAAAAACTTCCAACTGCAATAAATACAGTTTACTGCAGCTCAGATCAGCAACGTCCCAAGTTTTAATCAGAGCATGTTGAGTGGAGTGGAGCGGCAGACTTTCCGCTCCTCACTCAAAGCATTTCTGTCATCACGGCGCTCTAGATAGATACTTTATTGATCCCAGCGGGAAATTCAAGGAATATTTCCACTCCGGGTTTTTCTGCCTCTCTCTCTCAGCCCTAACCCCTCAGAGAAACTGCCCACGTCTGGCCAATATTCTATAATTAATGGGTGTTAGTAAGTAAAAAAATAGATACACTGTGCCACACAGGCTTTTTCTGAAGAACAGACCAATCACAAGCTAGAAAACTGCGGATGATAAACGAACCCACATGGTTTTAACACCATCTTGCAACAAAGAATTGCTAAGAATTTCCAACTGTCACACGGAGGTAGTTCGGGGGGACGGGACTGTCTGGGTCTCCGGGTGGAGCGGCTTCAGAGCGAGAGAGAACACTGAAGCTAGGACGTCCAGGAAAATCGCTCCATTTCCACTCCACACCGCTCACATGCTCTGCTTTCAATGTATTTCTTAGGAGAGTTTAAAAAAGAGAAAATACAGAGGAGTACATTTAAGAGAACACAGGGTTGGTTGTCAGGGCACTACTCTCTGGTACACCCGCTATCTAAAAACATAGAGACTTTTAAGGCAGGGGATCATATATACTACTGCTCAAAAGTTTGGGATCACAGTGAAATGTTCTTGTTTTAATGGAGTATCTTCTTCCTTAACACAACAATGGACTGACGGGTCTCTAAAGAAAGTTGTTTCTTTCTGGTCATTGTGAGTCGGTCAGCAAGCCATCAACTGCTGATCTTCAGATACTAAACTAACCTAGAATGTTGTTCCCTTTTATACTCACTTATTAGTAGAATGTTTTTCAGCTGTGCATCACAATTGAGCAAGAGTGTCCTAACAACCAATTAGTCCAATAACATCCTTAACTTGGATTTGTGGTCGTACCAGGAGATTTAGACAGAGGACTGAGAATTACTGATAATAGACTATATGCAAAATAAGCCTCTATACAAAAATAGGCTTTAATACAAACATTTTTATTCTCTAAAAATCATCTGATACACTTACATTAATTAAGAAATGGACAATATTGTTTGTGAATTATATGAAAATTGCATGAAATGAAATTCTAAAGTGGTCCTAAACTTATGAGCGGTAGTGTACCTTCTCTTCAATCACAGTACATGAAGTTTGTCAAAGCAACATAAAATGAACTTAGTCAGGACGACACAATGCAGTATCAGTGCAGCGTTTGTGCCCTACGCTCAAGTATGAAGGCCAACATCTCAACATGCCCTTCACCACAGTAGTTTTAAATGGTTAGCTGTCACACCCACGTCAGGACAGTTTTAGAGGACAGTGTCTTTGATGGAAAACAAACTTCATCATTATCTGTATAACTAAAGACATAATGACTGTGACAACCATGCTGTTGTCACAATATTAAGATGTACACAAACCTATCATTGTACCAGTAACGTGAAGGAACCAGATAGATCAGTGTGACAACCAGCCCCATATTCCCCTACCTGCTCATTCACAGCTGCGGTACATTTGAACCTTTGGTGAAAACCACATTAGACAGCTCCGAGAAAAGAGTGACTGATTGTATGCCCGCTGACCCAGAACACAACAACGGGCATCACTTTGGAAATAAACGCAGAAGAGGTTAGTCAATGGACTTCCCTAAGGTGAATAAGAATAGGGGCCATCACCAAACCTGCTACAAGTTTGGGGACGTTGAAAAGTCCAACAGCCAGAAATGGCTGTGAGGGCCCCCACGTATGCAATTAGAGAGAGAAAATATGAGACTTGCCTCGGCCTGTACAGGGCACCAGTGAGACTCTACCTCAGCCGGTCCCATGGCATTGCTACAGGGAGAAGAAAAATCCTCAGTTTAGCACAGTAAACACAGCAACCTGGAGGCACTACTCTGCTTCAAATGACACCCATTGTTCATCACAGCCACCCAAAACTATGCTAGGCTAAATCCCATGGTGGGGTACGAATGCAGCTTCACTCATGTGGCAAATTGTTCATCTTCTTCAGAAACCAGTGGCAACAACACAGTACATTGATTGTGACTGGATATACAATCCACCCGTATGCCTATAAGTCCTCATGTTCATCATGGATTCCCTCCTTACAGCCACTCGAGAGAATGTGGGTGTACAACAATACATTCTTATGCTCTGACGACTGCATTTATTCTCAGTACAAACCTTGGCGGAGAGGTCCGTCCCTCTGTCATGAAGAAACAGTCTTAAGTTTTCAACACAGTTTATTACAGCTTGCATAATAACAATACAGACACGGTTTACATGGGCTATTTATAAGGTTTTCTATGCAGATGAACATAAGCAGGCATACACAAAAGGAAGAAAAAACAGTGCTAGCTAACTGAAGCCCTCACCAAGCAAAGCTGGGGACATGAAGTCCAACAGCACCTGAAAGGCGCTGCGAAGGCTTCACTCATTTAGTACAGTAGTATGGTTTACGGAGACTTGCCTGGATAAAAGGTGCTGTACTGTTCACGTAACTCCAGCCGCTTCAAATTATTACGAACCATATTTACTAAACTTCACTTCTAAAAACCTAAACGGAACATAGGGGAAGGAAAAAAAGCCACACTGTATGATCGGCAACATCTCACAGGTCCAAATAAAAACTGTTAAGCAAAACTCAAAGAAGTCCCATGCGTAAATCAGTTCTGTTTTTTTTTTCCCTTTCCTCGTTAGGCGAGTCCAATTAATATTACACTTAATCATCTGGCTTTTTTTTTTTTTTAAAGAACACCAGTAGATGATAAAATGGGTGAATCGTCAAACCTATTGAAGACTGGTGGTGGAGCTTCAATATCGGCCTCCCTGGGACATTACAGGGGGTCTCATGGCCATGGGTGGCCGTGGTGGGGCTCCCTGGAAAGGAGGAACCATTGGCGGGCCTTGCCCGTATGTCGGCATCCCTCCTGGTACAAAACCAGGCACTGACTGAGGTGGAGCACCATACGGCCCTGAGGAAAACAAAAACAACAGAAATGAAGATAGGTGAACGGTAAACTGTGCAGATGCAATAAACCAGAGGTATCCAAAGACCAGCCAGCAGGCAAAATGAGGCCCGCAGCATCACTCATAAGAATACATTCTTGGTGATGTCGGTACTTTGCAATTTTTTCTTTCACCTGACGGGGGCAGCAGTACATATACATGTATGCGTCTAACCACCGTGTTAGCAATTGAGGTTATCTAAACTTAAGATTATATCAGTAATTATTTTTCCGACGGGGCTTTTTTAAATTTACAGAAGGGCATGCAGTGAATTATTATAGTAATTATAGTATTATAGTATTATAGTACATTATAGTAAATACTCAGGGGACGAGAGGACAAAGACCTGCTCTTACAGCAGCAACTGTTCTTCAGGGCACATGGAGTGCAGGAGAAACCTGACCAGAGCCAGTTATGAGGTTATGTCAATCGCTAAGCAGAGGTGTTTAAACACTGGTTCTCCTTTGAAAAACGTTTGGAATTTCTTTTCCACTTCATATATAATCTTACTCGTCAATAATCTATCATCTGTGAAGCAGCGAAGTTGAAAGCCTCTGTTTGGGGCATTTCTAAGAATGCACCAATATAGGAATCATGTGTTGACGCCTGATATTTTTCTGCCAATGCCAATATTAATTTTTCCGCATCAACACTTCTAAAAGTGGTAATTAGGAAAATGAGACTAGAGACAAATGGATTGTAAACTAGTTCAGGCAAGTGCATCATTGATGACAAGAAGCTTTCTCTGCGTAAACTGGACTTATAACTACAGCCGTGCTCGCACCACAAATCTGCCTGGCAAAAAAGCCTATTAATTTAAGTAGAAAAGTACATTTTGTAAGCATTGTTGACATTGTGATAAAATTGACATTAACAATCATCTTATCACTAATTGACACCACCCTGGTGATTTCACAGGCTGCAAAAGCATGCAGGACAGCAGCCCCCAGGAGCAGACCTGGATAACAGATTAAGAGTCTGGCATGTTGATTATCATTAACAGAAACACAAAGAAGTTATACCATGCATTGGATGCCTGACTCCTGGTTGCTGAGAAGCGATGCTCTGCTGAGGGGGCATGACGCCCCCCATTGGCCCAACAGGTGGGGCGCTGATGTGAGCCTGCCCTGTGCTGGGAATTTTACACTGGTAGCGCGGGAGCTGAGCACGCAGCTCCTCCTGTATATACAGACACACACAAGAACAGACATGACGGTCAGTTAGACAACAGAGAACGTTTACACTGCTGTACATACACTGTGTAATCTGAGGTGAACTTATCAAATGCAATGCACCGCAGGGCTGCACCAAACGGATCAATATATACTATTACCAATATATCCAACCACTGTGGCAGCGTTAGCATATCTAGTATAAGTAATGTTCAATACTGCAACAACAACTAATAAACATTATGCAACCCCACTGCAGCACCTGGGCCTGAAACGTATTACAGCATTCATGGCACATCAGCTTAAAGCAACTCAACAAAAGCATTCTGACCTCATTACTTACTTTAGAAGGACAGAGCTTTACATTTGGACACTTACCAGAGAGATATCCTCATCAGGGTGGATCAACTTACTGGTTGCACTGGTGGTGGTGAGGGTGGCAGGCTTACTTGTGACGGGGGTGGCAGGTTTAGCTACAGTGCTGCCTGCATTGGCAGCAGGGGCTATGGGCTGGCTGTAGGCTGGGAATGTGGCTTTTGGAGCAGCAGAGGAAGAGGCGGGGGGGCCAGCTGCCGCTCCAGACACACCCTGCTGAGCCTGGACACAAACAAATGTTCAAATGAGCCATAACCAAAAAAAATAAAATTAAATACACACGCCTGTAACATCACTGTAGGTCATTTCTCATTAAAGGGCCCATATTGTCCAGTTTACTGCTATTCTCATCATTTGGCAACTTTTATAAAGACTGATGTGCGTGCTCTGATTGGCTGGCCAGTTTAATATTTATATATTTATGGACTGAGTATGTTTTCTAATTACACTAAACTCTGCTTCGCCAAAATGTGCAAACAATTTTCTACAATATGGGCCCTTTAATCTGAACATAGCCAACACACTGTATACATGCAGCATGAAGCGATACTCATAACCGGAGCCCCACAACGTACACCCCTGTTACTCAAATAAGAAACAGTCATGGAAAATCATCACCATAATGGATCTCACAGATTTTAGAGATCTGAGAAAATTCTGGAAAATGTCTGCTTTGTCTATAACCAAACACTTGAGATTAGGGATGTAACGATGCATCGTAAGATTATCAGTAATAATCGATACAAATATGCCACAAATGGAATCGATTGAGATGTGAAATTAAACAATATCCTTTTGAAACAGTAGAGGGCGCTGGAGCTGTCTACCATGCTCGTTTGACGCCAGTACATCACGTTAGTTGAACGTACGGCATCACATTTGTGTCAAAACTAGGGCGCGGAAAAACATACGGTGTAAAATAAATAAATAAATAAATAAAAAAATAATAAACCTGCATGTTTTAACATTTCACATTTAAGTTTATTACTCGTGAGCACAAACGTGAAACTCACGAGTGTAGAAAGAAGAACTGCTCGTGCATGCTTTAATGTTTTTTGCTCTTTTAACTTGATATTTTCCCTTCGCTTGCAAACTGTGCTACCGGTGGCGGCTCTCCACGCTCGAGTTTTCAGAGGGGCGGCTTGGACAGTTAGGGTGCGGGACATGGGCCGAACGCTATTGGCTGATGGCACCTGGTTTCATGACAGGCCGCTCACTACGAACAGCCTCTCAACCTACAACGATCATGGTGGAGCCGACAGGAGAGATAAAATTTGGTTTATTTTACTTTAATAGTAATTTAATAGTCTTACCACTTCTTATGAGCCTGTATTCACTTTAGTTTAAGATAAGATAAGCTAAATACAGCATTTGTAGTTTTGTTATAGAAATAAGTAATAAAAGGAAACTGTCATAATTTGTGTTTTGTACAAATTTTTTTAAAATAAATAAATAAGAATATTGTACTGCATGGCCAGCATCGTGAATCCCACTGCATTGTGAGTAGAGTGTATCGTTACATCCCTAAATACAACATTTATAATTTCTTTCAGTTCAGGTAGTCGGACTGCTCCAAATGCCAATGTTGGGCTCTGAATATTTGAATCTTCACCCCAGTGATAGGGATGGCTATGAAAGTCATCTGTTCCTCTAGCTGTTTTCCTGGCAGAGCACCAACAGTGTGGCCTCAGCCCGTCTACCAGGCCCACTAGCTGCTCTCTCTGCACAATCACTGTAGGTCTGGAATGCATTGCAATCTTTACTTTTGTGTTTCTGTCGTTGGTTGATGAGCCAGGTGATCTGTTTTATGCTACGATGACTTTAATTCCCCAGGGTTAACCCAACATATTGTAGAATTTCCTCAACAAGAGCATGAAAGTCAGCTAATCTGAGTATTTTACAGTGGAGGAAATGCCCAACTGTAGAATTTGAGTAGCTGGGATGTACAGGCCAAACACATCAGCACACACACAGGATTACGCGTTAAGCTTCACGAAATACAGACTTGGAACAGCATCAGAGTACTTCTCACTTGTGACTGAAGAGGCACTGCAAAAAGTTAATAGTTACTACTACCACTACTACTTGTGAGCATTTGCATTAGACCAATGAAATGCCAGAATATTTCAAACTTCATTTTAGAAGCTACGGTTTTAAATGTCTTCAAATGCACCAGCTGAGTATATTAGCTGCATGCCATCAATAGCAGTAGGGATGTCCCGATGCGAGCAAGCCGATCCACACTCCTGTAACGCAGCAGGCGTTGGCTATAATGGTACTGTATTATCTAAGAGAACACTATCATCCGACATTCGGTAGGTACTCAGATTGGATGAGGGCAAAGAAATGGATCGGGACATCCCTAGTTTAAGCGAAGGTCTAGTTACACTAGGTCAGCAGGCTGCTGCGTACTTGCGACAGCGGTTTAGAGGTTGCTGACAAAGTGTCCACGCTGGAGGAGGCTGAGCTTGTGCTGGGAGCTCGCGTCCCCATCTGCAGCACGAAAAGAGAGAGAGCAAACAGCAAAACCCCTCAACACAACTGAATCACACTCTGCTGAGACAAACACCCCTACAAGTCATCAAAGTGGTGAACACTATCAATAGGTTGTCTGCAAATGACGTCACACCACTGTGTTGTCGTTGTTGTTGTGGTGCGAACTGCAGAGGGAGGGGAGGAAGTGATTTTCTAAATAACCATAAGAAGCTTTTTCAAGAAGCAAAGTTGTTTATGAGGGGAAACTGCAGGGATCTGCGGTCGGGACGAGGCTTCCTATGCATTCCTTTTTAGTGCATGCAAATTTAAGTGTTATGTTGCTAGTAGGGCTGTGTATTGGCAAGAACCTGGCGATACAATACATATCGTGATACAGGGGTCACGATTCAATATATATTTTGATATATTGCAATGTTGGAAGCAAATATTGCGATTTTTAAAATTCTACTATTAAAACACACCACTATATGAACAGGTTTGCCAATGCTTACAATAGCATTGCACCCTTGTGCTGCTTGTTTATGTTGGAGTGGAGCTGAAAATGGATTACAACACTGCCATCTAGTGGTCAGAGCTTTAAACACAAGACACAATGATTCACTGTCTGTCAGGAATCTTTGCATGTAAACTGTTCATTGATAATCGATTCTGTGTTTGAGAAACGATACAGTATCACTAAACATAATATTGCAATATTCACTATATCAATATTTTCTTACACCATTAGTTGCTCATAGCTATTGTTTTAAAATCGCTCACCAGTGCGCAGCCATAGACGACCTGTGCAAAATCTATATTTTGCTTCCTACGACTGCATGAAGCTGAGTTTTGCAGCTCCACACAAAATGCTGCAGCAGGTATCAGAATGTAACTACCACACTTTGTAAAGAGCTAAATCCAACCGCTAACAAATGTTCAATACTATTGAGTGCTTTCTAAAGTAGATGAACGTCTGGAGGACAAGGTACCGTAGATCTATACACTGCACCCATAGCTGGTAAATCTATCAATGATCCAGTGATTTTCTGTTTATACTTTTCTCTTAATAATAAACAATGACGTATAGGCTTATTTTCATCTTATTCATTCTGTTTTTCACTTCCTGCCCACCTTCCGGGTACCATTAGGATCACTTAACTGAAAACAACCTACATAAGTAAGAAGTGGCACATAAGGTCCTGTGTGTTACTGTGTTAAATCCAATTTTCCATTGTTAAAGTGATCAATGCAAATTACTCGTCTACTAAATAATCTTTACTGCATACGGTACAGTAGGTAGTGTATTTGTTCCTGTGCCGTCTTAAAACACTGAATTGTTCTGTTACACTAAAATGGTAAAATAAAGAGTGCAAAAATTAATAATGAACACATCAGTATATACAGCACAACAATAAATTAATGAATAAACAAAGAGATAAGTAAGTAAACAAACATTTACATTTCAATACTACAACAATTTAAGGAAGGTGAATGACCCTAACTCGTGCTATCTAGAAAAATGGAAGTGAAAAAGTGTGCGCATGTCATTCCACAGTTACAAAACATTACGATGTAACACAACACAACACAATACCTGTCCAGCACTGGGGAATAAGGGCTTGGTGACAGTAGGCTGGGGAGCAGCCACTGTGGCTGCAGGGGTTGCTGCTCTGGGCATCATGCTGGGGGCCGTGGAGGCTGGGGCCTGGGGAAGGTGGTTCATGCCCGGACGATGACCCATAGGAGGAGGCATGCCTGCTGAGAGCAGCAAGTTAATATCTTTAGCAGCTTTCAAGAAATAAACATCTCACATAACTGCCACACATTCAAGGGCTCACAGAAGATCTGGGTTCTTCAATACACAATACACACAGGGCTACTGTACCTGGTGGCATCCCTGGTATCATAGGAGGCATTCCTGGTCCAGGTGGCATCATTCCACCCATTGGCATCATGCTGCAGGAGTTAAACCCAATGCAATGCTTTAAACCCAACAAGTAGCCACAGAACGCGAAAAATAATTGTGGTCCAAAATGTGTATATGTATGTATGTGTTTGTGTATATATATATATATATATATATATATATATATATATATATATATATATATATATATATATATATATGTGTATGTGTGTGTATATATATGTGTGTGTGTGTGTGTGTGTGTATGTATATGAACAGCACACTAGCAAGCGTCAGGATTCATCAATAATCCTTACCCTGGTGGCATTCCTGGCATGACTGGCGGCATCCCTGGCATCATCGGAGGTACACCAGGCATCATTGGGGGCATTCCTGATTTATATAAAAAAACAGTATTTAATATTATACATTTAATATAAATCTGACATTACATTCTCAGTGAACATACACAGTGGTAAGTCCACAGAAGATATTTAAGATACCGACAGGTCATTATAAAGCCAGCTAAGGATTTACCCCAAGGGGGCGCTATAATCATTGTGTGCGCTATAATCATACTCTGTTCATACACCTCATACTCTGTTCATACTCTGTGTGGTGGTTCGTTGGGAGATGATGGAACAGGTTAGCTGTCGAGTGATCTTTAACGGCTGTTTTCTTACAAAGTCGACAAACTGTCGTCTTCCAAGTAACATCAGTCTTTTCAGATCCAGACCAGCTCCACACGAGTGAAGATGATCCCCGTCTAGGAGCTAAATCTAAGGCAGTAGATTGTAGACGACAGTATGGGCACTCCTAATGCACACTCGCAGCAGCCTGTACTAAAACATGAAGTAGTGTGTGTGTGTGTGTGTGGACTCGAGGTGTTTGTTTTTTCCCCCCAGTCAGTAGCACACTCGATAAGGTCAGCTTGTGCATCATTACCACGGCAATTAAGATATTATCAAAGTCGATATCGCACACCCCTAACCCACATACATAGTAAAATTTAACTGCGTGCTTGTAAACTGCGTGCAAGAACTGAAGTTTGGTGTTTAGATGAAACATTGAAACTGAAGGTTTTCTACTGCTGCATAATAATATGCGTGGCTGTAAGAAGGCAATAAAAAGATTGCCTTCAAACAAAATTAGAGATTAATTAAAGCAGCAGTAAAATAAAATACCTTAAATAATTACAGATCGAGCTTATAGATTAGAGAATTAAATAAAAAACACTGCTACACTAATCTGTAATATAATAAACAGTGACAGCCATGGACACAAAGACAGTGACACATTTAAACCACTCCCGTTCACTGCCAACAGAATTACAGCTCACCTGAGTAGCTCCCGGGCGGCATCCCTGGCGCTGGCACAGGGGTCATCCCAGGTTGGGTCATAGGAGCGTACGCAGCCTGAGGTTGCACTGCTGGCTGCTGGAACGAGGGTCCCGCCTCTTCATCATCCTCGTCCTCATCTGTGTCATCTTGGTTTGATTTCTTTTTCTGGTTTTCTGTATTAAATGCAGAGGAAAGTAAGGACAGTTTCTGGGCTGCTCCACAACAAACTAATAAGAAGGGACACGACTATATACTAGGGCAAAATTATGAAATCACATCGATTATCATAACATGCGTCGATGAATAGCAAAGATGGGCTCGTCTACTGAAAGCATTTATCCGGAGCGCGAGCTGCAGCTACAAACAGTCACACGTGTATCTAACGTTGTGGGAGTGTTTCAAACAGAAACACAACAGTGTGGTGCTCTGTCAGCTCTGCACAGTGGAGATGATCACAACAGTACAACTGCTATACACGAGACCTTGAAGATCAAACATCCCGTAGAGCTTCATCAACACATCAGCAGGACAGCACCTGTTTACCTGTTTATCTTATCTAATAGATTATTTTAAGATTATTAACACGTGTAACATGTTTCTTTCAGTAGTGTCTCTTGAAAAGTCTCATTACTAACCGTTTCTTAATCATCCAGAGTAGAACCTAAGACTGTTCTAGATACCGCGGGAGCTTTAAACACACATAGCTGCTTCTGAAACGACTCTCTACAACATATATAGTCCACAAACTGTCCCGAGTTCTTGTGCGTGAGGCGTGTAGGCTATGTGTATTTATGCCTCTAAAAGTCGAGTCAGAGCGTAGACTCTTAGTCTTTAACCATTTCTAGCTCACAGGCCTTTATGGTATCATTTAATACATTTCGTCTAGAATGGCCATGCGTTTTCCTCTTGCTCATATATATATATATATATATGTGTGTGTATGCACAAAATCATCCATTGGTTACAAATCCACAACAAAATAATACAAATTTTAATTCCTAACTCACATTAGAGTAATTACGAAACATTAGATTAATCGATTAAGAAATGAATCGTTAGGTGCAGTCCTACTATATACTGAGGGGTAAGTATATTACCTTGTGTTTTCTGCTCGAGCACACGTCTCCTTTCCTCCATATCCTTCTCTGGAATGCCCTCCATCCCATAAATTTCCAGTTCAATGTCTGTTCTCCCAGGTATCGCATTAGGAACACCGTCTATAGTTTCTTTGTGAACCTAAAACACGGACAACAGTTCAGAGTGGTTTAATGTGAACTGCTTCTTTTCTGGAGAAACATACAGACTCAGAACTCCTCACACTGATGGGAACCAGGCGTTTGAGCCTCCTTAGACGAATCTGACATTAGTCCAAACAAATCACGGGCCCTAAATTGTCCTGCAAGAACAAAAGAACTAAGCTTCTTATAACAGAGATAAAAAGCATGTTATTTGGTCACGAGCACTTGTTTGGTTCGCATCCTCGTTTTCTTTCAAATTTTCTAACTTTTAAACTTCACTATCTGTGACTCATTCTCTTATCACTGCATCAGAGCGTTTCTTTCCATGTTTTTGGGATCTGTAGCGGTTCAGTACCAACAGAAACATCAGCCCAAGTCTTTGTGGTCTCAACAGCATGAAATTATGAAGAATTTTAAGTTGGACTGATGTAAACGTTGCACTAATTCACATCTGGCTGCTCAGACTCAGCTGCATCGCCACATACCAGATACATATGGGACTTTAATACCTCATATGAAAGTGTCCCAAATGGAGAACTCCTTCAACAGTGACCATCCGGCTAAACCAAGTCCACTGTAAACACAGGTACACTGAGATCCAGTATCCAATTTCAACACCACTCTATACATAACAACAACAAATAATACCTCTTTACACACACACACACACACACACACACTTATGTATTTTTGTTTTTCATTGCAAAATACCTTTAACCTCTACCGTATTTGTTATCTATGGTTTTAATATGTTGGTTATATTTCATATATAACCAACATATTAATTATACTTTTTTTTTCATTTTTCTTTTATTTTCTTCCTATGTTTGCTGGTTAGTTTTTTCCTCATCTTCTTCATATTTGATTGTATATGTATGTATATGTGTGTCCATGTCCTCTCTCATGAATAATAAATTATAAATAAATATAAAGTGTAAATAGTCCTCCAAAGAGCGGGGATAGTGGCGAGCCAAAAAAAAAAGTGTCCTGAACTGGGTCCATACACACAACCCCTCTCTCCACTACCACTACCACCAGTCAGCAGGTTCCTCTACAATAAACCACTTAACATCAAACCCCTCTGAACTACCTTGTTAATGATGAAGACAGTAAGTGAATGTCAGAGATTCTAAGAATCGATGAACTTGCCCTTTAAGAACCAAGCAGGTCATCATTATGGAGGAAATGAAAACTTCTTACCTGCATACAGTGGATGGCCAGACCTGGACCAGTGTAGAGCTTCTTGTGGCATATGTGACACTTGAAATGTTTGGCTTTCTGGTGTTGAATGAGGATCTTCTCATCATCAAAATCTCTGTTACAGTACCTGAGTTAGCAGCTCAGTTAAGGACAGGACGGGTTCATACACACTAGATTTAAAAACATATACATTAATTATATACCATTACTAAATACAGGAGCTGTTATGGAGCGGAGACCTAAAGAAAGACATGACTGAGGATAGCTTCTTAAACGAATACCACGTTCCACCTTAAATGGTGCAGCAGTTACACTCTTTTTTTAAAGGTGGAACTGGGAATTGAAATATAAAGCTAACCTCAGCCTGAGGCGTCAGAATGTAACTGGAGCAGAATTTAAGGTGGAACTGGGAATTGGAATAAGAAGCTAACCTCAGCCTGGAGCGTCAAATGTAACTGCAGCACAATTTAAGGTGGAACTGGGAATTGGAATAAGAACCTAACCTCAACCTGGGGCGTCAGAATGTAACTGCAGCACAATTTAAGGTGGAACTGGGAATTGGAATAAGAACCTAACCTCAACCTGGGGCGTCAGAATGTAACTGCAGCACAATTTAAGGTGGAACTGGGAATTGGAATAAGAACCTAACCTTAGCCTGAGGCATTAAATGTAACTGTTGCATAATTTAAGGTGGAACTGGGAATTAGCTAACCTCAGACTGGGGCGTCAGAATGTAACTGCTGCACAATTTAAGGTGGAACTGGGAATTGGAATAAGAAGCTAGAATGTAACTGCTGCACAATTTAAGGTGGAACTGGGAATTGGAATAAGAAGCTAGAATGTAACTGCTGCACAATTTAAGGTGGAACTGGGAATTGGAATAAGAAGCTAACCTCAGCCTGGGGCGTCAGAATGTAACTGCTGCACAATTTAAGGTGGAACTGGGAATTGGAATAAGAAGCTAACCTCAACCTGGGGCGTCAGAATGTAACTGGAGCAGAATTTAAGGTGGAACTGGGAATTGGAATAAGAAGCTAACCTCAACCTGGGGCGTCAGAATGTAACTGGAGCAGAATTTAAGGTGGAACTGGGAATTGGAAGAAGAAGCTAACCTCAGCCTGGGGCGTCAGAATGTAACTGCTGCACAATTTAAGGTGGAACTGGGAATTGGAATAAGAACCTAACCTTAGCCTGAGGCATTAAATGTAACTGTTGCATAATTTAAGGTGGAACTGGGAATTAGCTAACCTCAGGCTGGGGCGTCAGAATGTAACTGGAGCAGAATTTAAGGTGGAACTGGGAATTGGAATAAGAAGCTAGAATGTAACTGGAGCAGAATTTAAGGTGGAACTGGGAATTGGAATAAGAAGCTGGCCGCAGAATGTAACTGCTGCACAATTTAAGGTGGAACTGGGAATTCCAATAGGAAGCTAACTTAAAAAAACAAACAGCTGAGATATCCAGTAACCTAATAGAGAGTTTTACGGTAACCCCTAAAACAAATTATGTCGATTACAGTAAAAAAATAAACGAATAAGTAAATAAACAAGTCGCCGACCTGTCAACAAAGCGCTGCTACGTCAGTCTGACAGAACGACTAACGGAGCTAACGGCTACTGGTCCGTTAACGGAGCTGAACCTGTTTTCTGGTTAGAATTTTTAATTCCACCTTAAACAGTTAAGCAGACCTTTCAGACTGTGAGCAGCCGGGATGAAGGTATTACACCATTTAAGGTGGACCAGAAACATTCAGACAACAAACCCAACTGCTCTGTTAGCTATTTGGCTAATATGACTAAACAGAATTGTTCAGTGAAAAAAAAAAGAAACACATAAAAGCTTAAAGAAGAGTAAGGATACCAACACCACGGCTTCATCTGCTTCTTCTTTTTCCTGCCCATGATTTAGCAGCTGTTTTATTTGTCTATCTGAGAAGAGAAGAGTAGCTCCAGTCCGTCAACACAGCCAAACATTAGCAACAGAAAATGGCGAAATTCTCTGGAAGCGTCGCTTCTGCTGAGAGAGATTAAAGACTTACAGCAGCGCCCCCCGCGGCCAGGAGGGGACAGAGATGATCATATACAGTCAAGTCATAGTATCATCAACCTGCAAGCTTTGCTGGAGGAACACAAGCTGGTGGTGGTCTGGGAATGTTTTCTCTGGACCCACTCAACCACTCTCAACCTATCTGGGTCTGAACCCATCCTTGCAGATCACGTACACTATACATGCTGATGGTCTTCTCTGGGGCGGGATCTTCCAGCAAGACAATGCTGGACTTATAATTCCTCAGACTTGAACCCAACTGATCATCTGTGGGTCCACCTGGATGGTGGTGTTGGCTCTATGGGTCCTCCTCCATGCTCTCTTCAGCAGCTGTGGGATGCACTGCGGTCAGCATGGCTCCAGATACCTGTGACCACCTACCAGCACCTTATTGAGTCTCCCGCCCACATGGCAGCTACTCTGAATATTAGCGGGTGGTCATAATAATGTGACTCCACTGTGTATATTTACTATTGAATCTACAGAGTCCACTATGTGGACAAAGGTATTGGGACACCGACGCTGTACACCCACAGGAGCTTTTATGATATCCTATTTAAAAACCATAGGCAATAACATGGAGTTGGTGGCCCCTTTGCAGTTATCACAGCTTCCACTCTGCTGGGAAGTCTCTACAAGAGTCTGGAGTGTGTTAGTGGGAAGTTTTGCCCAGATTCATCCACACAAGCTTTTGTGAGGTCCGATACTGAGGTTGGACGAGAGAGCCCTTGCTCGTGAGTTTATCGGAAAGGTGCTGGATGGCGTTGGGGTCAGGACTCTGTGTGGGTCACTCACATTCTTTCACACCAAACACACCCAAAGGCCTCAGTTAATGAGGAACTTTAAAATTACAGCGAAAGGTGCTACCCTGAATTTGAGATATAAGTAAATTACAGAGGTGTCAAGTAATAAAGTACAAATACTTTGTTACCTTACTTAAGTATAAATTTTGGTTATTATATATATATATATATATATATAATGTATTAATGTAATTAAAACATAAACTATACAATATTTACTTTACTATAATATTTAATATATTTTATATATTTTATATATTATATATACTAATAATATATATTTACTATTACTATAATTACCAGCTATTCTAACTACATTTATAGTAATTTCATAGTAATCATAGTAATTGACTGTTAAGGTATTTACTTTGAGATTAAATTTTCTGGATATTATTTGATTAGAATTTCATGCTCGATAGTAATTTTAGAAAATGCCATTTTGGATAATAATTTAATATCCGAACCACATTATTATTATTATTATTATTATTATTATATTTTTATTATTATTAACTTTAATAGACGTTTGTTGTTTATGTTATATGGATTAAAACTTCATAACTTAATTCTTGATGTTCTTCAGTTGTTTAAGTTGTTATGGAAGCTACAGCTCTGAGCATCATGCTACAAACATCTTTACAGCTTCTTATAGATTAGTTAAAACCCAAGCTAAAATACGAAGCAAGTTAAAATACGAAGCTCCATATTAGAATCTTTATTAGCAGGTAATATCAGCAGTGGTGGATTAATATCACTGAAAACACTGACTGAGTAGTAGTGTAGATGTGAGGGGTTGATATGGAGAAGACTGATTTTTAGAGAAGTGGTGGCGCTTTATAAACAGATGGCTGTGAATATTCATAGTTTCCAAATCTCCATGAAAAATGAATGTGTGTGCACAGTCACATGTTTCCGCTGCGGAAATCTTAAATCTTTAACTGATGAAGCATTCAAAGCACAAACGGGCAATTCTGGACAATATTTTAGTTTTAGACAGAGAAGTTCAACACATGATCTCCTCCCACAAGGCCCAGTTTTGAGATTAATATGTAAATATTATGTATAATATGTAAATATAAAGATTAATACGCTTTCAGACCTCGTTCAAAACCGCATACTAAAGTGCTGTTCACTGATGTTTCTCCTCTGATGCAGCTCAGATCTGAAATCAGCCTGAATTACTGAGACACAAAAGAAAGTCACCTTTCAGACGAGTTTATAAACTGGCCATAAAAAGCAGTATAGTTATTATGTTGTAACTTTTTATTTTATTTTGAAATACAGGCTTGTTTTCTTGACATTTATGTTTAAGTGATGCATTTTCATGAGGTCTTCATATAAAATAATGACTCATAGCAAACATCTTTCAAGACTCCTCTGAGTATCTATGCATATTTCTATGTGCCGTACTTCCAAATTCAGGTCGCTTATAATAATAATAACAATATTATCTTCTTAATCACTTATTACTTCAAAATAATGACTTTCTCAAAATTAAGAAACCATTATTTTGTTACTGTAATAAGTTATAAGTCAAACTGCCACTGCTGTGACTTAAAATGTTAAGAAAATAAAATCTGGACATACGTCAAAGTCCTGAGAACTTCAAAACTCATTTCACATATTTCACCCTCAGTTATTCATAAGAACAGAAAAACACCTTAGATCTACTTCCTGATCACCATGGATACTGGAAAACTTTAGGATCTGATTCCTGATCATTATGGATATGGGACAACCTTAGTATCTACTTCCTGGTCACCATGGATACAGGAAAGCCATAGGACTGCCTCCTGATAAGCATGGATGGAGGAAAACCTTAGAATCAACTTTCTGATCGCCATGGATACTGGAAAACCTAAGGATCTACCAAATGATCACCGTGGTTATGTCAAAACCTTAGGCTCTTGTATGATCACCATGGATATAGGAAAACCTTAGGATCTACCGTATGATCACCATGGTTACAGGAAAATCTTTGGATCTACTTCCTGATCACCATGGATACTGGGAAACCTCGGGATCTGCCTCCTGATCACCATGGTTATGGGAAAACCTTAGGATCTACCGTATTACCACCATGATTACGGGCAAACCTAAGGATATACCAAATGATCACTATGGTTACAGGAAAATCTTTGGATCTACTTCCTGATCACCATGGATACTGGGAAACCTTGGGATCTGCCTCCTGATCACCATGGATATAGGAAAACCTTAGGATCTACCATATGATCACCATGGTTATGGGCAAACCTAAGGATCTACCATATGATCACCATGGTTTTGGGAAAATCTAAAGATCTACTGTGTGATCACCATGGTTACGAGGAAACCTTAGGATCTACAGTAAGATCACCATGGTTAAAAGTAAAACCTTAGGATCTACAGTATGATCACCATGGTTATAAGGAAACATTAGGACCTGCCTCCAGATCACCATGGTTACAGGAAAACCTCAGGTAAAGATAAAGTAATCTGAAGTACTGTTTTATTTGTGTTGCTGTAAAGTCGAATAAAAGGTAATGAGAGCTTTAGTAAGAGATCCTATGAGTCTGTTTCGCTGAATTCATGGCAGAGGGTTTATACAGAGTCTCAAAAAATCTTATTCCCAACAGACACGTGTGGCTTTACTGGTTGCTAGTAAATAAATTATCTGTATTTGTGGTGTAGACATGGTGTCTTCTGGTTCTAGTCACCATCACAGTAAAGAAATTAGTAAGTGTCTATACAATCAACCATTTATGTTCTGCTCTGTTTACATCTCAGCCACTGAATTGTGAAAAAAGTGAAAATGGGTGGAATTCCCCTTTATACTAGTACGCATTGCAGTCACATTTATTTGATTAAAAGCATGCGCCTCCTGCTGCCTCAACAGTTCATTAGACTGAAAGAGACAGAAGTGCCACATTTACAGCATTCACCACAACGCAAATCTGCATAAACATATACGCAGCAACAAATGCAACACGTCAGCATGTTATCGTTAAAGCCCGGCCTCACCGCATTAGTTAGCTGCTCAAGGCAATGTCAACGTAAAGCTAAACGCTGTACCACTAAAGTGCAAATCCAGCCATCCCACTCGCAGGTGGGGATATTACTTTTAGGCCTATAAGATATCTTTAAAACTCACACTGAGCCTTATAAAAATAGTTATCTGAGCTTGTTAATATAAGTCAATATTAGTGAACATACAGCAGGCAATTATTTAATACATTAAAGTCCTGGCCAGGATCATCTAGCTGCCATTAACAAGAGAAAAGAGAAATATGTTCTTAACCTCTTCATGAAGGACCCTAGTGGCGTAGACACTGATGTCTATTACGAAGAATCGTCTTTTCATCTCAAAGTTTTAGTGATTTGGAGATGTACATTCATGCAATATGAAACTTTGAGTGTTTTAAGTGTGTTCTCGTGCCTACTTATTTTTTCCCGCCTGTCCAAAGAAAAACATGTACCTCCATTATTGTTGATTCTTGGTTTTCAACATCACTTGAACACAACAGCTGCCGTTCATATTGTTTAAAAATTTCATAATAAATGGATCAATAGAAAAAATTCTAGTTCCATCCACCGACACTATAATTAAAGACAAGTTTTTGACTTCTACTGTAAAGCTGCCATGTTGGCGATACTTGTTTTTCTTTGGACAGTGATGCAAATATTCAATTTCAATATTCAACCCCATTTTATTGTCCCATGCAATTTTTTCCACTACTGTATTACAAAACTCAGTTTAGGCGTGTCAGACCTGCCAACCTTGGAACCTAGCAACTTCTTCAGGGGGGGTGTCGTGCGCAGCACATCTTGGCACGACGGTGGAGGTCAGGTACATTTGCACCCAGGCAACAGGAATCAGTGGATGCTCATATACAACAAAACCACCCCAATCCAATAGTCGAGCACAAAAAATTCACTTGAGCACAGAAAGCATGGCGTCATGATGATAAACACGCACGCAGGACTTCTTTCAGCGCTCACGAGTTTCACGCTTACGCTCGCGGGGGGATATTTACACACGCAAATTGCTTAAACTTTAAAAAAGTTTATATTTTGCATCTTGATTTTGAGTCCCTAGTTTTGACATTGACAATTCACAATTCCCACACCCTGAAACGGTGTTTAACACCGTCCTCCCTTTAAAACCAGTCCCAGTATGAAGATGGACTGAGAGGGATGAATCCCAATTTCGTTACTGTTGTTTTGACGTCTCTCTGGCTCACTGCTTATAGCCTGTTTAAAGAATTTAAAACTAGTGCTGATTGGTCAAAGTTTTCTTTTCCTGACGGGTTGAAAAGTGGTTACACCAATAGATGAGTTGCCTAGAGCGTGAATGCACAGACAGTTGAACTCAAAGCCATCAATGGATTTTCTCGTATTTTGAAGTGACAAATCGTAGCAGTGTAGTTTGATGTCTAAAGGTTGGCAGGTCTGGCATGCTATATCATCTTCAACCACAAGGGGGGGTGATTGTTCTTAAACCAGATCAAAAAAAGTACTGTGTAGCTAACTGGCTAATGCTAAATAATTCGTTTCACACTGTTTTGCTCTAGAAAAAAAATGGGAAGGAAATAACTGAGGGTTTTGATGACGTCTATCATTAGATATGCTAGAAAAATATACAGGCATTAAAAAAATTAAGTAAAAATTAGACTCAGAGACACACTTACCCATCATACCCTTCACAGGGCTTTCATGATAACTGCATGCAACATGCGATAGAACATTCTGTAACGTGGGTTGCACCTCGGACCCCTTTCTGAAAGAGAACTTGTGTTACCGTACCTTGATCAGTATAATCTAAAGGCCTTAATATCGAGCCGGGCCTTCGTATTGAGTCTGTGCATGCGAGGTTAATACACACAGACATACTTCCAGCCTGCTTTTCCTCCTGCCTCTTTCAATTTCAACAAAAATAATGATCTTACGTAGTGCAGCTTCACTGAAATGTATAAATGGATTTAGCACAAAGGTGTTAACACATGATTCCTCCTTTCCACCAAACCCAAACTTCACTCCTGTTAGATAAATAGCCAGGATCGTTATACAATCTAGAGTTGGTTTACATTCTTCAATATTTTCTCTCCTTTTCTTCGCTGCCTAGGGCTTCACTGTGGATGCTCCTCTCGTCCTTCTTGGCTCATTCTTCTGTGAGAAGGCTTTTCAAGCCAGACCCGTTTCCATCTCCCTCGGTTCCGCAGTCTTTCCACTGTGTCTATGAACCCACTCCCAGAGCTCTCTTCATGTGCTCGTACACCACGTAGGAGATGCTAACAGCAGGGATGACTTTAAGGAAGTTGGGGGCGATGCCCCGGTACAGGCCCGGCACGCCCTCATGGGACACAATGTGCTTAAACTGACCCACCATGGTCAGCTTGGGGGCTCCTTCTGTGGAGGCTGGAGGGAAACAAGCACGGGTTAGCATCAGAAACAGTTTAGCAACAAATCTTAACTATTAGAGCTGGCTCTAGTTTGCTTCTTTAGTTTTAGCACTGGAGCTACAGGGCTAACAATAATAGAAGGTAAGGCGGGGGTTGGGTTAGTAAATGTAAAATGAACTGTAGAACTATTTACCACCTGCAGAATTTACCACCTATCTACCACACTACGGGGTAGTAAAACACCAACATACACACACACACTAGTGAACACAAACACTATAGGGTAGTAAAACACCCATATACACACACACTAGTGAACACACACTAGGGGCCAGTGAAACACCCACATACACACACACTAGTGAACACACACACACACACTGCAGGATAGTGAAACAACCACATAGACACACTACTGAACACAAACTAGGGGGCGGTGAAACACCCACATACACACACACACTAGTAAGCATACACTATAGGGGGCAGTGAAACACCCACATACACACACACTAGTGAACACACACACTAGGGGGCAGTAAAACACCCACACACACACACTAGTAAATACATAAACACTACGGGGTAGTGAAACACCCACATATACATACACTAGTAAACACACAATATCGGGGGCAGTGAAACACCCACATACACACACACTAGTGAACACACACACACACACACTGCGGGATAGTGAAACACCAACATACACACACACTACTGAACACAAACTAGGGAGCAGTGAAACACCCACATACACACACACTAGTGAACACACACTGTAGGGGGCAATGAAACACCCACACCCACACACAAGTAAACACACACACTAGGGGCAGTGAAACACCCACATACACACACACTAGTAAACACACACACTAGGGGCAGTGAAACACCCACACCCACACACTAGTAAACACACACACTAGGGGGCAGTGAAACAACCACATACACACACGCTAGTGAACACACACACCAGGGGGCAGTGAAACATCCACATAAACACTAGTAAACACACTACAGGGTAGTAACACACCAACATACACACACACACACTAGTGAACACAAACACTAGTGAAACACCCACATACACACACAGTAGTGAACACCCACACTAGGGGGCAGTGAAACACCCACATACACACACTAATGAACACACACACTAGGGGCATTGAAATAACCACAAACACACACACGCATCTGCTTCCTCGGAGCTTCATAACTGAGACATTTCTCTGGATAAGGAAGCTCTGGTGCTGGTTCTCCTCCACAGAATGGTGAGAGCAGACATACGGAGGTTTGGGTGGATGTTTTAAATTTAGAGCTTCAGTCAGAGACGCAGGTCCTCTTCTTTGGAAGGCGGCCCCCCAACACTCTGATCTTTATGTGCTGTGTTCGTAACTCTGTTGTTCAAGCCAAGTTTTCATCCTCCTCCAATTATTTGGACACCCTCTTACTGAACATGTTATGCTAGTCGTTTTATATGTTTGTTGTCGTTTTACTTGTAATTGGTGTCAATGTATCCACGGGCGCATCGGAAGTTCTAACACAAAGTAAACAAAGATGCCCCCCCCAGTGTTGTCATGGAAAATAGCATGAATATCCCTCATTTTTACAGATAACAATAGTCATAGTATCTAAAACAGATAAGCAAGACTGTTTCATCAATGAACAACTGAAGTGTGTCATGTTTTAGGCAGGCTAATGCAGGCTAACTGGTAGAAACTTGTATGTATTAAACTTGTATGACTAGTTAGCCATATCAGCCACGTAGCTCCCGTGTAAACATAAGATGCAAACTTCAGACACCAGACATGTTGTGACATATTGGGTCTGTCTCAAATCCTAGTGAGCTCCTACATAGGCAGCATTTTACATCATAGTATGCGCTTCCGACATGTAGACTGTCCCAATACTTATACACCTTAAACATACTGTCTACTGAGGAACCTTATTTAGACCTGATTTTAAGGAAGCATTGAACGCTTCCTCAGCCGCTAAGACAATCCCATGATGCAACACGGGCAGAACTTTCTTCCAACATGGCGGAAGTCATCTTCAAATGTGAGTTATTTTAATTCTCTCTGGTGTTTTAATGTGTTTCTGGTCATATAATCACACAAAACAGTATTTTATTATCAACTCTGTAACGAGTCCTTCACCATTTAGCAGTTTTATACTCGAGACATTAGCATTTATGCTAGCGGATTTTTAAGCCTCCAGCTATTGGTTTGGATAGCTGGCCGGTAGCTTAGCAACCGGTGGCGTGCTGAAGTGGGTGGGAACAAGCCGTGACGCAGTCTCTCTCTAACTAGAGCGTCTCAGTAATCTGTTTTATGAGGAGAGATGAGGAGAGAACGCTGCTACTTACACAGCTGCTACCTAGACAGCCTACTTAGACACTCACTAGGGTTTGAGACCCATAGAATTTGGTAAAAATAATTTTAAACTCTTTCTTCAAAGGTCTACATCAATGATGAAGCATATCACTGTTGTTAACAATACCTTGCATCTTCCTTCTTGGTTTATTTTTGTTTATGAAGCAATTTGAAAATGTCTGTTGCCCTTTACATTGTGTATAAATTTCATGAGGAATGGACAAAAACAAACACCCCAAATAACTTGGGGAATACAAGGTGTTCCAACAGCAGTGATATACAAGAACAAAATCTGGGTTCCACACAAAACTCAATGTAAACCAAACCGGTTGTCCATGAATGTGATGTATCTGAGCTCACCCTGGGCCTGCATGCGCGTGCGGATGAGGGCGAGCGGGTAACTGGCTAACTGACCGCAGGTGCTGGACACAGTGCCGCAGCCGAGCAGCACTAAAACACCGGGGTCGGCCGAACCCATACAGTACCGCTGCAGCCATGCATTCTTCAGAGTCTGGAGAGCGAAAGAGAGTGAGAAGGCACCACAACTGGTTAAAAATTATAATCATGCTTCACTTTTTCACCACAAGCATCTAAACAAAGTTGCCAAAAATGGAAGTATTTTGCAAATAGTGGTTTAAAAGTGTTTTAGTTTAAACATCATCAGCAACCGAATGTAGTCAGAAACCCTATTACTCCATTCTCAGTAAACTGGAATACTAAAAGTACTGACTGTAACAACATATGATTATCACCAGACATCCATCAAAATCATCACAGCTCATTTGTGTTTGTTCACATGTAACTAATTACATTGTGGCCCAAAGTCTTTGGTTGACTTTGATCATAGGTTTGACTGGTAGTGTATCTAAAACGTTTGACTGGTAGTGTATCTAAAACGTTTGACTGGTAGTGTTACTAAAACGTTTGTCTGGTAGTGTTACTAAAACGTTTGACTGGTAGTGTATCTAAAACGTTTGGCTGGTAGTGTATCTAAAACGTTTGACTGGTAGTGTATCTAAAACGCTTGACTGGTAGTGTATCTAAAACGTTTGACTGGTAGTGTATCTAAAACGTTGGACTGGTAGTGTACTAAAACGTTTGACTGGTAGTGTATCTAAAACGTTTGACTGGTAGTGTATCTAAAACGTTTGACTGGTAGTGTATCTAAAACGTTGGACTGGTAGTGTATCTAAAACGTTGGACTGGTAGTGTATCTAAAACGTTTGACTGGTAGTGTATCTAAAACGTTGGACTGGTAGTGTATCTAAAACGTTGGACTGGTAGTGTACTAAAACGTTTGACTAGGCAGCGCATAGGAGGCAGCATTTTGGTCTGGGTAATGTTTTCTCTTGACCCACTAATCCATGTGGAAGACACTCTGGTTGGGTCTAAATCTATCCTTGTAGATTATGATCATTTTCTTCTCTGGGGCGTACAAGATATTCCAGCAAGGCGATGCCACACGTCACGTGACTAGAAATGTCCAACACTGGTTGAAAGATCTGAATAAGACTTCCAAGTTCTACCCTGAACCCCTAAATGCCCAGACTTGAACCTAATGGAGCATCTGTGGGAGCACCTGGATGGTGGTGTTGGCTCTGTGGATTCTCCTCCACACTCCCTCTAGCAGCTGTGGGATGCACTGCAGTCAGCATTGCTCCAGATACCTGTGAGAACTTACCAGGACCTTACTGAGTCTCCCAGTCCGTCTAGCTGCTGTTCAAGGTCCACACATCAGTTACTCTGGTCATAGTAATGTGACTCCACTGTGTATTTGGTTATTGAGGTTTATCTGTATTCTGCTTTGTCCCCAACACTGAAAAAAATGAATAACCTGTGCTGCATTCCTGTTTTCAGTTGAAACTAAATTAATGACCAGTGGTCTCTGACATCTACACAGTACTGGATACATTTATGGCTTTAGTATAGTTTCTCTGTAAAACATGGTTTAGGTTTTCAAAGGTTTCAGTTTCAGGCCAAAGTTTTCATTCACTGCATCACTATGGAGACACTCTCTGCTGTTCGAAGCAGATGATGGAACAAAAACGAGTAACATCTAATTGAACCCGGTGGCAACTGACGGGAGCGAAAATTAATGAGAGACCCTTTTCCCAGAAACTGTCAGAGACACCTGCGTCGCGCGTACCTCGTAGACAGCCAGGTCGATGCCTGCGTAGGGGATGATGCCCAGCGTGTTTGGGACGTAACCTCTGTAGAACGCCCGGACCCCCTCCTTCCTCAGAATCTGCCGTGCACAGTCCACCATCCCCGAGTACTGACCCGTCTTCCTCAGAGTGAGACGAGTCTTCAGCACCTGACAGGACACAGCACGCATCACAGTTTAATTTATATTTAAATGCTACATTTCACTATAATTTAATTCAATATAATTATTTTCTGTAACACTGTTCTTGTGCATACAGATGCTAAATAAGGTTTATTATTAAAGAGGAAATGAGGAAAGAACAGAAACCCAGCTGCTGCTGTGAGCATGTCTGAATAAATCAGGAGCTGATTTGACTTTGGCTGTGCTGATTATGTTCACTCAGTACCTGCTACAGCTATAAAGCCATTTATTTTAAGCACACAGCACAGTCTGCCTACACACATCAGCCAGAACCACATAAACTCTGAGCATACAATGGAACTGCTCTTCATGAAAGGGGAATTCCACAAAATTTTCAAAGTTTCTGTGTAATTCAGTGGTTGACAGTGTTTCTGAGTGGTTTGATGTGAAACGCCTCAAATTTACAGGCTCTGATTTCTTTACAGTGGTGTTGATGGGAACCAGGCGTCACCATGTCTACAACACAAATATGCTCATTTTATTTACTATCAAAACCTCCAGTGAACCTACACGTCTTCAGTGTTTGTATGTGCTGATGATGGTAAAACTGGGAAATACTTTAGGTAATATTTTTGGTCATAACACCCTCCTGTACTGCGGTGCCATGAATAGACTTTTAAAAAGACATTAAAAACTCTAAACAGATCCCTGGTTCCCATCACCACCGCTGTGAACAATTCCTACTCTGTTTCTCTACAACATTTCACATTGATCGACTGACTTACATCTTCTAACTAGAGATCGACCGATATATCGGTCAGACGATATATTGGGCCGATATTTGCCATTTTTTTATATATAGCATCGGCCGATATCAGTGTTTCACAGCCCCGAATTAAAGTCAGACACGCAGGCAACCCCGTGCTATTGGTGCGGTGAAACATGCTGCTACTGCATGTAAAGAACCCCAAGACGAAACTTTTGGAACTGTTCAGTCAATAAGTGAAAATGAATAATTTATAGTGAACAGTGAGGGTTTTAATGAGGCGGTTACGTGTTTCTAGTTTCGGATGTAGTCGTGAACCAGAGCGGATGTGTTACTCCTTAGCTCCGGGGCTAAAGCTAACTGCTCTAGTGTAATACACACATTAACACGTTACTGTTACACAGAGAGTCTCTCCGGAGCAGCCAGAGCTTCCCAGATATTACTCAGCTTCCAGCACTCGAGTCAAATGGAACTAAAGAAAGAGTAAAGAGAGTCAATACAGCTGATCAGCGTCTCTCGGTCTATTACGTCTCGCGCATTGTTTCTCTCTCTCTCTCTATCTGAGAGCCTCATCCTCCTTAAAGAACTGCAGTTTAACCACAACATGATAAAAACCTGAGTGTGAAGTGAGTCTCTCTCTGTAACTGTAGAAAACATGTGGTCTGTGTGGAAGTATTTGTTCAATGCTCTTCTTAATAACTTGTTAGTTTTGGGTATGAAGAGATGTATGTTACACTCTTTCAGCAGTGATATGGTCATACTGTATTTTTTGGGGGGCAGATAAAAATATTTAGTTTATCTTGTTTAGTCAGTGTTTAATAAATGACGTTAAGTTCAGAGATGTTGTGCATCCACTTATTAGTGTGACATTTTAGCAGAAAACTTCTAAAAATCGGCCCTAAAAATCGGCAGCACATATCACCCATCGGCTGACCATGACCTCTAAACATCATAATAGGCTATAAAAACCCATATCAGTCGATCTCTATTTCTAAACCTAACCCTAATACTGCACAATTTATAGCAGATATTGAATCATTCATAACAGATACTTTACAATAAAACGTGTAATAGTTACAGAATAATTCATAGTAAATACTGAATTATCGGTAGTAGTTACTGAATATTATATAGCAGACACTGGATAATCTATAGTAGTTATTTATTGTATAACTTAGTATATATATAGATACAGAATTTTTAACATTAAATACTGAATAATTCAGATTAGTTATTTAATATTTCATGGTAGTTATTAAATCATTTATAGTAGTTAGTAAATAATTCACAATATACATCAATTATAAGAAAATAGTTTGTTAGTACATAATAAAACTGAAATCTTAACTTTCCAAGACGCCTAAAATGGAAGGGGTTAATAAATGATGCACATTTTCTTGATTGCAGCCACAGAACAGACTTTTAAAGCCCTCATGTTAAGTCCCTGGCATCCCCCCATCACCTCCTCCCTCTAGTTCAGAGTGATGGAACAGCTGCCTGGCTGGTGCTTTAGGGAGAACATGAGGCGCGTCCTGGCGGTGGTAGATGTTTCTACAGCCAGACACTAATGACATGTGTTTCACATGAGTGAGATAATTAACTGGAAAGATTAATGGAGGAAAAAAGGGGTAGTAATTAGGACCCAATCAGACTAATGCCCATTCTTGGAACTGGGTTATATAACAGTTATCATTTAGTTATAGAGACATTTTGAAAAATCAATGGGATGCCCCTTTGACATCTCAACAACATCTGCCATACATCCAGACTTTCAAATGAATGATTAAATTACAGTAGTTACTGAATAATTTATAGTAGATACTGAATAACTGATAGAAGACACTGAATAATTTATAGTAGATACTAAAAAATAATTTATAGTAGATACAAAATAGTAGATTCTAAATAGTTTATAGTAGATGCTAAATAATTTATAGTAGATATTAAATGATAATTTATAGTAGATACAGAATAATTTATAGCAGGTGCTAAATAATTTATAGTAGATATTGATTAATAATTTATAGTAGATACAGAATAATTTATAGTAGATATTGAATAATAATGTATAGTAGATAATGAATAATAATGTATAGTAGATAATGAATAATTTATGGTAAATGTAGAACAATAATTTATTGTAGATACTGAGTAGTTTATAGTAGGTGCTGAATAATTTATAGCAGATATTGAAAAATAATTTATAGTAGGTGCTGAACAATTTATAGAATGTGCTTAATAATTTATAGTAGATTAAAATATTTATAGTAGATATTGAAATATTTATAGTAGATATTGAAATATTTATAGTAGATATTGAATATTAATTCATAGTAGACACTTGATTATTAATTCACAGTAGATACTGAATAATTTATAGTAGATACTGAATAATTAATAGTAGATGATAAATAATTGATAGTAGTTACTGGATAATTCATAATAGCAACTAAATAATACATGGTAGCTAAAATGATTCGGCGTAACGCCCATGCTGGGACTAGGACAGCAGATGTAGACGGGAAAAATTTTAATGGGAAAAAGTAAGGTGCTTTAAAACTCACTGTAGTAAATAATATTCCAAAACTGATATAATATCCATCATGTTCTTTTCCCCCAAATGTTGAGTCAAAACATGAATACGACTACATGCAAACTAACACTGTAGCACATTGACATCATAAACACCCTCAACCTTTTACTAATATGGAGCTAATACCAACTACAATAAACTGCATACAACTAAAATAAACTACAGTAAACTACATTTCTAAGTGTTTATAAAAACTAAGGCAGGGGAGGAGCTCTCTAAAACTGGGGGCGGGGTTACTGTGATGTGTGATGAGTTAGACATGCTGGTAGCACTAATATAAACCTCCATTCAATACTTGTTCACTATCCTAGCCTTGTAGCATCAGTGCCAAAATCAGTGTGGGAATTGTATATATTTGACTTCTCTCTCGCTCGCTCTCCTCCTCTCTCACCTCCATCGGGTAGATGATGGTTTGAGCTGTGGCTCCAGCGAGCGATCCAGCGATAAACCTCTCCTGCACCCTCAGACTGCCGCCGTCTTTACAGCCACGGATCAGCCACTTTATCTGCGCAAAGAGGAAGGAGGAGGAGGATAACACAGGATTATGGGTAACAGAAAAAGTTCATTGACATGTCTTTCATAACTGCTGTCACATAAGACGGACAAGCTTCATACAAACCTATTCAGCTTCACTGATACAGCTCAGCTTATATCAAAACACTGACATTTAAAGCGTGTTATTAATTTTAAAATTCTGTTTGTTTCTGAAGGTCACGCTGTACAGAAAGACTGGACGCAGTTTTTTGATGTTGTAGATTTCTAAAGGTTAAATTAAATTACATTAAATTCCTTTTCATTCCCGTCTGTCTTTGCCCATTACTGGCATTTCACTTGTTATGAGTCATTGTATATACCGAGTCAAACTAATAAACTCTAATCAATGGCTGACGAAGCAGTTTCTTAAAAAGCTCTGTGTACTGATTTGTGTTACCTGTTCATAAGCCATGAACTTGATGGCAGACTCAGGAGCAATTTTGAGCACATTTATTCCATTCCCCCTCCACAAAGACCGGACCCCACCCTCCTGCACCATCCCCCGCAGGCCACTCCACAGGCCAGCACCTCCAGAGCCATGAACCTGGAGAAACAACACTAGTCATCAAATTGTAGCCTTTTTACTAGACATTACATGTATTCATTTCTAACGAGTGCACCTTTAGTGACACAGGTGCATTATTGGTAACGCTCTGTAAATTCTGTTTTAGAACTGCTCACTCAATACGACCTCACTAATGCTCTTGTGACTAAATACAACCAAATCCTCACAGCAATGTCCCAGTATCTAGTGTAAAACCCTCTGACAAGATTACTGTTACTGCAGCAAAGGAAACACCTTTCAACCTGCTTAGTTAACTTCTGGACATTTAGTGTGCTATGATAATAATAATTTGTAGTAGATACTGAATAATAATTTATAGTAGATACTAAATAATTTATAATAGATCCTAAATAATAATTTGTAGTAGATACTGAATAATAATTCATAGTAGATACTGAATAATTTCTAATAGATACTGAATAATAATTTGTAATAATTACTGGATAATTCATAATAGTTACTCAATAATTTATAATAGATACTAAATAATAATTTATAATAGATACTCAATAATAATTTATAGTAGATACTGAATAATAATTTATAGTAGATACTGAATAATAATTTATGGTAGATACTGAATAATAATTTATAGTAGATACTAAATAATTTATAATAGATCCTAAATAATAATTTCTAATAGATACTCAATAATAATTCATAGTAGATACTGAATAATTTATAATAGATACTAAATAATTTCTATTAGACACTGAATAATAATTTATAGTAGATACTAAATAATAATTCATAGTTGATACTGAATAATTTATAATAGATACTAAATAATTTTAATAGATACTGAATAATAATTTATAGTAGATACTAAATAATAATTCATAGTAGATACTGAATAATTTCTAATAGATACTAAATAATTTCTATTAGATACTGAATAATAATTTATAGTAAATACTAAATAATAATTCATAGTTGATACTGAATAATTTATAATAGATACTAAATAATTTTAATAGATACTGAATAATAATTTATAGTATATACTAAATAATTCATAGTAGATACTGAATAATTTATAATAGATACTAAATAATTTTAATAGATACTGATTAATAATTTATAATAGATACTAAATAATTTTAATAGATACTGAATAATAATTTATAGTAGATACTAAATAATTCATAGTTGATACTGAATAATTTATAATAGATACTAAATAATTTTGATAGATACTGAATAATAATTTATAGTAGATACTAAATAATTCATAGTAGATACTGAATAATTTCTAATAGATCCTGAATAATTACTTTTAGTAGATAGTGAATAATTCATTGTAGATGCTAAATAATTTATTATAGATTTTGAACAATAATTTATTGTAGATGCTGAATAATTTGTAATAGATACTGAATAATAATTTATAGTAGATACTGATAATAATGTATAGTAGATACTGAATAATAATTTAAAGTAGATACTGAATAATTTATAGTAGGTGCTGAAAAAATTAATAGTAGATACTAAATAAAGATTTATAGTAGATCCCAAATAATTTACAATAGATGATAATAATTGATAGTAGTTACTGGATAATTCATAACAGCAAGTAAATAATACAAGGTAGCTACAATGATTTGGTGTAGCGCCCATGCTGGTGCTTTAAGACTCGCTGTATTAAATAATATTCCAAAGCTAATATAATATCTGTCACGTTCTTTTCCTCCAAATACTGAAACTTGGATACAAGAGCATCCAAGTATGAATATGGCTACATGCAAACTCCTTAGTTACAGCCTTGATTTTGAAAGACTTGCTGAATGAGCAGGTGTCGACAAGCTTCTGGATGTTTAGTGTGCTATGATAAGTGTGCTATGCAAATAAACTGGGCTGAACATGAAGTAGTGCATGCTCAACCAACACTCAGGAAGTTATCTGACTTTGTACCATTATTATCAGCAAGATATCCAAATCAACAGGTCGTACTGAAAAGTGTTTGACCATATGACCCGATGCTACCTGTAGGAAGACCTTGAGTCTGTCCAGCGGAGCGGTTCCCGTTCTGGACACGGCTCCAGCCATCGCCCCAGCAACCAGCTGTCTCCAGACAAGCCCTGCCCTTCGCTCTCGCTCGGAAAATTCATCCGGCACAGTCAGCTGTTCTCCAATATCAAGCATCTAAAACAAATATGCATTACATTTATGGCTTTAAGCAAATGGCTTTAATCGGAGTGGCTAACAGGAGTGCTTTGTTGTTCCCCTGAAAACTTTTAAAACACATAAGGAACACCAGGCCGTGGAAATTTCTCTATGAAGATCACGTTTAAAAGGTTCACACCTGGAGATGGCTGAATACTACCTTTTCTTTTCCAATACCCACAACTAGAATCCTGTGAATCAACAGACCCTGATATCCGGCCATTACAAGAGAGATGGACGGCAGAATAGTTTCTTGTAGAGAGACGCTGCAAATGCACGTCTCTTATACAGAGAGACTGTTGCGGTAATGAAGGAGTTAAATATGAAGAGACATTATGAAACAAAGCCTGGACATTATAGTAAATATTCAGGGAACGAGAGGACAGAGAGACCTGCTCTCACAGCAACACCTGTTCTTCAGGGCACGTGGAGCACAGGAGAACCTGACCAGAGCCAATTATGAGGTGTTTAAGCAGCACTGCTGTCTCTGATCCACTCACACAAGCACAACACACACTAACACACCACTACCACATCAGCGTCACTGCAGAGAAACTCACCATCAGAGAAATGTTCTCTATACTATATTAGATTGTGAGTTAAGAAATATGAGTTGCTGTTATTGAGTATAAGTTTGGTGATGCAGTGACTGAGTGATATACAGTCTACAGGAGAAACACTGAACATACTGGATGCTGAATGATGTTCAGTACATGTTCAGACAGACTGTGCAGTAACATTGTTTACTCTGTTAATCTCCTGCTGCTGTAATTACAGTAAAATTAATTCATTAGTTTAATAATTATTGATTATTAACTATTCAGTATGTATAATGCTTTTGTAAACAGAGATCAGCCCTTAGGTATTTTGATATTGTCCAATCTATTGCTCAGAGTTGCTATGGAAACATCGGCTTTTCTATGTATGTATTTTTCTCTTAAATTTTAATCACGTCACCAGCTGACAGAGTAGTTTTGATCACTGGACCTAAGCAACATAGGATAGAGTACATTTTAAATATATTACTAAACCCTACACACCCTACTGTTCTCAACATTAGACTAAGTAAATGGCACTGCGGGTGCTAGATACAGCTGTCTGCACTGACACCACCCTGCACGTTGCATCCTAAGTAAACAACGACAAACAAATCTCATATGCATTAAAGTAAATGTGTTCTGTTGTTTTGCTCAGGTAGAAGACCCAACCCTCCGTAGACCCTGTAGGTAGAAAATATTTGGACAGTATTTTTTGCAGGTTCTATTAAGTTTCCACCTGTTGTTGCACACCGGACCTGAGAGTACAAGCAGAGCAGGTTAACAAAGCTTAAACAAATACTTATTATAAAAAGAACTCCAGGAGTAATTAGGTTTCAAGACTTTGGAACATTCAGCATCTCTGAGTCACAGAAACTGCAGTTCCTATGACCTCCATTTACTCAGAAACATGTTTTTCATATAGTTAACTCCTTTTTGATGGCTTATTATTGTAGCGTCCCACTACTAGGTCACGTTGTTGTAGACTTCGGAGGACGTGGTCATGCAGAAGGGTCACGCTCACAGGCTCTCTGCAAGTGCAGAGGAGCGAGTGTGTTCAACAAAAGAGCATTTACCTCAAAGCACAAAGTTTCCTTCTTCTGTCGGTCCTGTCTTTTATTTGCCATTAAAATTGTGGTTTATACTCTTATGAGCAAAAAAACTAAGATTTAGTCTATAGTCTATTTTCTGTTCCAGTTCTGCTCCATCTCATCTGCTCATTTTCTAAACTATGGCTTTAAGGCAGGGATATCCAAAGTCCGGCCCACAGACAAATTTTAATTGGCCCGCAGCATCACTCGTAGGAATACATTAGTGGTGGCCCGACAGTACTTTGCAATATTTCCTTTCACCTGACGGGGGCAGCAGTGAATATACATGTGTTGTACGTTTCACCGCTGTGTTAGCAATCGAAGTTAAATACTTAAGAGTTAGTATTTTTCTGACTGGGCTCCTGAATTTACGGACGGCATGATGAGACGCTCACTTCAAAAAAGTTAACAGTGAGAACGCCAAGAGGCCATTTCAGTAATGAAGGAGTTAAATATACGCTACCACTAAAAAGTTTAGCATCACTTTAGAATTTCATTTCATGCAATTTTCTTGCAATTCAAACAAATTTCATGCAATTCACAAACAATATTGTCCATTTCTCCATTAATGTAAGTGTATCAGATGATTTTTAAAGAATAAAAATGTTTGTATTAAAGTCTATTTTTGTATAGAGGCTTATTTTGCACATAGTTCTATTATCAGTAATTCTCAGTTCTCTGTCTAAATCTCCTGGTACGACCACCAATCCAAGTTAAGGATGTTATTGGACTAATTGGTTGTTAGGACACTCTTGTTCAATTGTGATGCACAGCTGAAAAACATTCTACTAATAAGTGAGTATAAAAGGGAACAACATTCTAGGTTAGTTTAGTATCTGAAGCATCAGCAGTTGATGGCTTGCTTGACCGACTCACAATGACCAGAAAGAAACAACTTTCTTTAGAGACCCGTCAGTCCATTGTTGTGTTAAGGAAGAAGATACTCCATCGAAAACAAGAACATTTCACTGTAATCCCAAACTTTTGAGCAGTAGTGTAAAGAGACATTATGAAACAAAGCATGGACATTATAGTAAATACTCAGGGAACGAGAGGGCAGAGACACCTGGTCTCACAGTAGCAACTGTTCTTCATGGCACGAGGGGCAAAGGAGAACCTGACCAGAGCCAGTTATGAGGTGGCTATGCTAATCGCTAAGCAGTGACACTGAGATTTTTAAACACTCCAGCAGCAGCACTGGTGTGTCTGATCCACTCACACCAGTGCAACACTGTGTCACTGAAGTTTTCGATTACATAATAGATTATGTGACTTCAGAAATATAAACCTTGCTGTTATTGAGTGTAAGTTTGGTGATGCAGTGACTGAGTGATATACAGTCTACAGGAGAAACACTAAATATACTTGATGTTATATATAATGTATGAATAATACTTTTGGAAAGAGGGATTGGCCCTTAGGTAGTTTGATATTGTCGAATCTGGCCCCCTTGAAAAAAGTTTGGGCACCCCTGCTTTAAGGGTATTTAAAAACTCCAAAGCGAAGGGTGTGAGCAACATTAAATAGTAACACGGCCTCTGAAGACCATTCATAGAAAACTGACCAGCGAATGTTTCCAGTAGTGGGCGATATC